>OU343217.1:254015655-254237433 GCA_910596185.1 Chrysanthemum makinoi
GGAGCTTTCCAAAGTCATCAACGATCATTATTCGGATAGCAAAGAGATCCAAATACATGAAAGTGTTTTAGATTCGGTTTTCTGTTATGGACAAGCTCTAAAGGTGTTTTGTTGTATGCTTTTGTAATCATAGAACGGTTTTGAGTATAGCATGCAAGAGATACAGCTTCCATAAGTAATCCTGAAGTTTAGCATTGATTAACATTGTTCTGCAGCCTTCCACTAACGCTCGTTTCGCTCTTCGACAACTCGCTTTGTTCTGTACGGCAATAGATGTCCGATGCCAATTCCCACTTCTCATAGAATTCACGAAGAGTTTGATTAACAAATTCAGGCTCTATCTCTGCTCTCGATTAGTCTAACGTGTTTCGTGAGTGAACTTGTATTTTCGCGGAGAAAGGTGATGATCATCGGTGGAGCTTGATCTTTGCTTTGAAGAAAGTAGACCCAAGTCCAACGCGGAATAGTCATCAACAATTACTAAGATGTAGCGTTTGCCATTGATCGCTTGCACGCGCATCGGGCCACACAAATCCATGTGAAGAAGATGAAGCACATGCCGAGAGTCGGTTCCACCTTTGAAGGAAAATGAGCACGAGTGCTTTTGCCTTGTTCACAAGCCGAGCAAAGATGATCTTTAGAATACCAAAACCGGGGAGTCCTTCAACTAGTTTGTGTCTAGCAAGGTTGGTGATGGTTTGAAAGTTTAGATGTGAGAGACGACTCGTGCATAGCCGTGGATTTTGTTGATGTTGCCTTTGAAAGTAAACAGATGGGAGATGAAGCAACCATGTCTTTCATAGAGATAGTGGAGAGACTAGAATTACGATCCGCATATAAGGTCATTTCCTTTGTAGATCACTTAATGAAACAAGTTTTCTCCCGGAAAGCAACCTCCAAATCTCCATCACAAAACTGACCTACCGAAAACAGATTATGACCGAGGCCTTCCACATAGTAAACCCCGCTAATTTCGATGTTCCCATTGACATAGTCTCCGTGAGCCCATGATAGTCAAGTGATCATTCCCTAACCCGACAAAGGCCAATGAACTTTGCAATAAAGTTTGATAACAGCTTTAAGATTGCTCGTCATGTGTCCGAACATCCGCTATCAACAATCCAGAGAATGATCCTATCACCGCGACATACACTGATGACACATATGGAATAGAAGTAGATGTGGAACCCAAATGTTAGAGGGTTCCGAAAGTGTATAGTAGATATACACACATCAATAGCTTTAGGTATCCACTTAAATCCTAGTGTGTTATATATCCATTTCCGCCATCTCCAACTAGTATTTGCTTTAGTCTTAGTGAATGCACTAGGTGGTACTACATTCCTAGGAGGTGATACTGGAGCTACAGGGACAAAGAATGCGCTTTTAGAATCTAAAGAGGGCGGTCTACCGCTACAATGCACTTAGAAAGATTAGTGGGCCTAGAGGTATTCCCGTTCTTAGGATTCCTTAAACGAGAGATGATAGCTTTAGCAACACATTTATCATGACAATTAGAATTCATACTTTTACCACAAATAACACAAGGTGCATCGCATCAATATCAAAAGTAATTTAGCATTCGTTACATCACTATTTCTATTACATTTGCGTGACGAATATCTATAGTGGAGGCAACGTGAGTCTTATTCATAGTCCTAGGGTGTTCTTCTACTTTAGCATTCCTGATTGATCTTTTCTTAGGTCGCAACTTCCTATTCTTCTATGTAGTGCTCCTAGGCCGTAGTGCGGCATTTGGAAAAAGATGCAACTATTCCTGCTTTCAGAGAAGGAGGCACGCTAGCAACTTGTGATTTGGCAAGAGGGATTCTAGGTTCATGAGTACTAAGTGTTACTCGGGCTAATCTCTTAATGATGGTTGGCGGAAGTTGTTCATACTTTCCTAACATTTCTCTTAACTTGAGGATAGTGTGAATCGATCTTGATTTTCGTGATCAACATTTCAGAAAATGCATAACTTCTTTAGTGTGTGCAAGATAATGATCAAGTTCATTTGATGCTTCATCACGAGTCTTTTGAGTAAATCAAATATGACACCATATTCCTTTTAACTTTTACAAGTTCTTGTTCATATTTTGAGATTTGACACTTAAAAGACACGCTTTGATCATCTAATTGCTCAATTTTAGGATCGTAAGATTTTGCACGAATCAAGCGATTTTGTGTTGAAAAGCAAGTTGTTGATCGTGAATATCTTTTGACACCAATTAAGACGACGTATTGCATTTGAAAGTTCGTTTGACAATCGCTTGTTTTCAACTAAGGACTCGACCAAGCACATTATCGTGTTCTCAACATTTACCACATAACAAAGATCACAGAGATATAATCAAATGCATATGACAAAGAATTCAATAGCACAACATTATGGACATCAGATGATGACATCTTCCAAGAGTCGATCAACATCTTTTCTCAACAGCTTTCTTTTACGCTTAGTGTTAGAAATAGATGTTTGTTTTCTCAAAACGACCTTCATCAATCCAAGTTCCTTATGAAAGTCCCTTCCCAAGACAATGCACAACTTTTCAAATTTTTAACATTTGGTAAAAGATTTTCCTCAAAAATGTCTTTTGTTCTCGCGCCAGAGGCCATTGAAAGTGTTGAACTTTGATTTCGAATGATATTCTATCTCATGTTGTAAAAGTTTTGAGGTCACCATGAAAATGTCAAAATATCAAGAATTTTTCGATTTTCGTGTTTTGAGTTTACTTCACCGATGGAAGGTAAAGGACCATAAGTTTGTGCATAATCTGGTTGGGGATTAACATTAGAAGACTCAGGTGTTTTTATGATTACCCTTGGTGTGTTAGAAGAATCCGCTGGTGTGACGAAAGTGACCGCTTTTGAATAGTTAAAAGGTTTGTTGTAAACAACTTTTTCTAATTTTGATCGACTCTCGCCTTCTGCATCTAATTCCTCTTGACGATGATATTCAACAACACTCATAAATGTAATTATCAACTTTATATTCGTGACCGAAACTTCGTGGATTTGGTTTGAATGCTTTGTTGAAAGCTTAGGTTTGTAATCGCAAGATTCGTCCATATCCATTTGGATTGGGTTTTAAAGTAAACTTTTCAATGGCCGTGACCGACTCGCCATGTTTGTAAACAACACTTTTAAACTCTTTAAGTTTGTTTTGCAAGCCGATGATTTCTTCAAGATGATCATCTATTCGCTTCGTTGAATGCTTTTTGTATGCAGAGAATGCTTTTTGACAAGTTAACAAACAAATTTTAGCTTTTTGATTTTCCAAGGTGAGAGCGCTAATTTGCTTTTTATGTTCATGTTTCAGCTTGTTCTATTTCGCATAACAAAGCATTCTTCAAGCGCTAGATCACGACTGCCTTTCTAAATATTTTTCGCTTTGATAAGATTTGGCAAAGGTCGCTTCAAAACCGCTTTCACGCTTTTTCTTGAGTTTTGAAAAGTTGAGTTGCTTTTGTAAACATTCAAAATCTTTGGTTAAAGGCATTTTTGCATTTTAAGTCCCGATTAATGGCATGACATTTTTCCACTATGGTTTGTTGGTCTTGTATTAAACGAGCAAAATCTGGATGAGGCAAAAGTTCGGCGTGTTCAACGCGAGTCTCAACATGATCATTACTGAGATCCTCAAGTATAACCACGGAGTCAATTTGATTATCAAGGAAACCGTTTGGTCATCTTGATCGTCAAATATAACTACGGGTCTAGTTGAAAATCGTTGAATGAGATGATGGCGATTTTGAACATTCCGAGCCTTGCCGATTCGTGATGTTGGCGAGATATGAGATCGAGATAAATATGGTTTGTTCTGGTACTGAGACAAGCCATCGCTGTCATACACCGGCCTGTGTCACCATGTGTAACTCATGCATATTAGCCATCAACATAACAACCGCATTGGCCCCGCAAGTCCTCCATATCATCATCCAGCAAGATTTGCCATAAAGCTCTTTTGTCCGTGAGAGTTCCACCGCCTTCATCCTTAAGAGCCAAAAGAAGAGCTCTTTGAAATAAGCACCGCCCCTAGTCCTGGCTTTGGGCATGCATTAGCCAGTGTCCCTCTCATTGCAGCTTGTAGCATCAAGACCATTCAACCCATTCCCAGTTTCCACCATCGAGCTCGATTGTTATTCCTACCCACAAAGATTAAACCCTTGACCACCATCCGACGCACCATAACCACGATTCTGAACTTCAACTCGCCCATTGTTCACAACAGCTTGATTCCTTGTATTAGATGAGGAACGAATACCGTTGTTGGATTTGTTGGTATAACGGCTAAAGGCATTAGCAATCATAGCAAATCCTTGTTGCAATTCGAACGGATCGGATTCCTCATTAGCTTCAACAGCATTGTTGTTGTTGTATGGAACCAATTGAGTTTGTTGAGATGGAGGTTGTGAAGGATCATATAGTGTGATTGTAGCAGCTTGGTTGAGGTCGGGTTGAGGAGAATAACCGCTTTGAGCATATAAGGCAAGTTGTTGATTTTCCGGATGTGTCCGTGGAGCAATTTGAGCACGGAGAATCCTTTCCCTATCAACTTCCTTTTCATGAGGCTTCAAGTAATCGTACAACAATCCATATGTAGATTGATGCATGTTTTTCGCTTGACGGAGAAAATGACATACTTCTCCCATTCAGGACCAAGACTACTCAGAACTTAGTATTCACGCAAATTTGGCATGATGATGTTGTGTTTATCCAAATCATTGATGATGTCTCAAAATCGATGATGATAGGACTCTAGTGTCTCTCCGTGTTCAATCATGAAGTGTTCATAAGCCAAGTAAATTTTGGATTCCAAATCTTCCTGATTGAGTACTGATCCTTCCATAAGAAGACGAATATGATCCCACATTTTCTTTGCAGCCTTTTGAGCATCAACACTACGAAGAATTGGGTTTGGTAATCCTAAGAGGATATATTCCATTGCAAGCTCATCTTCTTCATAGTGTAGAAGTTCTGAGGATTCAAGTCCGCAACAAGAGTAAATGTTCGTTTGTTCATCTCTTGGTGGAATGGCATTTGATCTCCTGTACAATGACAAGAGGCATCTCAAATGGACCTTCCAAGATAACCTTCTTTAAGAACTTTCCATGTGGCTTCTTTAGATCACAAAACCTAAAGAACCTTATCACCCATTGATCGTAGTTTCCTCGAGTGAGCATTGGAGGTCTATCAAGTGATCCAACCTCATGAATTGATTGTTGGTTGCTTAAAGCTTCAAACATCTTTGCAAACCAAGTGGGTTCCTTCATAGTGTTCCTTGATGGATGTTGATTGAAGTCATTGTGTACGGTTGAACTTGAAGACTTGGTGGTGGTTGAACCATTTGAGGTTGTGGATTTGCAGTTAAGAGTATGTTGTTGGTTAAATTGTTGTTGATAAATTGCTTGTTGTTGATTCCATTGTTGATGTTGTGGAGTTAGTTGTTGTTGACGCTGAGGATGAGGATAAGTGTAAGGGAAATAGTTAGAGTATGGTGGTTGTGACATGTTGATAAACTTGTGTTGGTAAAAATGGATCTTTGTAGTCGAATGAACCTTTGTTGATGAAGTATCCTTAGGCGTATAAATCACAATAGCCAAGTAGCACTTATGCGTAAAAACACCAAGTTAACAAATGAGGTTACGAATTTAGCTTACGTAAGTAAGGAAAAGACGCTAAAGTTATGCGTAGACAAAAGTTAGGCGTAGAAAGTTAGGCGTATGATTATCTTAGGCGTAAGACTAGGCTTAGGCGTAAGAAAAATCTTATGCGTAGGATTTCTACGCCTAAGCTTATGCTTATGCGTAATTTTAGGGTTTTATCTCAAGTGATCTTTTACACTTCACAGGGCAAAAGATATCCAAAGTCCGATTTTTCGTACTTATCCAAGTAAGAAAACACCGAATAAACCACTAAAATGAAGATCAAACCAAGGAGATACTTACGCGTAGTTTTAGGGTTTTACGCCGAGATTCTGTAAATTGGATATTGCTCAAAGATGTTTCTAAACAAGTTTTTGTGATGAAATAGCTTCAATATCACCAAATAACACAAAAGATGTGAAATTTGATGAACCAAACCTTCTAAAACAGTTACGCGGAGAACTATACCTACCTAACAAAAACAAGCTTAAAATCTTAGATCCACATAAAGTTGAAACTTTTGCCAAAAACACGTATTTTAACACCTTAAAACGTTGAAAGTACAAGAATCTTTGATTCAAAAGTGTAAAAGACAGTTTTAAGCGAACCAAAGTATCACCCACCTTTACGTAAGACCAAGAACAAAATCTTCAAAAACGTTTCACCCAACTATTTGGCGATTGATACCACCGTTAGGTCACAAGGTTTACCACACAAGCTTATATGAGATGATAGAGGCATTGAACAAGTTATACACACACACACACATACAATGAGTAAAGACGTTAGGCGTGAGAGTGTAGTGAAAGAAAAACTTGAACAACCAACCTTCAAATGAAGGTTATTACTAAGTATTTATAGGCAAGGAGCTAGGGCAACACTCCTACTCCTTCCTTTCTCCTATGGCTTGGGCCTAAGCTCATGGGCCTTCTACATAAGCTTAAGGCTAATAACAAACATAAAGGCCATAATAAGCTAACTATTACATATGAGTAACTAACACTTGAATAAGGTTTAGGAGTGATTCCAACAAAGTTTAAATCTGATGAAACGTTGTATGTCAACGTATTTACTATTTCCTATGTTCTTTAATCCCGTTATACATCTTTGTTTAACTGGGGAACTAAATAGCAGATTGTTTCCCAATAAACAATGTGGCAACTAACCGTTTCAGCAACTTTTCCTTATTGACTAATTTATAAACCAAGGAGTCCTTCTAGTTGCACATTCAGTATTCTACAATCGTCAACTAATAACTACCAACTAGTGACTATGCACACTTGAACTTAATAGATTTACCATTCAACACTAGTACAATAATTTAACTAGCGTATTGTAAGTTTAATACTAGCAGACTAAACCAATATGTCTCTATTCAGCCCAGAATAGTAAGACCAAAACCTACACAAGGGCAACCAGAATGGTATCAACAGACTCACACACGGCAACACAAACACGGCCATACACAACAAAGATTAACGACGGCATCATTTCTCGTTGATGTGTTCTCTCATAAGCAGGGTTAAAATAGCTAAAGTAGTAACTGTATACGCAACTGTAAGTATACAACCAATCCAGTTTTACTAGCGGTAGTAAAAATAACTATAGGGGTAGTAAAAATGCAGCTGTGTTCTACAACCACTTCTTACTAGCTTAGTAAAATTAACTATAGCGGTAGTAAAATAATCAGCGCAGTTGTAAGTATACAACCAATTCATTTTCAATGTTTTGCTGCTTTTCATGATTCAATGTTTTCAATTTTTACGTAGTTATTTCATTTGTTGTATCATTAAAATACATACCTAACTTTGAACTTAGTTTGCAAACTCATTAAACTGAAATATTGAATAAGCCAAACATGTATCACAGAACAAACGTAATAAGAGCCATCTCTTCATCTTGATTAGTAGGTTCTCTTGTATGTTGCAAGATCCTGTAGTGCTTTTCACTACTTCTATACCAAGAGCCATCTCTTCATCTTGATTGGGATCAAGAGTCTATGCCATTGCATCAAGTTCATGTTCACTATTTTCTTCAAAATCATCTTCATCTATGTTCCTCGTACCCTCCATCGTCATTATCATTCATTTGCATGCCCATGCATAATGGTAAACCAATATAATACATCAATAAAGAATGTCGCTTGACGAATAACAATTTATCCTCACTTTACAATCATTAACAATGGCCCTAATAAACCATAACATGTACTGTTGGTATTAATGTAGTTGGATATAACTAAAAAGCAAACAACAACAATAGAGAATAAATAATCTACTAAAACTCACCTTTCACAAAATTTTCACAACAAAATCTAAAAATATTATATTTAAAGTATCACAGGATCAACATTAAAGGAGGCGACGTTTTGTTTTCTCTGGATATTTGACTTTTAATGTAGAAGACTAATAGGTTTTATTGGTCCCATCAAATATTTAACTACACACTGACCAAGATAAGTAAACGGATGGTTGTAAAATGACCCATTTTCCAAGTTCAGTGGTACCCCTCCGCCCAAAGTTCGTAGCCAGGAATTCCCGTTAGCCAAGTTGGAGGCAGTAAAATGACCAAATTTGAAAAGCTTGTATCTTGGGCGCGCTAATCAATGAACCAACCCAACAACCACATATAATGATCATAACACACCCTCGTTCTGACCATCAATTGCAAATCAACAACCCTCATCCAAAGCCTCCTGTCGACAATTAAAAAAACCAAAAAAATTTCCTTGAAAACCATGTCGTTTCGAGCTAATGTTATCACCATTATGAGATTATACTAGCAACATGCCAGATTACAGGATCGGTAACATTTTGAATCGATTGCCAATAAAAAGCGTGGTGAGCACCTATTTTATCTACAATTGGAGGTTTAGTGGACCTTGCTCACCGAAGTCATAATTGATGAGGATTTCTTTTATTATTTAACATATAAGTTTGATGGGAGCCATGTTACTAGACTTTAAATCACTTCGGGTCCATAAAAAAGTTTTTCTTCTCTGTAGATCCCAAACCGTTGTCTGGAATGGAAGACTTGAATTATGAAGAGATTCGCGATTGGCTTATGTTTTAACGCAAGGAATCTTGGTGAGTCGATGTTAGAAACTGGTATGGACAACCAGTTACATTTCCAACCGAACTTTACGCGTATTGAATTGAAACATCTTGAAATTCATTGTTGTGATTTTCCTAGTTTGGTGTTTTTCACTAGTTTTCCAAATTTATTGAGCTTAGAATTGTGTTTAGTCAAATTTCCTACCGCATAGTTGGGATTTAATTGTCTGGTTGTCCCTTACTTGAGTCTCTTAGATTGGATGTTGAGAGTACAAACGGGATGAAACTATGGAATCTTGCAAGTCTTAGTAATTTGAAGAAGTTACCTTGTCATTCTATTTAATGCCGTCACGACAATCATAGCATCCAATATCTTTCACCTGACAAGACTTCCATCTCTTGAGACCCTTACATTGGATTTTGACTATTGCACGGTAAGACTGTTTTGAGATTTACACTTCTAATTTTACAATGTTAAATATATGTGTAACTCAGAACGACATTTAATCTTTGAAACTAACCCAAAACTCGAATTGTTGTAGTTGATGCGATGGTAATTCCGTGATGAATGTCCCTTTGCCGTTTGTATCCCTCGTAATCAATCTAAAAGGAGTTGATTTTGGCGAGATGTTATCGTGTACTCATCGTCCAAATGATTCGCGGATCTCCAAACTTGAAAAAGCTGGAAACCGAGTAGTGTAATACTTTATTATTCTATTTCATGCCACGTATCAAATAAACATCCGTAACTGCCATGTTTTTCTATCTCAATACTATTTGATTTTCCAGTGCACACACGCTAGTGTTTTACCCTTGAACAACCTTCATTTGATTTAGACACAACCACATTCACCATGGGCGATTCAGACAGTGATTTTTCGATCCTTTCCTAGATCACATAATGAATTACACAAAATAAAGTTTATACTTTGCTGTTTCAACGCTAAAGAAAATGTGTATATCGGCCAACGATTTGATGGACGATGGTTATGATAATATCAAGACGAATTGGGAGTTCGCTAGGAAGCTGTTGAAACTTCCCCGATCTTCCGTCACAGCCGCTGTAAAATTGTTCTAGTGGTTGTAGTTTTATGTATGGTTTGAATACTCCCGCAATTAAATTTGTGTACACAAAGTTTGGTGTGTCTGTTTATCAAGGGTTTATGTAGTAATCGTAATATGTAGTAGGTTGTCGTCTCAGATGAAACATTGTGTCAACGTTTAGTATTTCCTCTGTTGCCATTATCCATTTTATTTCATCTCGCCAACTAGCAGTTGTTTCCAAATATCAATTTGGCAACTAATGTTGAACGTAGGCAACCCTATCACCAGCGCTTGTTATAATAATAGCAATTGTGCGATATTACTAGCAGTTGTAAGTATACAACCTATTCAGTTTACTAGCAGTAGTCAGTATAATGAAGTAGTATTTAACTAGCAATTATAATTTGGCAACCAATTCATTTTATAATTACAGATAATTAATTTAAGTAATCAAGCATAAAAGCATTGTACCATTTTTTGACGTTTAGAAAAGTCGCATAAACCTCAAAATAATCAACTCACTCTACATATCTAATAACATGAAGCGTTATGTGCTTACGTCAAACTGATGATAAACTCACTCTACACATATAATCAACCAATTAGGAGCAACCAATTGTGTTGCTCTTTATAAAAATTTTGTGGTATTTAAAACTCCGGACCTAACAAAAATAATGTAACATTTTTTTAATCTAACTAGTTACAATACATCGACATTTCCGTTTCATCGGTGTTCACTTGAATAGTATGTTTGAAAACAAATATTAATGTTTAACAAATTAAATTACATCATAAGTTATGGTCTATAAAAGACCTACAAATATTATTATTAATACACGAGTACACCGAATAGTATTAGCGGTAGAAACCTGGAGTGTATCGACTCTAGCCTGGACCTCCTTTTATAGTCTAAAGAGTCATTTAAAATATACAGGATAATTATATCATATTACTATCTAATAAAACATCCTACCCAAGAAATTCTAGAATGTTACATATTAAACCGACACAATCATACTAGCAAGGAAAAAACTACATTAGCAAAGGGTTTGCTTTCTTTATTTTATCCCGGCGCCCGCAAGCTCGCTCATTTTTACCTTGACCTCACCTATCCAACCCGACCCTACAGATTGGTAGACGTATACTTGCTTCGAAACGGGCACCAATCAAAGAGGACTGCACCATAATTTTAAGCCTCTCTTTATATTCTATCACCTCTTCGACCCAATACCCATGATTTCCTTCTTCCTTCGGGTAGAGCGAGGTTAAGAAGTAACTGTCTAAAATTTGAACATCCCAAATGGCTAATGAGAGTCTAATCGGTTTAAACTCCCACCTTTGGTACGCCATATGGTCTTGGCATGCTTCCACAAACTTCAAAGGACACGGGTTTTGGGTGAAGGAATGATGTGTTATTAGTCGTAATTCTTGACATTTTAGAAACGACTAATTTTTTTTAGTAGTCATTTAAGAACATGTTTCAGTTGTGGCAGCAATCGCTTGTGCTTATGTTTTTTTTGGGGTAAAGGTTTAGGCTATGTATGGGCTTTTTGAACCGACGGTGCGGGCAACGAGTTAACATCTTCAACTTCTCTTTGGTGTTTTTTGTTGGTGGAGGAATGGTTGTTTTTTTTATGTGCTTTCCTTTTATTTACCGCGCGTATTTAAAGCGAGGATTTTACGTTTGCACGGGTATAATTAATTTTCAATTACTGTTTTGTGGGTAGGCACGTTCCTAGGCTCCTACCCTTCTATTTTTCCTGCTAGATTTGTCCCATAATTTCTAGGGAAGGAACGTGAATATTTACTTGCAGATTTGTTCACCTTTTTTTGGTATTTGGATAAGCCTTATCCGTAATTACAAACCGCTTGAATTTATCGGTTTATTATGCTTTTTTGTACTGAAAGTTTGCGGAGTTTTTATATGACCATAGTACTTTTAAATTTTATTTAACAAAAGATGGTATTTTAAAATCTATTTAACAAAAGATAGTACTTTTACATAAACCATGATTTTTTGGCTGTTGAAGATCGTTATCAACAAAAGTTGGACTATGGATCTCTCAACAAAGAATGGGAGTAGGGATGAAAAGTACGTCAAGGGGGTTATCGGCCACATCTTTACCAACAAAAGGTTGCTCAAGGACATAACTGATATTTAAAGGTATCAAGATGCTCTTTTGGACCGATACCACTTAACACCAAAACTTGTGGCTTCTAGTGCACCAACGAATATATGATTTCATTATTATCTCCAAAGATTCAAATGCTCTATGCATTTTTCCTAATGAATCTTTAAATGCTACCCCATAAGCATGGCGTTGTTCCTGTACAAGTTTAACATGGTGTTAAAAATTAGAATGTTGTCATAGGTACTACAAGACAAATGTATTCACTAAAAATGTCACACAAGCCAAATATTAGTTAGTAAAGATATCACCAAATATCCTTATCACAAAAATAATTATTCCGCGGAGCATATGGTAATGTGCCTTGGTGTTTGATCGATAAAAATCAATAATAGAAGTTTGTAGTATGTTGGGTAACTCAAACGTGTTAAGTTTGAGCACCGAGATCGTTCCGAACGAGGGTTGAATGGAATTTTCAACTCACGTCGCAATTATCGGGATTTGAATGGGAAAAGGGGATAATTTGAAGTTTTCTAAACTACGGGAAAGGGAAGCATAAAAGGGAAATTACACTACGGGAAATCCTAAATACGCGAATAAAACTAAAATGCAATAAATGAAACGTAAATTAAATGCAACAAAGGTCTAATCTAAATCCAAATATGATCTAAAATTATTTTTTAAACTAAAATGCAATTTAAAACTTAATTATGATTTAAAACTAATTTTATGATTTTTCTTTTATTTATTTGAATTAAAAACTATTTAAAACTAATTAAATTGCTAAGAATTACAATTTGAACTAGGAAAATTATGAAAAAAATATTTTTTTGGCTTTTTATATTTTTCTTAATCTAGGAAAAATGAAAAATTATTTTTTTAAACTTTTCTGATTTATTTGTATTAAAAAGTAATTAAAAAGGATTAAAAACTAGTTTTAATTAAGAAAAATAGTAAACAGCTACTGGAAATTATGAAAACTTCAGGGAAAATCTAAAATATTATTATAAACCTAGGAAAATTAAGAAATGCTATGCTAATGTGTAAGAATAAGGAGCTGTAGTGGAAGTGCTAGAGAATAAGCACTTAAAAATAAGCAATAAGCCTCAAATAAGCACCAAAATGAAAGCAGAAGCTAAATTATGCAAAAATTACTTAAAAGCAGTCTATTTCAACAAGTTCCAACCTCTAGAGTGCTGATTACAATGATTAGACCAAATTGATTTTAAGATGAAAACTCACACCCTACTTACTTGCAACTAAATCAACAAATTATCTAATAAGCTAATCTGAAAACCAGAAATGTAGAACTCAAGTTCACCAACTAAACAACAACTATACCAATTATCAGATCCTAACTATCTAAACTGAGGCCAGTGCAAGTTCGGCAATAACTGATCACACTCAATGTATGCTGAGTGTGATCAGGCAATCAGCTCTAAAAACAAGCTTATTAAGTGCTTATAGAATTTTCCAAAAATTCCACAAAAATCAGTTTTGAAAACTAGACCAATGAATTTACTTTTCCCAAAATCAATAACTTTTAACCAAATAAAACAAACAAAAATCCACAAAGTTTTGTAAAAACCTGATTTTCCAATTTTGACTTATGACAGATTTTGCAAAGTTTGACCAAAATGAGATTTGAATCCAATTTTTTGGATTGATTATGTTATACTAGGTTGAAATGAAACTAAATTTAGCTAGAGCAATCTATTTTATACCTAAATGAAGATTTTTGAAGCTAAAACTTAACTGCTACTAACACTAGATCGTAGAATTGATTTGACTTTTAGTGAATTTTAATGAAAAGAGATCACTAAATTAAGTATTACTAATCCTAAATGAAGCTATGGTATCGTGTCCTAACCAGTTTCTAAACCTCTACACGATTAATAAGCCTAGTGCCAAACAATCCTTAAGACATTAAAATGCAATCTATTCTATATCTATCCTTAAATCTAATCAAGACAGCTTACTAACTATGATCTATTATCAAAATTGAACTAACAAATGCAATAATAACAATAAAAACAAACAGATTACTACTAAACTAATGATGCAAAGAAACAGATATGAAAGGAGCAGATTCTAAACACTTACAAGTGTCCAACCACTATGGCTTGCAAATCACAAAGTGCCACTATCCTAGATGCTTTTCAACCCAAATCCAAATCTCTTTCAACCCAATTCCATCTCATATCCGTAATTCAGAACCCAAAATTGCAGCAGTTGACTTACTTTGACTTTGATGAGATTTTAAGTAACTTCGAGTAGATGATTTGAAAACAGTTTAACAAGCTGAAATAAGTTTGACTAATGATTAAAACTACAATTTCTAAAACTAACTAAGAACTTAGAACAATAATAAAATATTTTTATTTTTATTTTTAAGAGATTTTATTATTTTTTTGTTATTTTTTATAAGATGAAAACATAAGCTAAAACTAGACTTGAATAAGCTGAAAATATGATTGATAGAACTTAATAAGCTAATATGAAAGCTAAAAGCAGGAATAAGATTGAAGTTGAGAAATTAACTAAAAACTGATTTCATTAATTAATACAGATTACAAGTAATTGAAAGAGAAATACAAAATACTGAATGAAAACAAGCTTAACTACTATAAAACCTACTCAGAAAATTACATGAATACATCTGTGATTACAAGGGGGTATTTATACTTGAGCTCAGCCTCATGGAAGGATCTGGAACTTGGCATTTGTGCTTCTTCATCATGAATATCAACCCTTGGATCATTTAATACATCATCCCGCCATCTAGACCCTTGATTGCATGTGCACATAGCTTCACCATCAAGTGACAAGATATGATATGACACCGATTGCCAACCTGGCATCCGTGTGTCACGTCACGGTCGAAGTTTAGTACGAATTTGGCTTGAATTTGAGTTTAATTTGGGGAATTAATTAAACGGGATTTTTAGGGTTCATGGTGGGAATAGGGAAAAAATGGCGCGTTGGTTTTTTTATATTATTTTGGTTTTCGTTGACCGTTAATGATGGGTCACCTGGGTTATATTGGCCGTATCTGGGGTTGACGGGTTGGGGATGTTGATCGGGTTTGACCCAGCCTAGTATTAGACCGGTGTAAGGATTTGGGCCTTATGGGTTTATTTAATGGATTTGGCTTTTTAAGGATATGGAATGGACCCATAAATCATTTAAGGGACCAAATCTGCCAAACTGAATTTTAGGGGCCAAAGCTGTGAATTCTGAAAATATAATCCAAGGGTCTATTTTGCCAATCTTCAATAATCCGAGCACCAAAATTGCCAATTATGAATTTCCAAGGGTAATTTCTGCCAAATGATGAAAGTTCAGGGACTTTTTTGACATTTCTAAACTTGATCATATCTTTCAAAAATCATCCTCTTAGCATAGAAATCTTTACAGATGCATAATGACCTTCTTCCTCCGCCTTTAGCACTCTTTATCTCTCGTGCTCGGTTTTGTTCTGATTTGGCTTTCTTTTGTGTGTTTTGACATATCCGTACCTGCACAAGCACAAACTCAAGAAAAAAACAAATATTAGCAATAAACGGCTCTTTCTTGGTTATTTTGGGTCTGATTTAATAAAGAAATGATATGTGTTTTAGCACATATCAAAATACCCCGACGAGACCATGTGTCCTCACGCAATGCAATCAACTCACGCTTCTAAAACCAAGGATTTCAATCTCTTTCTACTAAACCTATGAAAAGTAGCAAAGATTCCTCAAAAGAGATTAAGAAAGCCTTAATTCTAAACACGCCCCGTTTACCTATATATATTACGATTAAGCACATTCCGAATATGAGTGACGGTTTGTTGAACTTTCATATCACGAATCAAACTCCAACATTTTTCAAACGACACGTTAGGATCACGGAGTAGGAAACACAACACAGCATGAAGTGACCATACGGATAGAATACATCGTCCCTGATTTTTCACAAGTCCCCAAACTAAGCGTAAAATCGAAATCATTGTTAAATATGATTCTAGATGATAACACTACCCATGGAAGTTACTTGTGTAATTACCTTTTGCTCCCATTTTCCTATTTTCCTCTAGATTTTTTTTTTTGTGAGAAATGAATTTCTTCAAATTTCTCGTTTTGATAATTTTTATTCCGATAAAGATATAAAGCTAAATCGCTAATTAGTTATTCATCTTCCCTCGAAAACCATTGCACACAAGAATGAGGTCCACATCAAGGTCCTAATTTCGCACGATTTAGGGAGATATCTCCCGAATTCAAAGTTTGGCTTAACAATTATTTCAAACACATTTGCATTTTTGCAATTTAGGCCCTTGGTCTTTTCAACACTAACTCAACGGATTACCGCTTATCTAAGTCTTATTATGACTTTGGATTTTCCTCAACCTTTTTAGAAGTCCATGACAACGGGGGTACCGGCGGACATAGAAAACTTTTATGGCTTTGGATTTTTCAACTTTAATACATTTGGGCTTTATTTCATGTTAATTTTGTGCCAAACTCCGAATCCTACGGCTTTTATAACAATAGAAACAATAGCAACAAACTATCAGGAATCGCTTGTCTATTACACCGCAAACACTGACAGTACTTTGATGTGTACCCAACTCTTATGGGCAAGGATTCTAAAGAAGAATAAAGAACTAACTATCGTCGAAAACTCAACATCTCTAATTATTTATTCAACAGATATGGGGTGAAACAATCTTGTGGGAACAAAAAGCCATAAGTACCTTCGATGGGCTCTAAAGAGAACCAACTACTCCACGCTTAGCATCTAAACTCATAAGTAACTCTATCATTCCTCGATCTCCACAAATTTAAAATCCCAAATAATGAGATCCGCGGATGCTTAGCCGATAATTAAATTATCTATGGTTAAGGGAACAAGCTAGGGCTCAACACGCCCGGTCAAGTCATAATTCTATTCCTACTCTCACCAGCGGAAAGTCAACAAGGTGTCAAAACATATAATAACTTAGCAAATGCTTCGTCAAATAATCTCAAGTCTCGCATTTTTAAAGTCACTTATTAGAAACTAGCAACTTCTTGTTTAAGCTTCGCATATTTAAAATCACTTAGGGAGACTTGCAAATTCTTAGCCTTGTGAGCTAGAATCACTTAGGGAGACTTGCAAATTCTTAGACTTGCAAACTCTTTCTTCTAAGCAATACGCGATTGTTTTTCAAATCATTTTTCATCAATCAGTGAATCTCAATTCGCTGGTTCACTCACTCTGTGTTGTCCTCTTTGAGACGTTCCGGTTTGAGAACAGCTAGAGCAGCTGCGAAACCCTGTAAAGGAAATTCTTCGGAATTATACCTGATCACAGGCAGTACTTGTACTGATCAACGGGGAACCGTGGGCCGTGTACCTCAATTCAAGGAAAGTGATCAAAGACACTTTCGTGTATTTTATTGCTAACTGTTGTTTGCAGGTACATTTGGACGGTTGCAGCTGATCAGAATTGAGGAGTCAATCCAAAGCCGCATGCTCACAACATCTACACTTAATTTGAAGAAATCATGACTGGTGCATATCTACATAACCTGGCTCTAATATTTCATACTATGCTTCTGCTTCGCTGCTGCAAATATCATGAACCAGTAAGGCTTCCGCTACTCTGATGGAAAGATGTCATGATTCAAAAGTGTGAGCATGTCGGTCCAAAGTCACAGCATCACATGATGGCAACACTATAAAGGGTGATCCGAGATTTGTGGCTGATGATCTCAAAGAAAGCTCGAAGATCATCAAAGATGTGGATCAGTTCAAAGACCTCCACTGAAAGTACAAAGCACTCGGACTTTGAAGTTGCACTACAAAAGCACAAAGATTGCGGAATTGAAGAATTGAAGTCTACGAGCTCAAGAACAAAGTCAAGAATAGAATGCTAGGATTTGAAATGTAAAACATGGGGTGACCTCCCTTAGGGGGAGACTGTTAGGAATTAGAAAATTCCATAGTAAAGAGTCGGTCACCCCAAATATTATCTAGCATAAGTTAGCTCGTAGACATATCGTTAGTTACGTTATTTACTGTTTTATTAGTTAGTTATTAGTCTAGTTTAGCATAGTGCAACACCGTGGAGGACGGACGGGTCTTTACCCACTGTATGCCTGGTCCACAGTCCGTAGGAGGACGTATAGTTTGTAACTATAAATACCCTCTACCTCCCAAGGTAGAGGGTTGGACCTTTCATTCATCTTAATCTAACCTTCTATGTTTTCTTTCACTTTCTCTCTCTAGAAAGGCTCCCACTTTCTCTCTCTAAAACCTCTAAACAATTCGACCCATATTATTGTTTGTTATGTGTTTATGAAATCCAATATCTAACATGGATTTTTCATAAAATTTCTAGGGAAGGAACGTGAATATTTACTTGCAGATTTTCACTCCTTTTTTGGTATTTGGATAAGACTTATCCGTAATTACAAACCGTTTGAATTTATCGGTTTATTATCATCCTTTTTTGTACTGAAAGTTTGCTATGTCTGTACATCTGTTGTTGGTTTTGAAAATGTTGCTTAAGCACGTTTGACAACCTGAAGTAAATCATTCATATCCGCGCTTTAAATTTCACTTTTAAAATTTGAACTTCAACTAGTCATTTGGAAAATAGAAACAAACTTGATATTTGCGTCGACACTAGCGGTGGTTTGAGCGACCCTAGCAGTGGTTTGTTAAACTGTAGCAGTGGTTGCGTATTAACATATGCATATAATTGAGAATTTGTTCAAACCATGTAGCCTCCTTTGGTTTTTCCAAAAACGCAACCATGTTGTGGTTTTTTATCCCCAATTTAATCAAAATTAATTTGTACTTTCAAAACAACTGTTTTAACTCTTGTAGCAGTTGTTAGTATTTTTGTCCGTATTTATCCCCAATTGTGCTATTCTAATGAGCAAACGCAACCGTTATCGTCATCTAGTATCTACACACGAAAATTCTGACAATCAAGTTAAAGTTATTGGGCAATTTCGTTGGAACCTCAGGCCACCTTCCAATTTGCAATCTGGGCAACTAAATGCCATCATTGGGCAATACTTGTTGTACGATCGGGCAACCATAATTCTTAACCATATGATCATAAAGGATACACTTAACAACATAAACCTAACAGCACTAAGTTTGGCATAGAAGCATTATCGCATGGTTGGCAGCATAAACTCATAATTATTTTTTACAAGAACAAACATTCATAACAGGTGGAACCATTCCTTGTGCACTAGCCCTTTTTTTATGATCTCGAACCCTCTTCAGTTTCGTTATAGAAACACGCTTTGTTAACTTCCTTCTTTTGAAAGGTGTTGCACTACCGCACCGCATGCCAGCGTCCTCTTCCTGCCATACCATGTTTTTGAAATAAAATTGTGACAAAGCCTGTAGCTCATGCACAATGTAGACGTCCATGGATCCATTCTCATCAGCAAGGTCATACATTCGTCGAACGTCATTGTCTTTGTGCAACAATGTTAAACCATCTTCTAGTGCCTTATTTGGTGCAGCATAAAATAAAGCCCATTTTTCTCCTCCAATATCATTCAAAACATGATCAAGCACCCTGGTAAATGCAAGCCTGGTGGAGCTAAAACACCAGACATCAGCAAGGAGACCGCCTACATAGCGGAGTGGCTGAAATTCAAATTTCCCGTTATGGTGCACATTAAATATGACTTCTTTCGTTTCCGCCATGTCCTATAAAACATAAACCCTAATAACAATTTCAATAACTTTTAATTAAATAAATATTAATAATAGAATATAAAATATAAAGCTGCACAGTTGTTTATATTCATGTAGTCTATAAATATATGAACGAATAAGGTAACAAAGTACATACGGGGGAGTACAACAAACCTGGATTTGTTTATAAAAAAGAAGAAAAGGACAACGATTTTTTTATTTGGATTCTTCGATGAAAGTGTAACCATCCGCAATGGCAACTTGGTGAAAGACTTTAACTTGGTGAAAGACTTTTTTACTATTCTAATAAGATATTCAAATGACTTGTTCTATTGTGGCAATAACTTTGAAGAAGACTTTTTACAAAACACTAGTAAAGACTTCAAGTGTTTGAAGCTATTGTCAAAAAGCTTTTGTATTTATAAAATTTCATTTTTCACCCAACATTAAATATGCAAATGCTTTTTGCAGTGGAGTAGTTGGTTTTGCAAAAGCTTTTTACCTCAACCATTTAATTGTGTTCAACGCATCAAGTCTTTTATGACTTGATGCATTGGTAATGCTCGAGGAATGTGTGGATGTTGATAGTTGAAGATTATTAATTTGATTTAAAAATACAAAAACCATTTCCCAAAAAGCAACTAACATACTTACCAGTAAACAGGTGAAAAGTGAAAACAAAATAGCCAAATGCTAGAGTTCACAAAAAAAGTCAAAAAAAGTAAAATGCAGAGGCCACTGATACTTTAACTCTTTGTGACCACAAAAAACCCATTTGCGAACACCAATTATTACAGTTAGTTTGGATTATTCACACTATACACCAATTCAAATTGTCAATAAATAATACAGCTGTCTTCACAAAAACTAAAAACACCTTTTCATTTGTGAAATTTACCTTTCACTTCTACTGTGATATTTTAGTCAATTGACATTTAGATCAATTAGATTATCAATCATCACAATCATTTACGAAATGGCGTGTTCTTTGTGTCAAGATGGTACATGCACTCCGAATTGTACTAATTTGCACGATTCTTTATTTAAAGACATGATAGACCGTTTCAAGAGAATGGTAATTGCTTGTGAGCCGGGAAAGACTTTCCCAATAGAAGGAAATTTTAGAGAGAAACAAGAGCTGATTGATAAAAGGAAGAGAATGATTGAACAACTTCCAGAATATGAATGTGAGTATGAAGATATGAAAGTGCGTTTCAAGAGGATCGAAGATGATAATGCTAATTTGGAAGCAACGTGTGAAGAGGCGATAGCTGATTTTAAGATTTACAAAGATTATAATGTTGATGCTGAAGCGAAGTATGAAGAGATGCAAACCAGTTTTAAGATTTTGAAAGATCATAATACTGTTGTCAAAGCTAAGTATCAAGAGATGGTTGAATGTGCCAAAAATCTTATCAACAGACTCAAAGTAGTTGCAGCTGATGCTGATGATTTTTAGGATTATGAATGTGTTTTGTATATGTTTAAGAATGTGCTATTTTGGACTGATTAGGTATGTAAGGTAATAAGTATTTATCTAATTAACAAGGTACTAGATTACTGCATCAAATTTTATGTTATGATTTTATGATATCATTTGTGAAAACATAAATAATCAAAATAATAGCCAATCTCGATATTCTTCACATGCGAATATACTCTAACTAGACTTAATTGCAATACTAAACTCAAAATTCCATTAGTTATTGATATTATTCACTAGGAAACATAAATTTTCCAAACCTCAAGAGTCAATATGATTCTTTAAAGGCTGAGCTTGAAGAAAAGGAGAATGAAGGGGTGCAGGCAACCACTTCCAGTATTGCTGCATCCACCGCTAGTATTGGAGTAACCAGTGCTGCTATTATTATACCCACTGCCAGTTCAGACGTTTCCACTACATAGGCAACCATTGCTACAGTTATAACCACATCAATAACACTAACACCAAAACCAAAAAAGGCTGATAATGAGATTGCCATACAATTGGTCAACCAAAAGCAATCTCACCCTATCCCTGCACCTAGACCTATTGCTAAGACTCTAAACATTGGTGAACCTGTGCAGAAAGATGTAGTTACTCAAACTGATATTGGAAAGGGTAAAGGGATTGCAGATCCAACTTTGGTGTTTCAAAGTACAGAGGATCAGATAGTTGTTGATGAAAAAAACACTCCTTATTAGTCTACAAACTGCCACTAAATTTTTTAATGAACCAAGTAATGTTACATACTTAACTAACGACATCTAAGGTATCATACCCTACATAATTACGAATCAGATACACATAAAAAAGAGCAATGGATTATAAAATGGAATTAACACCTATCTAACATAGCTATTCATCGAATAACAAAAACGATTTATTATAACACAGAACCAACTGGAAATAATCATATGTAATAAACAACGAGAACAATATTTACGTACCATATTTGGGAACATTTTTTTAAAACTTGATCAATCGAATGTGGTTTGCAATCAACACTGTAGCTTTAAAGATGGTGACATAACTGACGTTACAAGAAAGACAGGGGGCTGACAAAGAAGACGGTTTGATTTGTGAAAATAGTACTGCGAGAAGCAAGAGAAAACCGATAACTATGGATGCTTTATTGGTCAGTGACTTTTGGATTTTGAACTCTCTTAATTAATGGATACTGTACTTTTACTATTCAAATGTGTACTTTTTTGTCTAACGTAAAATGACGATAGAACCCTTTTTAAAATTATACGGTTGCCCACCGCTTTTTAGTTGCCCAAAAAACAATACCTTACACATACGGGACACTTGTCGCAATGTCGATGAGTTGCCCAATGACAACGGTTGCCCTCGGTCTATTTTCAAATTAAAAATAAAAGTGGTCTAGAAAGTGATATGCATCAGGGCGCGCGGTCTATTTGCGTCATTTTCCATTTTTTCTTTATTTAATATGACGTAAGCTTTGCTATTAGGAGAGTAACCTAAAAAGATACCTTCGGCTGATTTAGGATCAAATTTTGTAAGGTAATCTTTAGTGTTAAGAAAAAAACATTTGCTACCAAAGACTCTAAAGTGATTTAACGTAGGCTTTTTGCCTCGAAGTAACTCGAATGGAGTTTTTCCTAAAAGTGGTCTAATTAAGACTCGATTAAGTATGTATGTTGAGGTATCAACGGCATTGCACCAAAACTTTTGAGGTATGGATTGCTCATTTAGCATGGTGCGACTCATTTCTTGTAGGGTTCTATTCTTTCTTTCAACTACCCTATTCGATTGTGGAGTGCGAGGAGCCGATAAGTTGTGAGTAATACCATTAGCGTCACAAAAGGCTCCAAATTGCACTTCATTATCGAATTCCCTACCATGATCCGTTCTAATAGACACTATAGGACTTCCTAGTTGTCTTTGGATTTTCTTACTTAATATTTCAAAATAATTGAACGTTTCAGTTTTGTTCTTTAAAAATTTAGTCCATGTGTACCTAGAGTAATCATCCACTATAACCAAAGTGTAGTAGTTGCCTCCATAACTTTGAATAGCGGATGGACCAAATAAATTCATGTGTAGTAACTCTAGACACTTAGTTGTAGACACCATGTTTTTAGCTTTGTGACTAGAATGGACTTGTTTTCCTACGTTACAAGCATCACAAAAGTGATGTTCATATTTTAATTTTGGTATATCTCTTACTAGATCTTTGGATGATAGCGATTGAAGAAGTCGCATATTGGCATGACCCAATCTTCGATGCCATAAGGTCGAAGTATCATCCATAGAAGTAAGACAAAGCTTGTCTTTAGGTTCATTACCAATTTTAATGACATAGACTCCATGTTTCCTAATTCCTCTACCTATGGTGATACCGTTTTTTAATATCTTACTACCGGTTTCGTTAAAAAGTACGTTGCACTTTTTATCACATATTTGTCCTATACTTAAGAGGTTAAAATTTAGGTTTTCTACGTGACACACTTCGTTAATGGTTAGAGATTTGTTAGAAATCGTACCTTTACCGATGATTTTGCTTTTGCTATTTCCAAATACCACATTTCCTCCATTAAAGGATTCATATGTGGAGAATAAATCTTTATTGCCAGTCATGTGCCTCGTGCACCCACTATCCTTGATCCACTCATCCGGATCTAGGTCGACCTTTAAGCACACATAAGAAAACAATTAACTCAAAAGTTTGGTCCCCATTTGTTCATGGGTCCATTAGTGTTAAACATTCCATTCATGTTAGACATGTATGGATAAGGTGAATATGCGTTCCATGGTGCAAAGTTTTGAAATGGAAAGCCATTTTGCATATTTGGATTCCATCCCATTTGATGGTTACTTCTCGGATAAACATTATTAGGTCTCCCAGATGTGTTCAGTTTTGAAAATGATGAACCTTTGTTTCTTGCAAAACTTTGATTATATCTTGGGAGTGGTTGTCTAATGGTAACATGAGTTGGTTTCTTCTTATTAACAATAACAAAATCAGTTCTAGAAGAGGAAGCTATGTTATTACCACTATTTGCTTCAGCAGACCCACGGATCCCTGGCTGTACACTAGCCAGATCCCTTTTTGTGGGATCCGTGGGATCCGCCACAACAGTGGTTTGTTTTTCTAGTGCCTTTACGAATTATGTTTCTTTGTTTTCACTAGTTGACGCATTAAGTTCATGAAAACCTAGACCTTTTTGTTTGTTTTATGTTTTAACACTATCCAATATCATATCTAAGGTATTAGTGTTCATTCTAGCAATCTTAGAGTCTAGATGATCAACTAGTGTTTGAAGTTGAACGCAAAGTTCACATTCGCCACTTGCTATCTTCCCTTTTTCTAGACGTTTTAATTTTGCCTTTAACTCTATGACTTCCTTATCTAAACGTTGGTTTTGATTTTTCAAAAACTTGTTTTTGTTGATTACTTTTAAACTAATTTTGCAAAGTTTATCATATTCATTATGCAATGAGTTGATAAGGTTTTAAAATGTACCTTTTTGAGGGGTCATTTAAGCCCTTATTTGATCACTTTTGTATCCTTTATTACTTAATATCGTTCATTTTCACTTTTTAGGTCTCTTGAAGGCAAATTGTTGTAATGGCACTTATTTGGACGAAAAGGCGCGAATATACGAAGAAAATGGCCAAAGTCAAGAATCTAGACACTCAAAGCTGCGATGACAAGGTGGCGTCACAGCTTATACGCGACGCCGTCGGTGGATTTTGTGACGGGACAGAAGCCAAAACTCTTATTTTCAAGTGACGACGTCAAGTTATAAAAGAGTAGGCCGTCGCAACTTAGACGGCCTAGATTTGATCCAGACGGCGTCAGAAGCTAAGGAGGACGGTGTCACAAGCACAAGGTGACACCGTCGCAAGTCTAACGTGGCCAAGACGAAACCCTAATGACGACGATCCGACGGTGTCACTAAACATAAGGTGACGCCGTCGCATATGTAATCTTATATATAGAATCCGAATTTTTCAGTATTAGTGTGTAGTCTTTTGGAGTAAAAACCTAAACCGAACCAAGGCTGTCTTGTACAGTATTTTAGGGTTCCAAACCCTATCTTACATCAAGATAAGTGCTTTACTTCATTAATACAATTATGTCTTTGATTATTTGTGTGTATGCTTGCATGTTCTCCATGTCCGGCTAATTTACTTGTGTGTTTGCTTAGGGAATATGAAACTTAATTATTGAATATTGATTGGTTGTCTCTTATCTTAGTTGATTAATGATCTAGTAATGCGATAGGTCATTCGTTGTGTACTTAATGCTTGATTAATCTTTGTGAACCTTAGGTTATAACACCTTGAGCGGTTGTAAGCTAAACTATCCAAAGAGGCCTTAGAGTTAGAGTTTATGATCCCTAGTGGTATTTTGTAGACGAGACCCTTTGGTAACTTCAAAGAGTTAGGGATAAACACATACCCTACAACTTTAGACACACAACGCAATTAAGAATAAGGACGTGACAATTCAACCACCAATAGGAGATAATTAAGGAGTAGTAAAACCTAAGTAAACACATCTTTAAACTATCATACGAGCACACAATAATTAGACATAGACTACATACACCTTAGATTAGATAATTAGATAAATAGAGTAATCGGTAGCAATACCAACCCCCCAAATCCAAACCCCGAGATTTGTACTTTTCCATTTCCTAAAAAAACATAAAAAAGATAAAAAAATAATCTTCCTCAACCCCAACCTTAGCGTAGTAACTTCTCACTAGCATTCCTATTCCCCTAGAGAACGATATCAATACCCGTGGCTTACCCTAATACTACACTACAACGATTAGGTTCACTGCCTAGGGTGTTATAAAACTTGCTCGAAGAAAAGGAAGTTCCTTTGACCCCGAACGACGCGTGTAGCGTTATCAAGTTTTTGGCACCGCTGCCGGGGAATAGAATAGCTAGTTAGTAGTCCACCTCATTTAGGTTTCTTTGCTTGATTCCTATCAAGTAAATTTTTCTCATTTTTAGCTTCCTCATAGTCTATCCCCCTTCTTCGTGACCTTTGTTCGTAACACCATCACTTTTCATCATGGAAGGTGATAACAAACCACCATTCATCAACCTACCACCAAATGACCCGCCAAGAGCCCGTAATCTTGGTGAATACTCGAGACCAAGCCACCTAGGCTATAGGAACACCATTGAGCTTCCCGACCAAGCCCAAACTAAGGCCCTGCGATCCGACACCATCCGGTTAGTGCAAAACGGATGTGCATTCCATGGACTTCGCTCCCAAGATCCAAATCAGCATCTAAGGGATTTCCTTAAAATTGTCGATTCCATCGACCTTGATGCTACTACGGGAGACCACGCGCCTGCGTCTCTTCCAATTTTCTCTACGGAACCAAGCTAGTAATTGGCTTGAGCGACTTCCCGCCGGCTCCATCTCAAGTTGGGATGATCTCACCTCTCGTTTCCTTGCTCAATTTTTCCTACCGGGGAGAACCACTAAACTTAGGAATGACATCTTGATGTTCCAACAACGTCAAGGTGAATCTCTCTGAAGCATGGACTCGATTCAAGGACTTACTTCATAAAGTCCCTCATCATGGCATTGATCTCTGGCTTCAAGTCCAAATCTTTTATGATCATGTCAACTTCCCCACCAAGCGATCCATTGACCAAGCGGCCGGTGGAAAACTTAGTGATCTCACCGCGGAAGAATCATGGGGTATAATAGAGGACCTTGCTCTCTATGACAACGAAAGTTGGAATGACCCACGTGAGTTGCCCAAAACCGTTAAGGCAATCTCCTTGCCTCCCATTGACTCACAATCTTCCGACCGTAGGATGATCGAACTTGAAGATCAAGTCAAATTCCTAATGAGTTCCTACGAAAACCCTAAGTCTTCACGCCATGTGAACAAAGTTTCTTCTTCGTGTGAGCCGCTTTATGATCCTCATAACACGCGCACTTGCACCCGATCCCCCGAACATGCTTCCATTGACTACGCATCCTCTCGTGTTAATGGAACGGGAGGAAGATTCCCTACAATACCCGGACCTAGGAATTTCAATGAAACCCGAGAAGCATGGAAGGGCAAGCCCGACTTCTATTGGGGACAAACCAAGGAATTCACTTCCAATGATTTTTCATGGCCCCCACCCCACGGTCCTAACCAACAAAACATCGAAGGGATGTTGCAAAACCTAGTTGCAACCCAAGACGCCCAAATAGCTAAGCTCTAACCGCTTTTAACCAACAACAAGCCGAAATGGATAGGAAGATAGACAACCTTTTGAAAGCCATGACCAATAGTGATAGGAAGGTTAATGCTATCTCAACTCCCGAGCCTTCCGATGTAGAGATTAAGGACCCAAGTAAGTTAGCTAAGCATGTCCAATCGTCATACGCATCGCCTTAGTGAAACCTAATAGAACCAATGATGAAGAGGACCATACACATGAGTCTAATGAAATAACCGAGGAAGTAGATGAAGTAGACAATGACTATTTCAATAAGTTTCCTACGGAAGAAGAGCTATCTCGCCACCCTCACTTAGTACGTGACCTCCGTCACATGTATGTTAGGAAAAGCCCTAGAATCAAGTTTGGGAACCCTTGGAATCTTAACATACCATGTTGCATAGGACACCTTTTCGCGGCAAAGGCATACATCCGCAAATCCCCAATCAACATAATGACTAGCACCTACTACAATTGGGTAGTGAAAAAGCCGATTCCAACTAGGCAAGACCCCGATGATCCTAGTGTTAGTTGCAATTTTCTTTGTAGAGTTAAGGGATTGCCCGTTTATGTAGGTATTTTCACGTTTCCTACGGACTTCATAATTGTGGATGATATTAGCACGGCCATAGACCCTAGCTTGTCCCACGTTATTCTAGGAAAACCTTTCATAGAAAACACCAGGATGACTTATGATCCTTCATTAGGAATAGTGCGATTCAAGGATGAGAATGACGACATAGCTTACCAAATGCCGTTCAAGATTGAGAAGTTCTCATCACTCTCTAATGATGAAAAGGAACTTAAACTATCGGTCTATTATAGGAATGAGGAGGATAAAGAAAAAGGAGTAGATTATGTTATGGCTAAGATTTTCGTATTCTATAAGGACTGCTTGAACCTAGGACCGAAATATAGGACCAAGTGGGGAGAAGACGAACTCTTAGAGAGGTGCATCATAGGGCACTTTTACAACATGGAATCCCCCAATAGAGACCGACATGAGGAAGGAGATGACGGTAATGAAGTCACGTGAGGGCACGACTACGAGTCTAGCTACAAGACTCTTAAATAAAGAAAAAAGCTTCGTGGGAGGCAACCCATGCTTAATTGTTTGCTTGTTAGTGTCATATATCTTTTATTAATTGTTTATTCTCATGTTTAAATTTGTAAAAATGCTTTATTTTGTTTTAACCTCGTCTTAATTGCATATAAAGGTATTTTACATAAAGGATAAGTGTAGGGAGGATTACACACGTTTTCAAAAGAAACGTAAACATGAGAATAGTAATTCATTAAAAGATATATATGTGTGTTTGTTCGAGTCAAATGCTTGTATCGAGTCTTAATGGATGTTTTGCGAAATTTTTCCGATTCTAAAGATGTAAATTTTCCGAATTTTCCAAAAATCGAGACCAATTTTTGTCAGGATAACTTGACGGCGTCAGGATCGCAACTGACGGCGCCAGAAGGAGTAAAACAATAGATTACTTTTTCTCGTTTTCTGAGCTACTTATGAATTTTTGGAATTTTCCAGGTCTTAATTTTCCAGAAATTCTGTAAACATCCATTCCACAAGCATTATATCTTAGTTTAGTAGAGTCTTATATATATTATTACCGCCAATTTTATGCGAAGGTTTCGTTGTTTTCTTCAAATGTGTAGGTTTCATTTATCAAGAAGAAGAAACAAAAGATTGGAAGGAGCTTTTCACGCACACATTCTTCTTGGAAAGGATTTAACCACTACTTCACACACGGATCCTACCGAGCTAATCAGGGGAGTACTAGTTTCTTTCGTTTTTCATTACCTTCCATTATCATAACTTTGATACTTTCGGGGAACATTGGGGACAATGTTCAGTTTAAGTGTAGGGAGGGAAAACAAAACGGGAACTTTGAAACTATGCTTATCCTTGATTATTTGCTTTGTCCAATTGCATTTGTGTAATAAACCATGAGAAAATGTCGGTTAGGGTAATTTTGGCACCAAATTTTTAATTTTTCATGACATATAAGAGTGGGCCATTAGTCTTAACAAAAGCGTCTCACGGATAGGAAGTTGCATGACTAGCACAAAAACCCTTTACCACCTAAATTCCACCCAAAATGTGAGGATCGCCCTTAGATTAGTAGGAATTAAAAGCATTCATCTTCAATGCTTAGAGTGTGAACCGGTAGTATATTAGATTCTAGAACTTGTTTTGTGATGCATTCCGAGATCGCTAGTAAGACTACACTTGTGTAGTTAGGAATAACTAAATGATAAGAGGCATTAGGATAACCCTTGTTTGATACCCGTAATATAATTACTTCTTCTACATCGGTTGAGTAATTTCCCCCACACCCTTTGCGTTGTACTCATCTTTAGTACACGATACCCCTAGTTAACCCCTCAGAGCCTATCCTTTTCGCGGTTCTCGTGATGTTTCGGTTTTTTCCGGAATATCAATGAAGAGCATTGTTTACACCCCACCCCCAAATATACACCTAAATCGCCTTAGCCTACCCTTTATGCACTCACTTTTAGTGCATTATTGTTATCACCCTAAACTCTTAGTTCAATTATCTAGTTGCTTGCATGAGTTGCTAAGTCGAGTCATATCCTTTGTACACAGTTTTGGGACGATTGGGACTCATGGGAAAAAGTTAAAGTTTATAAAATGATTGAAAGGGAACGTTAATTTCCCTAATTTGCATAATAACATACCCCAAGTGTTTTGATCTTTTCAATTCGGGTCAAATTAGTGTTAGAGTAATAAAAACTCAAGTTTAGGGATGTGCCTATAAATCCCTATCATTTTGATGTTACCGTAGAGGATGGTAGAGTAAAAGTGTATGATTAAAAAAAATCGAAAAAAAAAGAAAAAAAGAGAAAAAAAAAAGATTGATTAAAAAAAAAAAAAACAACAACAACATACGGGCTACCATCCTACATCTATCCTTTAAATTTATGTTTGTTTGTTTCAGTGAGCTAGAGTTTAGAGTGTCGAGTCTTAGCTTAGCAACGCCATTCTTCGTATACTTGCAACATAGAGATTTTTGACTTGCCACCACTAAATAGCCTATCCCACCAAACCCTTTGTTTCCCTACCGTAAGCCTAACATTACAACCCTTTAAAGACCTCTTTGATAGTCTTTCCTAGGTGCTTACGCCAAAGCGATGGAGGTTTGATCTATTCTCAAGCCTATGGTAATCTATGTACTAGGACCGGTTAATGAGTGTTTATCTTCCATTTCCAACTTGTTATATTTCATATATACACGAGAGAGATGTGAGTATCCAAACACCCCATGTGAGGTGCTAGTATGTAATTTCCGTGCTTGTTATGACTTTTGTGGGGCTTATATGTGTTGTGGATTGTTTTAAACCAATGCTTCATGACCCCTAACTTATAAATTAATTGGCTAAAAGCACATTTGCTTGAGGACAAGCAAATACCAAGTGTAGGGATATTTGATAAGGTTTTAAAATGTACCTTTTTGAGGGGTCATTTAAGCCCTTATTTGATCACTTTTGTATCCGTTATTAATTAATATCATTCTTTTTCACTTTTTAGGTCTCTTGAAGGCAAATTGCTGTAATGGCACTTATTTGGACGAAAAGGCGCGAATATACGAAGAAAATGGCCAAAGTCAAGAATCGAGACACTCAAAGCTGCTGAATGACAAGGTGACGGCGTCACAGCTTATCTGCGACGCCGTCGGAGGATTTTGTGACGGGACAGAAGCCAAAACTCTTATTTTCAAGTGACATCGTCAAGTTATAAAAGTAGGCGTCGCAACTCGGACGGCCTAGATTTGATCCAGACGGCGTCGGAAGCTAAGGAGGACGGCGTCACAAGCACAAGGTGACGCCGTCGCAAAGTCTACGTGGCCAAGACGAAACCCTAATGACGGCGATCCGACGGCGTCACAAAACATAAGGTGACGCCGTCGCATATGTAATCTTATATATAGAATCCGAATTTTTCAGTATTAGTGTGTAGTCTTTTGGAGTAAAAACCTAAACCGAACCAAGGCTGTCTTGTATAGTATTTTAGGGTTCCAAACCCTATCTTACATCAAGATAAGTGCTTTACTTCATTAATACAATTATGTCTTTGATTATTTGTGTGTATGCTTGCATGTTCTCCATGTCCGGCTAATTTACTTGTGTGTTTGCTTAGGGAATATGAAACTTAATTATTGAATATTGATTGGTTGTCTCTTATCTTAGTTGATTAATGATCTAGTAATGCGATAGGTCATTCGTTGTGTACTTAATGCTTGATTAATCTTTGTGAACCTTAGGTTATAGCACCTTGAGCGGTTGTAAGCTAAACTATCCAAAGAGGCCTTAGAGTTAGAGTTTATGATCCCTAGTGGTATTTTGTAGACGAGACCCTTTGGTAACTTCAAAGAGTTAGGGATAAACGCATACCCTACAACTTTAGACACACAGCGCAATTAAGAATAAGGACGTGACAATTCAACCACCAATAGGAGATAATTAAGGAGTAGTAAAACCTAAGTAAACACATCTTTAAACTATCATACGAGCACACAATAATTAGACATAGACTACTGATGAGTGTGTAAATACTCAACATTTTTGGTTAAATATGAACTGCAAAACGTTTAAAAATGCTCGAAAATGAAATTACATCAAAATCTGAAAATATATTCCAAAATTGCATTTTATATGTTTCAGATGCAAAATGTTCAAAATCAGATGAAATATGAGCTAAGTTTGCTAGAATTGGCGTTTCAGTCCCCAAGTTTCAAAATTGTCAAAAACAGTCCCTGAGCACATAATTTCAAAAGTAAAATCACCAAAGGTCCTTTTAAAATCAAAAGTTGTCAAAATTAGTCCTTTGGTGAAAAATGTCAAAAGTTTGAGAAAATTACAAAATTAGTCCTTCAAGTTTGAAATTTGGCAGAAATGGCCCCTGGAAAATTGCAAAATGGCAAGTTTGGTCCTTATACTTTTTGAGAATATCACTTTTAATCCTTGGAGCAGCTTTGATGAAATGGCAGTAATAGTCCCTCAATTTTCAGAATTTACACAAAGGCCCCTTGGATTATTAAACCCTTTATATCTTTTTGGCCTGGTCATAATACCTTGGACCCCCTGTCAATTAGCCATTTTGACCCCCCTTCTATTATTACCCCCAAGTCAAATATCTGGTTAAACCACCAAACCCGCCAAAAAAGTCTCCCTCCCAACTGCTTCCTGCAACTCAGCTACAACCCATCCCCCCTCCTCAAACTCCACTCAACCATGTCCCCTCCACCTTAGCTACCCTCCAATATGCATTTAATGCATCTTCCCCCCCCCCCCTCACTCAACCCCAAATGGATGAAAGGAAAATTGGCGCCAAAATCTGTTTGAATGGCCAGGATTGTTTTAAAGCCATCCAATGACTGAGGATTGATGGGAACTATTCAGAAGAGAGAGACAAAGAGTTTGGATTATAAAAGAAAGAAGAAGGAAGAGTTTCGGAGAGTCTTGTAGTTTTTAAATATTTCTTAATGTCGTTTTTAATGTTAAGTTTTAGTTAAGCTCAAAAATCTGTAACCTTTTGTTATAATGTACTCAATTTAAGTTCTAGTATCAATATAAATCATTTTCAAGTCTCAATTTAAGTCAAATTACCATTTTGCTTAGTTAAGCTTACTGTTGCAATTCTCATTTTCAAACTTATGTATCAAAGCTCTTCTTAGCTTATCTTTAAGCTTCAACAAGCTTAAATGAGCTTATTATAACTTTGTACAAGCTCACATTCAAGATTTAAGTAATCTTGGGACTTGGTCAACAAAAGTCAAACAGGGGCAAATATGATGCAGATTTGGTCAATGGGTGAAGCAGCCATGGAATTGGGTTGATATTGAGCTAGGATAGGGGTTTGGATAGGTTAGTGATCCTTGGGTTCATTGTTTCAAGCCATAGTGGCTAGGACCCTTTGTGAGTAAATTTCTAGTTTCTTTGCATTTTCTTTATTTGAAGTTAAAACTGGTGCAAATCTGTTTAAAAAGATGTATTTAGGATATATAGATGTAGTTTGATCATTAAACAAGTTGGGTCAGTAGTAGTCTTATAAAAATTTGCAAAACAGTTGATTAAGGTGTGTTTGGCTTTGCTCTTTTATCTGTGTTCAAGGTTTGTGCAGTGGTTAAACCTTGTTGCATCATGTTTGTTTAGCTCATTTAAGCTCATACCTGTCTTAGTTTGTGCCTGCAATACACCTAAAGTCAAAATCCTAGTCCTACTGTTTTAACAGCTTATCTGTTGTGTTTTAGGAAATCAAATCACTTGTATTTTGTCTAAAATACATAGATATAGGTTGCTTTAGTCTCATTTCAATCATTAACATCAATATCAGTCTACAAATCAAGTTCAAAACTCAAAAAAGTCAAGATTTCATTTTTTCATCAAAAGTCAAAAACTGAAAATCTAGTTTTGAGCCAACTGAGAGACATTTTTCTTGGACTCAATTCTGAGTCTTATTCAGTGAAATTTGTTGTTTCATAAACTTCAACTGGTCCCCTTTCTTGTCATCATTTTATCAGAATTTTGCAATTTCTTAAAAGCTCTAAACAGGCTTCTCTTTTGGGTGTCAAGTGCCCTGTTCACAGGGCTTATTATAAACTGAGGTTTCCTCAGTTTTGTCCAGGGTTGCATAGGGCTCATATGAGCTCACCCAGGTCCGAGTTTTGTTTTGCTAGGTCTTAGCCAGGTCTAGAATAAGTTCCAATTTTTGGTTTTCAGTTTTAGCTTCTTTTGTAGCTTGTGCTTTGGTCCAAAGTAACCCACAGAAATGTTGTAGCTCATAATCTCACATCATCAAATCTGAGCAAACTTGTAATATAGAGGTTAAGGTCTGTTGTTAATTGTTGCATTTTAGTTGTTTTAGCAGTTTAGAACTTCTGTAATCAGTTGGTGCTTGTTGTGTCACTTTAGCTTATTCAAGTGCTTATTTCAATAAGCACTTGTAAAGCAGTTTCAAATTCCTCCACATAGCACCCTGTTTTTCCATTTTTCTCAGATTCCTAATATTATTTTAGACTTTTCCTGAAATTTTCAGATTTTTCTAAGTTGATTTGCTATTTTTCTTAATTTAAATTAGTTTTAAGCATTTTTAAATAGCTTTTAATACAAAAATTCGAAAGGTTCAAAAAAATAATTTTCATTTTTCTTAGGTTTAGATAAATATAAAAAGTAAAAAAAGTAATTTTCCAGATTTTTCATAGTTTATTTTGTAATTTTAGTAATTTAATTAGTTTTTAATAGTTTAAAATTCATAAAAATACAAAAGATAATCAAGAAAAATATAAAATAGTTTTGAAAATTCTATTTTGATATTTTAGACTTTTCCAATTCATAACTTTATTTTTCTAGCTTTATTCCCTAATTTCTTGTATTTTAGGTTAATATTTAATAGTTAAAACTTGTTTTTAATTAATAATAATTAATTTAACAGTTATAAAAATAATTTTCTTTTTCTATAAATTTTATTTTATCATTAGGGTTGTAAAAATGTATTTTTCATATTTTTAGGATTTATATTGTTTAAGTTTCACGTTTTTATTTGCGTCGCCGCGTAGTTTTAATTTCAGTTTTGTAAAACATAAAAACAAAAACATCATTTTAATTATAGTGATAGCGTTTATTTAATAGATTTTATCTTTTTAATCTCCTTTAATTTTCATTTAAGCCGTTTTAATTTGTTGGCTTTTTCTGTAGTTATAATCTAATCATATCCCTCTTTCCGTTCAAATTCCTCGATCACTATACGTTTGATAATCCATTGCATAGCTCGCTGGGACATAACGACCCCGGGAAACACTATACTCCCCAGATCTTCATTGAGTTCGTGCTTAGGCAGTTTTAAGCTTGTTAGGGCTGCCATTCACAAGTGGCAGGCTTGAGTGATTTAGCTTGACTGTTCGGAGCGCATCAAATTTTGGCGCTGCCGGGAGCTGTGGCTGATTGTCTTACGTTTAGCAGATTAGTAATTTGGATATTCACTCTTTGTTCATACCATCCATCTGTATATGTTTATATTTTCTTATTCAAAAATACAAAAATACTCTTCTCATTCCTCTTATTCGTATGATTCTATTTCTCTTACCCCCTCGTACCGTTTGATTCTACTCTTCTTTAACCTCAAAACCGTTTGATTCTATCTCTTTAACCCTCTATATGTTTAATTCTTATGTCGAAAATCGTCAACATCATCGTCACAAGTGTGTGTGAGCGGTGTGGAAGGCCTAGTTCAAGCGAATTTTGCAATTCGTGCGAATTATCCATCAAAAATTCTTTTCAAAGTTATTTCGACCACCCGCCACAACCTGAAATACATTCTAATCTTGACAAACCAGTTCAAACGTCGGAGCTACCCCAAGCACCCACCGAGGATTACGAGGACACTTTCTTTGAAAATAGAGCCCGTAATCTAATTGAACAAATTCAAGCGGATGAAAAAAGGTCGAGAATTAGAATTGATTACGATGAACCCGTTCAAACACCGGTGACTAGCAAGAATGACTTGCCTAATCTTCACGTTTCTCAAGAACCAAAACCGGAGACCATAACGGAAGTGGTGGAAATTGCTAGCTCTCAGAGCACACCACTTGTCCCACCTCCGGATTTTTCAGAATGTTCTTCGAGATTTGATAGTCATCCGGATCACCATGTTGGTTTTGTTGATTCTTTGAATAAACTGATTCCTCTTCATAACTCTCAAATGCAATCGTTTATTCCTTGTGTCGGTTGTGGTGAGCCTCTTTTTGGTTCACCCTGCCGTTGGTGTACATGTGTACAATGTGGTAATGATATTCATAACGGGAGTTGTTTGTTTTGTGGTTCGAGGAATTCATTTGATTATGATCCTAATCCGAACTCATTTAACGACTCCTCAAACTTTTCCACTTACCCACCACAGCCCGACCTATCTTCATATAATCAACATACCTGTTGTGAATTTTGTGGAGGTCCTCACCTAGGATTTGAGTGTCAATCCGGAAACACGTTTGTCTATGAACAGTTTTCCAGTGATGCTCAGAACTTTGGTTATAACCAAAATCCATATGATTCACCAGTCCAGACTCAACAGTTTTACTGTTGTGAGTACTGTGGTGGTTCACACTACAGTTCTGATTGTCAATCGGGAAACACGCTTGTCTATGGGCAGGTTCCTGATAACAATTATGACTCCAGCACATACGACTCACAGCCACATCAGTTTTACTGTTGTGAGAATTGTGGAGGTCCTCACGATAATTTTCAATGTCAACCGTGGAATCAAAATTGCTATATTCTCCTTCGGTTTTGACAATTTCCAACCTCCACAGCACCATACGGTTCAAACTCCACCTGAACCGTTGCCTAAAGAAAATTCCCAAGATTTGGAAACCGCAATGAAAAAACTTGATGATATAGTTCAAAACTTTAAGAATCAAGTGAGTGGTGAGAAAACCATTGGAGAATTGCTAGCGAAGAGCGAGAGTGTGCTCGCCAATCAAGGGAAGAATTATTAGCCCTAGAGCATGCAAAAGCGTTCCCAATTTCTTAAGGCAGCTCTATATGATGATGGCGAGGAGGGTTTTTTCCTTTAAAAATAATATTTCTCAACTCCTCAGTCAGTTGATATCAGCAGTTGAGATTCCATCCAAAAAACTGCTATCACACCAAGCTCCCACTCACTCTCTATATGAGCATCTTGACACTGTTCCCGGACGAATTCATAAAGTCTAGTCGAGAGCGCTTCCCAATCCCAAGAGTCACGAGTCTCGAGCATTTGTGTGATATCTTCCCCTCTTGTCTTCCCAAAGATCATGTTGAGATGTTCTCGATTCTGATGATGATTCATTGTCTTGTGGAGACATAAACGCTATGTGGAAGATTTACCTTCTGAGCTTGTTAGCTTAGAAGAAGAGAATGATGAAGTTACTGACACTGAAATCAAAGATGAAGCTCTTCGAGCAACATTATTGAACGTCAGTCTTCTCATTTCTAAAATCGAGGCTTTCAAAGAGAAACCTATTTCATCTCCTATCCCCATTAAGGATAGTGACATTCTTTCCGATGATTCTATTCCGGAAATGAAAGCCTTCTGTTTTGATAATATGGGAGAGAAGATTAGTGGCAGTACCACTTCTCATTCTCATAATTCTCTCCCCAATCATGAATCATTTACTTTAGAGGAGTTCACCAGTGAACCCACTCATATCAATTCTGAATATGATTCATTCACCTTCGAGGAGTTCTCCTGTGAACTTACTCATATCATATCTCCGCCGGAGTATGATAATTTCTACTTTGATCTAGACATACCCATATTATGTCTTGATCAAGTGAGCTTAACTGAGGAGATTCATGAAACTATGAATTCTCCTATTGAGGATGAAGAGTTAGTCATGATTTCTATCATGATTTTCTTTCTTTTCTTCATATATTCTGTCACTTCTCCTGTTCTTCACTCCTTCGGGAGTGAAGATACCATCTTTGACCCCGGCATTTCCATGTACCATTATCTTGAGCCGGTAATATATCTCATCGGTGTGGAACTTTCACGTGCTTCAAATGTTTGTCCAAACATCTTGAATGAAAGTCCGATGGAGATTGTTTCTTCCACTTTGCTTCCCCATGAACAAATTAATTCGGGGTCGAGTCAAGCTAGCGACTCGGTAATCAAAAACAGTAGCACACTATATGGGTTTTCACCCATATTTCTGACTTCTTTCTATTTTCTACCACCCTAGTGTGGGGGGGTTGCCCCACATGTTGTGTATATAAGCCTAAAAAAAAAACAACTCTTTCTAAATAATGGCCGTAGTATTTTCCTTTTACGTTCTTTGTTTCGGCATAACAGCCGGTACTTTGAATATTGAGGGCAATATTCATTTCTAGTGTGGGGGGGAATTCTCACGAATTTTATCATGTAATTATACCGCTCAATTCCCCCGTTTTTGGCCAAAAATTTTTTTGGAGTAAGTGTTTTACACTTACTCAATTGGTTATCAGTCCGCCTTGTCTAATAAACTAAAGGATTGGCTAATCCAGGAGCAAACGGCTCTTGGTAAAGATTTCTCAAATCCGTTTATATGGCTTGCAATTTGCCCAAAATTTTATGGTATTCAGCTCACCATATCCTAAAAAGTGAAGAGTTGGCTAGCCCGCAAGGTTATGGCTTGTGGTAAAGGCAGTGGAAAAACCATAATTGGTAATCAGCTCACCAAAGATAATTCTGATAATTTATCTAAGAGTTGGCTAGTCCAGAGCAAACGGCTCCTGGTAAAGACAAATCAAATCCGTTGGAAGCTGGTGGTTTGCTCAAAATCACATGGTTATCGGTGTACCATGGTTCTTACTTGAACTGAAACATTTGGCTACTCCAGAAGTAATGGCTTTTGGTAAAGAGATGAAATCCATTAAATTTTCTCAAATCATTGCTAGGGACTAGCAATAGTTTAGTGTGGGGGATTGATGAGTGTGTAAATACTCATCATTTTTAGTCAAATCTGAACTGCAAAACGTTTAAAAAATGCTCAGAAATGCATCAAAATACTGAAAATATTCCAAAATTGCATTTTATATGTTTCAGATGCAAAATGTTCAAAATCAGATGAAAAATGAGCTAAGTTTGCAGAATTGGCAGTTTCAGTCCCCCAAGTTTCAAAAGTTGTCAAAAACAGTCCCTGAGCACATAATTTCAAAAGTAAAATCACCAAAGGTCCTTTTAAAATCAAAAGTTGTCAAAATTAGTCCTTTGGTGAAAAATGTCAAAAGTTTGAGAAAATTACAAAATTAGTCCTTCAAGTTTGAAATTTGGCAGAAATGGCCCCTGGAAAATTGCAAAATGGCAAGTTTGGTCCTTATACTTTTTGAGAATATCACTTTTAATCCTTGGAGCAGCTTTGATGAAATGGCAGTAATAGTCCCTCAATTTTCAGAATTTACACAAAGGCCCCTTGGATTATTAAACCCTTTATATCTTTTTGGCCTGGTCATAATACCTTGGACCCCTGTCAATTAGCCATTTTGACCCCCTTCTATTATTACCCCCAAGTCAAATATCTGGTTAAACCACCAAACCCGCCAAAAAAGTCTCCCTCCCAACTGCTTCCTGCAACTCAGCTACAACCCATCCCCCCTCCTCAAACTCCACTCAACCATGTCCCCTCCACCTTAGCTACCCTCCAATATGCATTTAATGCATCTACCCCCTCACTCAACCCCAAATGGATAAAAGGAAAATTGGCGCCAAAATCTGTTTGAATGGCCAGGATTGTTTTAAAGCCATCCAATGACTGAGGATTGATGGGAACTATTCAGAAGAGAGAGACAAAGAGTTTGGATTATAAAAGAAAGAAGAAGGAAGAGTTTCGGAGAGTCTTGTAGTTTTTAAATATTTCTTAATGTCGTTTTTAATGTTAAGTTTTAGTTAAGCTCAAAAATCTGTAACCTTTTGTTATAATGTACTCAGTTTAAGTTCTAGTATCAATATAAATCATTTTCAAGTCTCAATTTAAGTCAAATTACCATTTTGCTTAGTTAAGCTTACTGTTGCAATTCTCATTTTCAAACTTATGTATCAAAGCTCTTCTTAGCTTATCTTTAAGCTTCAACAAGCTTAAATGAGCTTATTATAACTTTGTACAAGCTCACATTCAAGATTTAAGTAATCTTGGGACTTGGTCAACAAAATTCAAACAGGGGCAAATATGATGCAGATTTGGTCAATGGGTGAAGCAGCCATGGAATTGGGTTGATATTGAGCTAGGATAGGGGTTTGGATAGGTTAGTGATCCTTGGGTTCATTGTTTCAAGCCATAGTGGCTAGGACCCTTTGTGAGTAAATTTCTAGTTTCTTTGCATTTTCTTTATTTGAAGTTAAAACTGGTGCAAATCTGTTTAAAAAGATGTATTTAGGATATATAGATGTAGTTTGATCATTAAACAAGTTGGGTCAGTAGTAGTCTTATAAAAATTTGCAAAACAGTTGATTAAGGTGTGTTTGGCTTTGCTCTTTTATCTGTGTTCAAGGTTTGTGCAGTGGTTAAACCTTGTTGCATCATGTTTGTTTAGCTCATTTAAGCTCATACTGTCTTAGTTGTGCCTGCAATACACCTAAAGTCAAAATCCTAGTCCTCTGTTTTAACATTTATTCTGTTGTGTTTTAGGAAATCAAATCACTTGTATTGTGTCTAAAATACATAGATATAGGTTGCTTTAGTCTCATTTCAATCATTAACATCAATATCAGTCTACAAATCAAGTTCAAAACTCAAAAAAGTCAAGATTTCATTTTTTCATCAAAAGTCAAAAACTGAAAATCTAGTTTTGAGCCAACTGAGAGACATTTTTCTTGGACTCAATTCTGAATCTTATTCAGTGAAATTTGTTGTTTCATAAACTTCAACTGGTCCCCTTTCTTGTCATCATTTTATCAGAATTTTGCAATTTCTTAAAAGCTCTAAACAGGCTTCTCTTTTGGGTGTCAAGTGCCCTGTTCACAGGGCTTATTATAAACTGAGGTTTCCTCAGTTTTGTCCAGGGTTGCATAGGGCTCATATGAGCTCACCCAGGTCTGAGTTTTGTTTTGCTAGGTCTTAGCCAGGTCTAGAATAAGTTCCAATTTTTGGTTTTCAGTTTTAGCTTCTTTTGTAGCTTGTGCTTTGGTCTAAAGTAACCCCGCAGAAACTGTTGTAGCTCATAATCTCACATCATCAAATCTGAGCAAACTTGTAATATAGAGGTTAAGGTCTGTTGTTAATTGTTGCATTTTAGTTGTTTTAGCAGTTTAGAACTTCTGTAATCAGTTGGTGCTTGTTGTGTCACTTTAGCTTATTCAAGTGCTTATTTCAATAAGCACTTGTAAAGCAGTTTCAAATTCCTCCACATAGCACCCTGTTTTTCCATTTTTCTCAGATTCCTAATATTATTTTAGACTTTTCCTGAAATTTTCAGATTTTTCTAAGTTGATTTGCTATTTTTCTTAATTTAAATTAGTTTTTAAGCATTTTTAAATAGCTTTTAATACAAAAAATTCAGAAAAGGTTCAAAAAAATAATTTTTCATTTTTCTTAGGTTTAGATAAATATAAAAAGTGAAAAAAGTAATTTTCCAGATTTTTCATAGTTTATTTTGTAATTTTTAGTAATTTAATTAGTTTTTAATAGTTTAAAATTCATAAAAAATACAAAGATAATCAGAAAAATATAAAAATAGTTTTGAAAATTCTATTTTGATATTTTAGACTTTTCCAATTCATAACTTTATTTTTCTAGCTTTATTCCCTAATTTCTTGTATTTTAGGTTAATATTTAATAGTTAAAACTTGTTTTTAATTAATAATAATTAATTTAACAGTTATAAAAATAATTTTCTTTTTCTATAAATTTTATTTTATCATTAGGATTGTAAAAATGTATTTTTCATATTTTTAGGATTTATATTGTTTAAGTTTCACGTTTTTATTTGTACGTCGCGTAGTTTTTAATTTCAGTTTTGTAAAAACATAAAAACAAAAACATCATTTTAATTATAGTGATAGCGTTTATTTAATAGATTTTATCTTTTTAATCTCCTTTAATTTTCATTTAAGCCGTTTTAATTTGTTGGCTTTTCCTGTAGTTATAATCCTAATCATATCCCTCTTTTCCGTTCAAATTCCTCGATCACTATTCGTTTGATAATCCATTGCATAGCTCGCTGGGACATAACGACCCGGGGAAACACTATACTCCCCAGATCTTCATTGAGTTCGTGCTTAGGCAGTTTTAAGCTTGTTACGGTCTGCCATTCACAAGTGGCAGGCTTGAGTGATTTAGCTTGACTGTTCGGGCGCGCATCAACTACATACACCTTAGATTAGATAATTAGATAAATAGAGTAATCGGTAGCAATACCAACCCCCCAAATCCAAACCCCGAGATTCGTACTTTTCCATTTCTTAAAAAAACATAAAAAAGATAAAAAAATAATCTTCCTCAACCCCAACCTTAGCGTAGTAACTTCTCACTAGCATTCCTATTCCCCTAGAGAACGATATCAATACCCGTGGCTTACCCTAATACTACACTACAACGATTAGGTTCACTTCCTAGGGTGTTATAAAACTTGCTCGAAGAAAAGGAAGTTCCTTTGACCCCGAACGATGCGTGTAGCGTTATCATGAGTCATCATCTAATGATGAGCTACTACAGTATTCGTGACATACCTCGTCATTTGCCATGAGAAAAATTTCTTCGTCCTCCTCCTCGCTCATTCCACACGAACCGCTCACGAATGCCTTTTGATCATCGTGTTTGGGACACTTACTAATAAAGTAGTTTGGGTCCCCACATTTAAAGCAAGCGCGATCATCCCTTGGCTTCTCGTCCTCTTTGCTTTTTCGGAATCCTTTCTTGTCGTCATACGGTTGTTTGACGTATCTTCCCTTCCTTCTAAAGAACTTTTTGAAGTCCCTTACCGCCATGGCATACTCCTCGTCATCACTATCCGAAGAGGAGTCATCTTCATCGCTTGAGACCTTCTTGGCTTTAAGGGCAAGAGATTTGTGCTTCTCTTTCACTTTTGAGGCTTTAGAATCTTTAGCAAGGACAAGCTCATAGACCTTTAAGTTGCCTATGAGTTCATCAAGGGTGAGGATTGTCAAATATTTTGATTCTTCGATTGCCGTCACCTTAGATCTCCACTTGGATGGAAGTGCCCTTAGATATTTCCTAACATGGTTACGGCTAGAGAAAGATTCATCAAGTGCTTGTAAAGATGTAATTATAGTATTAAAGTTAGCAAAAGAATGATCTATAGTTTCCTCATCTGATATTGAAAATTGTTCATATTGTTGAACTAATAAATCTATTTTATTGTTTTTCACTTGTTGATTACCTTGATGAGTTACAACTAAAGAATTCCAAATTTCTTTAGAGGTTTTAAGCATAGAGATTCTTTCGAATTCCTTTTTCGGTAAAGCATTATATAAAACCATTTTAGCTTCACTATTTTTGGAAAGCTTTTTCTTAATTTCATCGGTGAGTTTATCATGAGGTATGTCAACTAAAATTCCATTTTCATCTTTTGCAGTGGCTTCAAAATCGCCTTCAACAATGATGTACCAAAGATTAATATCTTTAGACTTCACATATATTTCGAATATATTTTTTTAATATATAAAACCATTAGTTTCAAGTAGTGGAGGTCGTTTCATGGATTGCCCTTCCTTGTAATTTTCAGAACCCATAGTGATCGAAAAGTTTTTAAAATACGGTTTACTTTAAAACTTTTATAAACTTAGCTCTAATACAAATTGTGGAAAACTAGAAGGGGGTTGAATAGTTTTGCCGATTTTAAGTTAGTTTCTAAAAACTTTAGATTCGATGTTATATGAAATCGTATGGATGAAGATAAAGTATAGATCTAAGAGTAATGCAAGTAAAGAAAGTAAAGTAAGGGATAGAAATGACACAACCGATTTATAGTGGTTCGGCTACAAGGACACCTTCATTGCCCTACTCCACTCCCCGAGTCACCTACTAGAGAGTTCAAGCACTATGTCAACAAACTCCTTCAACTTGGCGGATAAGCCTTCACAACGTTGCTTACACCTTTTTCCGGTACAAAGCTAAATACCGAGTCCGTAACACAGAGGACCAAACCAACACAACTATTACACAACAAATATGTGAAATATCAAGTACAAGATCTTTGCTATAGAAATCTTGTGAAGGAACAAATCAATCAAGGACCCCTTGCTTGGATGACTTGTAGAAAGCTCGTGATCTCGCCTTAGAGAAGGACCTATATGAGAATCACAATAGAAGAAAGAAGAACAACTCTCTAGATCTAGTGATCTTTTGTTAGAAGAGTGTAAGAATATAAGAGAGAGTTAGTAAGAAGAGGGGTGGAGAGAAATGAAGAAATGGCTCTCTATTTATATGCAAAATCTTGCCATTGTTCCACGGATCCCTCCTTTAAGGGATCCGTCTAGTGTAACTACAGGGATCCGTGGGACGCTCCTCTTTGCCCATGAGTTTTTTGGTAATGGGTCATGGGTCATGGGTTATGGGTTGGTCCATGGGTATTTCATTAGATACAATGTATCTAATAGATGCAATGCATCTAGTCAAATGGATATGGGTCAATACCATGGGTTATGGATATGCTCCATGGGTTGTGGTTTTTACCCATCATAATAAACTATTACAACAAATGATTTATTACAACAATTTGTATTAAATGGCTATATGAAAATGCTTTACAAAAATAACATGTATCCTTATAATTTTACTTATGATAACATTATATTTGTTATCAACAAAACACAAAGAGATAGCTAAATATTAATAAACATTTTTACGGTTTATTTGTATTAACAGTATAATATGCAAGAAATATAATAAGAAACAGTATATTATATATGTATTTATTTAACTGATAATACATTCTCATGTAAACATAAGGCTAGATGGAGTGGTGGGTGAACACTCACCACAAAACCCCACCTCACTTGGTGAGGACCAAAACTGTCACCTTGTGTCACACGCCAGGAAGAGAAAAAAAGATAGTGAAAGTTTACTTGGTCACCTTTGGTTTCGTTTTGAAAAAAGTAGGGCATTTTTATGTTTTAATGTTTTTATTTGATTTGTGAGTGTATGTGAGGTATTTAGTATGATATATTTATATAAAGTGAGTATTTTAATAAAAGGTGGGGGTAGTGTGACCGCTACGAGTGAAAGGTGAGAGGGAGTGAGATGCGAGAGAAAGCTGAGGTGACACTGATGTGTAAGATAAGGAGAAAGTGACCAAAAGATGTTACATTCGGTGGTTGAAAGCACTTAAATTCATAAATGGATTGTTATTTTAAAGTAAAAACGATTTGGAATTTCTAAAATGTGCCTGATGGGCATAGGATAAAATGCATTAATTGCTATAAAGATTGTTTTTGAAATCCTAAATTGTTTATTAACTATTTATTTTTTATGTCATACCAAATATATCTTTTGTTTCACAATTCAATTAAATAATCAATCACCATCAAAACAAAAACGTAAACATATTCGTCAGTTTCCTCTCCTCCAATTTTAAGTTCCCTCCAAATATTAACTTCTAAGTTCCCTCCTGATAACGCTCAAAATGAACATGTTTTTGGTAGCGTTATTGTTGGTTTTGTGTATGATAATAGGCTATATTTACTCATAACTATTGCAAAAGTGCAAAAGATGCGTATTGTGTATGTGTATGCAGCTAGCTATCACAAAAGATGAAGAAATGAAGTTTTCATACACGTTTGGAGAATTCCCGAGAAAGGAAGTCGAGTAAGGAAGCTCTTGGACTCAATGACTAGGAGGCGCAATGATTTCTAAGTATCTACAACAAGTTAAGATCAAGTTTCGTCTTGGAAATCATCAACGAAAACAAAGAAAAAGGCGCAAATCAAGAAAAGTCAACAAAAGTCAAAACTAGCGGTACGGACAGCGCCCAACCGTTCGGTTGGAGCCCGCAACCGATCCGGTTGGGCGAAGTGAAGAAGGCGCAACCGATCCGGTTGCATGAACTGGAGTTACACAAATTTGCATTTAATGTTGTCTTAACTCCCCATAATCATTGGAGGCCGATCATTTCCTGTTATTTACTTGTAGAGAACGTTTTTGGACAGTTAGTTATGTTACTTTGGCTATATAATGAACCTTGACTTCTCACAAAACCAAAGTGTAATAGTTTACACCAAAACTATTACCAACCATTTTATTCATCCCAAAAGTTTAGTTATCACTGTAAAACGTCCAGGAGGTTGGAGAGACTCATTCTCATCCATAGTTTTGATCATTCGAAGTTCTACGGTTAAGCTAGGTGATTGGAGGCGTGTGGTTGCTATAATCCACGAATTCTAGTTCTTGTAATCCCAAAACTTTAGGTATTCTATGAAATTTGTTATGGATTTCTATTCTCTTGAGTTATTGGAATTACTTTGTTATTACTTGTGTTTTATTATAATTATCATGGAGTAGTTCTTGAATATACTTGTGTGTAACGATGTAAGAAATCATACTAGTGTTCTCATATGTGATGCATGTATAAATGATCTTGTTTAAATAAGTTTGTTGGAAAACTACTAGTCTTGTTTGATTTGTCGGTAAAACATGTTTTAAGAAAAAGGACCGAAAGGATTTCTCTTGTGTTTTATTCCAAAAAGTTGAGTGACAAACTAGTATGGGGATATGGTGATTGACAACCACCATGTTTACTTATTAAAACAAGACTAGAAACATTTTCATCACTAAAGGTCGAAAGATTCGTAGGAACGAGTTTAATAAGAACATTTTACAAACAAATGGATTTTCTAAAGGATAATCATTAGGATAAAGAACGAAAGGATTACCTATATGTTATTGTTCTTAAAATGATTTTTACAAAACATAAACCATAGTTTGGAAATCATTTGCTTATGATTTGTGCATCACATCAAGAGTTTAGACCAAGCCTTCATGAACACTTACTATGATTGCCTATAAACTACACACAAGTATATATTTCTTTATATTGAATTTCACTAAAACCATCATTTTTGGAGAGAGCCTTGATAAAGCTTTCTTGTTACCAATCCTTTAAAACAATTTCAAAAAGCAAAATCCCTTGGGACGATCTCGACTTAACCACATTTGCTATCGCGAACGAGTATACTTGCTCGTATGTGTTTATAGTAATAGTCAGATAAATTCGTGTTTATACATATTTAAAACTTGCACACGGTAAGCACATCAAGATTTTGGCGCCGCTGCCGGGGATTTTGGATTTTTAAGTATTTGATTTTGTTCAGATTCTGTAAAAAGTGTTAATATTAAAACTGAATTTCATCAAAAGAGTAAAAGTTAAAAATTAAAAATTGGTTTAGAGGCTAACCGAACCGGTTAGCTCTCGGAAAAGTTTTTATTTTTGATTTTTATAGTTTTGCTTTATCTAGTGTTTTGTGTTATAGTCTTAGTTTAATTCTTATCATTTATGATTTTCTTAGATTGTTTTATAGATTGTTTATGCTTTTCTTAGTAATTTTTAGATTTTTTATATTTTAATCATTTTTAGTTTTATTTACTTTTTAGTTAATTTTGTCTTAATTACAGTTATTACATTAGTTAATTTTCAGTTTTATGGGTTTATAGTTTCAATGAGTAGTTAAGTAGATGAGTTAATATAGTTTTGATTAATTAACTTAATTAATGTTCTTAATAAATAAGGATAATGAGTAGCCTCAATTAATTAAGAGTTTAAGTACAAGTAATGGTCTTTAATTAAATTAAATTAACAAGTTAAAATATATATATATATATATATATATATATATATATATATATATATGGAAATCAACCCAACTGTTCGGTTGCAGCCCATGAACCGGATCCGGTTGGAAGTTTTGGTCAGGAAGTTTACCACCAACCAAATCGGTTGGTGAGCCAACCGAATCGGTTGGAGCTCTCAAGATAAATTTTTTTCTAGTTTTTTTATTTTGAGTTTTAGCTTGTGTTTTTAGTTTTGTTAAGTGTCTTTACTTGTTTAGTATATGTTTTTGTAGTTTGCTTTTGTTTTTACTAACTCTAACGCTAATGATTTGGATCTTTGTCTTTGGTTTTGTTTTGTCTTGTTAGATAGTTGTTATGGATAGTTTAAGCGGAATTTCTGAGTACTTACGTAACTTGGATGAGATGTTTAAAGACACCGGGAATTCTTTGGAGAAGATTGGGAATATTTTGGAAGAGAGTAAGAAGGACTTGGCTATTGATTCAGATAGTATAGAAGAAGTGGGAGAGAACAAGGTTCAACTTCCCAAGAAGGGTAGAGTTGTGGTATTCACGCAAGCATCACTAACGGAGTATGATTCACCACTTATGAGGTTCGGAACACCTTGTAGTGTCGAAGGGGTGAGTGCGTGGGACGCTCAACTAAACATGGCCTATGGTGAAAGTTATATTGTGGAGAAAGTTCTTGATCAAATTGGCCACGTACGATTGGATTACGAAGCTTACGGAAGGAGAATGGTTAAGAATCTTAAGGTTAACATTCATGGTCACATTTTCAAAGTAGATTTTGTTGTCTTGGAGGAAGGAAACGCTGATGAGCCCAATGTTTGTTTTGGGCGGGATTTTCTTGTAACAACCAAATATCAAATGGATTTTGCTTTGGGGGAGATGAGGATCAACATCACCGACTTGGAAGAGGAGAAAGGGGTGAATGAAATGCTTGTGGAATTATGTGCTAACATGGAAAAGGAGAGTGTGGAAGTCGTTAAGATGGGGAAGGCTAATAGAAAGAAAACCTCATCCAACAAATTAACTCCTACCACATCCACCAACAAAAACAATGATTACACACCTTCACCACCCAATACACCAAACAACTTCAAACCTATAACCCAAGACCAAAAAGAAGCAATGTTGGAAAACCTTGAACAAAAATTTCTCGAACTCAATGAGAAAAAGCCCGTAATTGAGGTACTACAAGATTATGTTTTATACCGCAAGAAACTAGATGCGGTGATGTTAGCAAGAGCAAGATTGGAGGATAAAGATCTATCGGAGGAGGATAGAGATAGGATTTTGTTTAGGGGTATGCCACGTAAGGAGAAAGACCCGGGAAATTTTGTTTTGCCGATTAAGGTTAACGGGACCACACCAATGTATGCTTTGGAGGACACGGGTTCGAGCGTTAATGTTATGCCCTATCCATTATTTAAGACGTTGGGTCTTAGTAAGCCACAACCAAATCACTCAAAACTTACCATGGCGGATAACTCCCAAGCAAAAGCGATGGGGGAGGTGAAAAACGTAAGAGTTCAAATTGGTTATCAACCCTATCTGGCTAATTTTCTAGTTCTAGACATTCCGGTTGATAAGAGTCTACCTCTTCTACTAGGAAGACCGTTCCTACGCACATATGGTGCAATCATAGATATGGGTAGGGGTACGATGACAATCGATGACGGGATCTCAAAACAAACCTATTATCCAAAACCGAGGGGACCAGTTGTGGAATTCATGGAAGATTTAGAATTGATGGAAGCGGACGATGACTTGACTTGTTTTGAAATTGGACGTGATGTCCATGGAAACCCGATGTATGGACCACTAGCTCCACCATACTTTGATATTGAGGATGAGATGGAACGTGCACTAGCGGTGGAAGCATTTTACAATCCTTTCAAAAACATCCTTGTTTACAAGAAGCTAACCGATTTCTTAGGTTCACTACCGGTTCAACTCAAAAATTTGGAATGGGGACCCGAGGGGTCAAGTGTTTACGAAAGAGAGGATGGAGATGGAGAATGGCACGTCAAATTTGATATACCATGCCCGGATGGGAGAATATTTATAAGGAAGTTCAAAACTTACGAAACACACCGTGAATTGACCGAAAAATTTCTAAGTGAGGACATCTTAAGGCATGAGTATTTCGAGGAGTAATAAAGAGAAGCAAAGCACCATAATAACAAGCAATTGTTTGCTTGATTTTCATGAACTTTTAATTTTATGCACTTAGGATTTCTTGTTTTTCATTTCATTTTTATTTGCTCTTATTATTTTGAAGTTATTTAATTAATGCATTTTGAGTTTTTAGTTTAAGTTATGAGTATGATGATTTAGTTTTTGAGATAGATGTTGTTGAAATTCCAAATGGTTGGATGAATGTTGTGTGCATCTTTAATCGGATTTTTGAGTAAACGATTGTTGCTTGGAAGGTAAAATGCCCGAGTAACGTAAAAGAGGCAAAATTCTGCAAAAATGCAAACCGAAACGGTTGTGTCCATGATTGATCCGGTTACATACAAGTATATATACCAAAAATTCAATTTTTCCAGAAACACACACACACACACACTAATCCTCCTGCTGGGTTTTGCAAAATTCAACCATTAGAAGTTATTTGAAGCTTGTTAAAGTTGTAGAAGATCATCATGGCACCTAAGCAAGTAAGCATCTGCAATCAATTAACTTAATTAAGGTTTAATTAGAGCATTTGATTCGAATTACAAATTAGGTCACTAATTTGGGGGGTTTTGATAGAATTAATTAAGTTATAATCTTTTAGGATTAAGTGGGTAATTGATATAGGAATGCATTGCACAAAGAATTGTAGTGATTGATTCACCATGGAATGAGTATTTGATGATTGAATTTTCGGATTTAATTAGGTTACGCCATTGAATCAAATTAAGTTGCAATTGATGATTCCTAGTTGGTAGATGATGCGTTTTAATGAATTTTAGATGCCACATTGTTGATTAGAACAAGTAATTGAGAATTGAGGTTGAGATTGTTAAGTTCTAAACAAGATGATATTTGATGATTGGAAGTCTTTGGAAACGAATTAAGAACAATTTGAGGATGTGGGAGTCATTGATAATGTTAGAATGCAGTCTAGGAGTGAATCGGACTTGGAAAATCTAGTGGAAAATGGATTGGAAGAAAAAAAAAATTTACAGGTTGAGGAACCGATCCGGTTGCGAAGTGCAACCGAACGGTTGGACAGAGGAAGCAGGTGGAACCGATCCGGTTGCTCCTCAACCGATCCAGTTCCACGTTCTGATGTGGGAATTTTTTAATTTTTGAAGTAGACCTTAGAGGCTTCCATAGACCTTTCCGTTTGTTCTAACTCTCTTATATTGACTTATATTTATGATTTCTACAGAGAAATGTTGTAGGTTGTTCGAGCTCGACACAGGTTCCACTAAACCCGATTGTTGCCAAGTATTGCCAAAGGAACGCAAGGAAGAAAGTCACGTATAGCTTGAAGACGGAGGCAAATGCAAACTTGAAGTTCAAAGATCTCACCAACGAGGAGAAACATACTTTCCGGGAATGATTATCAAAGTTTCAAAATAGGACATGTTTGGTTCCAAGGGTGATTGATTGGGATTTGTTTGCCGAGTATAAGTGTGAAGATGAGTTGCGTAAAATGATGCAGATGTCTTATGTCTATCCGATTGATGGGGATTCGTTTGATTATTTGTCATGGGAAAGAGCGTTTAGCATTGATGAAGAGGTTTATCGTGAATGGTGTATGGAGTTCTTTTCGACCATGTCCATTGAAAGAAAGGTCAGTGTTCGAAACATCATGGAAGAAGTTTGCGTATGGTTTAGGTTATGTGGGCGGGATCACGCCTACACATTGCCGGATTTTGTTGTTGCTCTTGGCTTGTATGAACCGAATGAGGTAAAGCATCGATTGTTTGAAGCTCATTTTTCGACGCTTAGGAGGTTTGAAAAAGAATACCCTAGTATCCTCACTTACTGGAATCGAGTGGGAGATCCTTCGTGTACTAGGAGGAATGCTGCAACCACTAGGAATCCATTGATGAGAGTGCTACACAAGTTACTAGTAACTGGGCCATTTCATAGAGTTGGAAGCAGGGACAAATGTCATAAGCCGGACTTGTGGGTTATGATGTTATTGGAGGAAACTAAGGACGGAAATGCGGCTTGGCTTATAGCCGAGTATTTCTCTAGGAGAGCCCCGGGAATCAAAGGTAATAGCAACATTTGTGGAGGCCATTTTGTGACAAGGTTGGCAAGGAATCTTGGGTATTACAATAGTAGTGAATTGGCTAAGTGTGGAGAGCCAAAGTTTTATGAGATTTGGAATGCAAACGGTTTTGGAAATGCTTTAAATAAAAAGACGAAAACGTTAGGAGCATGGATTGAACCGCAACAACAACAACCACAACCACCACAACAACAACAACCACCACAACAGCAAGGAAATGTGCCAATGGGCAATATACCGATGGGAAGCGTGCAAACGGGTACGTCTAGTAGTTTTGACTCAGGTTGGGGAGAGTGGAACCAACATTTGAATGAAATTCAGTGTAGGGAAGTTTGGAGAGATTCGATGATGTTGAGAAACAATTACATCAATGATTATTCAATGCCGATTTTTCAACACATGGCTCAAGAAGCCAATTACGAGTTACCACCCTACAATCCCCCCAATGTTCCACCATATCCTTTCCCCTACACTTCTTATCCTGGACCCTATCCGTATCCATATCCTGGATATGCACCATTTCCTGACCCTGTGCCTGCATATGGTATATTACCCGATGTTGGAGGATCAAGCTATGATGTTGGAGGATCTTCATCGGGCGTTGCAAAGGAGAAGAAGAAGAGAAAGGTTTACACAATCTTTGATGAGGAGGAGAACTATGAAACCGAAAGCGATGATGAAGAAGGTGATGATATGAGTGAGGATGACGAATGATCGTGGATCATTCTTGATTTATGGTTTCAAAAACAATGGTTATCATGTGTTGAACAATATTATCTCTATCTCTTAACTATTTCTTTAGGATGATTATCATACTTTGTTTATTTTTCATATTTTTAGTAGCATTTGGATTGTTTGCTTGTTTTGTTTTGTGTATTGCGTATTTTGCAGTTTTGTTTTGCAGGATGGATGTGACGGAAGCTTATTGTTGGTCAAATATTTGGAGTTGGATAACTCACATGCTTGCTTATGACCCAATATGCGTATTGTATATTCTATCCCGTGGTATCTTTTGACTATTTCTTTTCCCATTTTCTTTACTTTGAAGTTCATTTTTATTACATTGAGGACAATGCAAAACTTAAGTATGGGGGAGGGATGAAAATAGGAAAAATAAATACGATTTTTTAATTTTAGTTTATTTTAATTTTTGGATTTAAGTAATTAACAGGAAATCGCCCTTGATTGTCTAGTTGTTTTCACACGTTATTAAGATATATTAAAAACAACTTGAGTATTTCAATGGTAAAATGAGGTTTTTGAAAATTTTGATTTGAACCAAATTACGGAAGTAATTCATTATGAATTCGATAGCATTTTCTAGCACGCATTATAGCCTTTTTCCACTTAATTGTGAGGTTTCTTTTGTATAAAACACATCTTTTGTTTTATATTTGCTATGAGTGTGCCGGTGATTGTGTCGATTCTAGAACTTGTACTTGTTATGCATTACGGTTAAAATCACTCTCGAGTGATAAAAATATGTTCAAGTGATAAGAGGCATCGTAGGATTTAACCCAAATGGCCTTCCATTTTACATCTAATGTTTTTTGCTAACCACATCGGTTAGTTAACCACCTTATATGGACCCATTTGTTAGTGCTCATTTTTAGCACTAGATACCCTTAGTTACACCCTTCGAGCCAATCTTTTCATTCTTGTTTAAATCCAGAAAAATACAAAAATATTTTACACTTTAAACCTTAGCCCACCTTATATGTCTATTGGTTTGTTGCTAATTGTTTGGAGTGTTGGATTGTTTTTGATGATTATGAAGAAGCTACACTTTGTCTATAGTGTGTACCATTCTCCAACAAAGATGAAGGAGACGTCTTTCTCATTTGTATTTTTTGTGGTGTATGCTTACACTAAGTGTGGGGGAATTCAAAAAAAATGGTTATAGCCAATGAGCTATATGAAGAATATTGATTAGCCAATGAGCTAAATTGAGTTATATATGTTTGGAGATCGATATGATAAGAGGAGGAAGATATAATCATTTTCGGGATTGTGGTTTGTATGATGGCTAGCAACATGGAGGTTTAGACTTGACTTTATTTTTCTTAACACCAATTTCATAAACTATCTCATGCCTTATCCATACCTTTTATAAACCCGAAGCCTTAACGTTATAACCCGAATAAAAGCCCTCTTTGATGAATTTATTTTCTTTGTTTTGATACTTGTACAAGCTTATGGTAAAAAGCATTGATCATGACTAGGCATTGAGTGATTTACATATACCCACCAATATATGAGTGTTGAGTGAATTCTTAAAATCATTCGTGAGGTGTTCTAGTTGTGTTATCTAAAGTATTTGGTTCATTTTAAAGTTTTCACATATTACAAGCAAATTAATGATTATTTCTTTTGAGGTGATTGTTAAATTTTCGGAACCACGGTATCAAGACCATTGAAATCGATTTTTGCAAATGTTAGACCTACTCGAGGGCGAGTAGAACTTAAGTGTGGGGGAATTTGATAACGCTCAGAATGAACATATTTTTAGTAGCGTTATTGTTGGTTTTGTGTATGATAATAGGCTATATTTACTCATAATTATTGCAAAAGTACAAAAGATGCGTATTGTGTATGTGTATGCAGCTAGGTATCACAAAATATGAAGAAATGAAGTTTTCATACACGTTTGGAGAATTCCCGAGAAAGGAAGTCGAGTAAGGAAGATCTTGGACTCAATGACTAGGAGGCGCAATGATTTCTAAGTATCTACAACAAGTTAAGATCAAGTTTCGTCTTGGAAATCATCAACGAAAACAAATAAAAAGGCGCAAATCAAGAAAAGTCAACAAAAGTCAAAACTAGCGGTACGGACAGCGCCCAACCGTTCGGTTGGAGCCCGCAACCGATCCGGTTGGGCGAAGTGAAGAAGGCGCAACCGATCCGGTTGCATGAACTGGAGTTACACAAATTTTCATTTAATGTTGCCTTAACTCTCCATAATCATTGGAGGCCGATCATTTCCTGTTATTTACTTGTAGAGAACCTTTTGGCCGTTAGTTATGTTACTTTGGCTATATAATGAACCTAGACTTAGTAGTCTAGGTGTGACACAAAACCAAAGTGTAATAGTTTACACCAAAACTATTACCAACCATTTTATTCATCCCAAAAGTTTAGTTATCACTGTAAAACGTCCAGGAGGTTGGAGAGACTCATTCTCATCCATAGTTTTGATCATTCGGAGTTCTACGGTTAAGCTAGGTGATTGGAGGCGTGTGGTTGCAATAATCCACGAATTCTAGTTCTTGTAATCCCAAAAGTTTAGGTATTCTATGAAACTTGTTATGGATTTCTATTCTCTTGAGTTATTGGAATTACTTTGTTATTACTTGTGTTTTGTTATAATTATCATGGAGTAGTTCTTGAATATACTTGCGTGTAACGATGTAGGAAATCATACTAGTGTTCTCATATGTGATGCATGTATAAATGATCTTGTTTAAATAAGTTTGTTGGAAAACTACTAGTCTTGTTTGATTTGTCGGTAAAACATGTTTTAAGAAAAAGGACCGAAAGGATTTCTCTTGTGTTTTATTCCAAAAAGTTGAGTGACAAACTAGTATGGGGATATGGTGATTGACAACCACCATGTTTACTTATTAAAACAAGACTAGAAACATTTTCATCACGAAAGGTCGAAAGATTCGGAGGAACGAGTTTAATAAGAACATTTTACAAACAAATGGATTTTCTAAAGGATAATCATTAGAATAAGGACCGAAAGGATTACCTATATGTTATTGTTCTTAAAATGATTTTTACAAAACATAAACCATGGTTTGGAAATCATTTGCTTATGATTTGTGCATCACATCAAGAGTTTACACCAAGCCTTCATGAACACTTACTATGATTGCCTATAGACTACACACAAGTATATATTTCTTTATATTGGATTTCACTAAAACCATCATTTTTGGAGAGAGCCTTGACAAAGCTTTCTTGTTACCAATCCTTTAAAACAATTTCAAAAAGCAAAATCCCTTGAGACGATCTCGACTTACCCACCTTTGCTATCGCGAACGAGTATACTTGCTCGTATGTGTTTATAGTAATAGTCGGATAAATTCGTGTTTATAAATATTTAAAACTTGCACACGGTAAGCACATCACCTCCAAAGTTTAACTTGTCACATCTTTCCAAAATATAGACTAGTCAGTTCCCTTAATTTAATTCAACTAAAAAAATAACACCTCCAACGATAAAAAGTAAACATACCCAACAATCCAAAATATACATTCGAACAAAATACTCAGATTCCATATCTTAAGTAATGAAGTCAACTAGTTAAAAAGTTGGCATAATATTCTAAGTTCTAAGAGTGCCTAAAAGAAATCAAAAGTAGCCAATTTGATCAAACAAAAAAACAATGCCCAAAAGAAATCCAAAGTAGCCAATTAGATCAAATAAAAAAACTTGATAATTTTAATATTTAATACTAAAAACTGGATTTAGTTCTCATTTTCTGAGGCAATCTTCTTTATCTTCCTAGCTTGTCTTTGAGCAATACGTGATCGGTAAAATTTTCCTTCTCCGGACATCTACTAATTTAATATCCAGTACAGTTGCATAGGCTACAATGTCTTACTTGTTTTGTGAATTCATTTCCATCTTTCAGACGTATCTTTTTGGCCATCCTTTCGGTGTGGACTTAGGAGGACGTTGAATCAAATCAGTTGAGAGAGGACCAAGCTCATAGTTTTTTAAAGGTGTTGAATCCATCAAAGTTGCTTTTGGTCTGGTGGAGAAGTGTCTTGAAGTTGATATTCTCGTCTTCAACGTGATAGCCAATGCGTAGAAGGAATTTCAAAGCAATCTTTGTGTACAAAACGCTTAAAATATGACGACAAATTATTCCAATAAATTCAAAATATTTGCAGCTACAAATAGCAACATTACCATCCCAAAATACCGTATGATGTCAAGTCGCTTTATGATGGTTGATGATAAAAGTGGTGCAATTTTCTTCTTGGATTGAATATTGAAATGCTTTACTGAACTCATCTTGAATTTTTTTGAATGCGTACGGAATCAAATAATGATGACCTTGTTCCTCCAACGGTGAAAGTGATCTAAAAAACGACCCCTTATATTTCTCAAACATAGTGTCATGCATTTGTTTTTGCTTAACATCTTCAATTGCAATATCAACCTACAAATTACATCCAAGAATAAGTTAGGAGCTACATAATGAATAACATATCTACTGTTAAACATTGTGTCTTTACCAAATACATGCAATGACCATTTTTTTTGCTTATGAAGTTGTAAACGCCTGATCTTGTATATTTGCATCACCAGATCATACAAAGATTGTATTTCCTTAAACAAATAAGTATATTGATATATACCATACATGGTCATGCTAGGTACATAAGAAGACATCTAAGAATAAGTTAGAGAGCTGCAGAGCTACATAATGAATAACATATCTATTGTCTAAAAAAGCAACTTTAATGGATTGTATAGAAGTTATTAAGCTACATAATGAATAACATATATAAAACTTACTTGTCTAATAAATTGATTTAAACATGTACGTGAAGAGATAAATCTTTTTGTAAAAGCATTTATACTTTCCGATCTCCCGGTAGTCGTCATGCCACCAAAAAAGAAACCACGAAGATAAGCAGGCACCCAAAATTCTCTGATCTCATACAAGCCAACTATATGCTTATTATCGTTTAAATTATACTTTGCGATAACCAATGGCCATTGTTACTCAAATTCTTCAACCGTATCTAACTTGTATAAATTGTAAAATTTCGAACACCAACTTGAATACTCACTTCTTAAAAGAGAATTAAACCAACCATTCAACTTAGTGGTAATATGCCATATGCAAAATGCATGTTTTGTTGTAGACATCTCTTGTACAATTGCCTCGCTCATCCATGGATCTTGATCGGTCAATATTGTTTGTGGCGGCTTACCCATAAGTAAAGAAAAGTTCTGCAATATACGTAGAATAGTAAATAATAGTAAACATAGAGTTTTAATTTTAAGAACAAATACTGAAAATTAACTAAGAGTGACTTAAAAAGCCATCGAAATGTATTTGTTGTCTCGTTACGTAAAAGTGCACAACCAAGTAATGTTGTCCTTCCATGATTGTTAATACCCACAAAAATCCCAAAAGGCACGTCGAACGAGTTCACCTTATATGTTTTATCAAATATGACTACATCTCCATATTTTCTATACCAATCAAAATTGTGGGCATATGACCAATATATATGTTCTAACCTACTTTCGCCATCAACTATATATGTGTATTAAAATTAGGATTTTCATTTTTAGTTTATTCACAATACTTCAGGAGATCTCTAGCATCATTTTTGATTGCATTCTATGAATTTTGTTAAGGAAATTATGAACATATTTTAAAAGAAAAGAAAGTTCTCCATGTCTCACATTTCTTTCAAGTTCCATAACACGCATAATTAATCTAATAGATAATCCCCTGTATTTCAACATAAGTATACGGTTTTCATCTTCTATTGTAATGCATCGATAAGATGGAAGAAAACGAACTTTTTGTGTGGACAATAATACATGATTATCCTCCGCGACGAACTGAATAAATTGCCATTCTTCCAAAAATATTTCGCTAATTCTTTTCGGTTTAATAACATGTGTGCCTTGCATCCACATCTTGAAGAACCCCTGTTTCTTTGTTTTCTAAGTAGTCTACCACTTTTCCCTCCAAAAATCCTTCACGATGACAAAAAAAATCACGCCTTTTCTTCTCTCCAATTTTATTCTCCAACCTTCCAGATCGAACCGAAAATCCATTCATTTTTGCATACTTTTGGTAGAAAAGAAAAGCTTCATCTTCACTAAGAAAACATTGCCCAATAAAAGGTGTGTCAAAATTTTCTTTGTGGCTTTCAACTTCTTCTTCTGTTGGTATTTCGTTCAAATGAAATAGTTCCTCCCTCATCTAAAAATAGTACAAAATGTTCAGTAAAAGATACTAGGTATGACAGGAGAAATGATCAATATAGACAAAAAAAAGTATACTAAAAAGAAAACAAGATATTGTATTACTATATTCAATATAAAGGGAAGTAACTAGTCTAAAATTGGGAAGGATGTGACAAGTCAAACTTTGGAGGGAACTTAGAATTGATATTTGGAAGGAACTTAAAATTGGAGAGAGGGGAAAACTTGAAGTGACGAGTATGTTTACCTTTTTTGTTTTGAAGGTGATTGATTATTTAATTAAATTGAGAAACAAAAGATATATTTGGTATGCCATTAAAAGTAAATGGTTTTTCTAACTTAGTGCCATAGAGTTACAAGTTAAGCACACTAAAAGAACTCAGTGACCCACGAAAAAGAACTTAGAGACCACACAAAAGTACAGAAAAATGTACCTTTGTGTGGGTCCATAAATCCTTTTTCTTGAGTCCCTGATTCCTTTTAGTGTGTTTAACTGTGTCTTAGGCCCAAGTTAAAAAAATCCAAAAGTAAAATAGTTAATAAACAATTTAAGATTTCAAAAATAATCTTGTAGCAATTAATCTGTATGCCCATGGGCTCTAGAAATTCCCAAAACAATTTAATCATTAAAAGTTGAGGAGAGTTATTTTACAAACTAAACTTTTCTCGAACACCAAGGGACTTATCCACACCCTTCATCTAAAGAAAAATCAATGACTCAGATTAAAAATATTTTTATATTTCACATATTTTTTATAATTTAAATATCTCTTAAACCGTTAATCATCAAACGAAATTACACCATCGTGATGAGTGTTTAATTATCTTTCTATAAACGAGCACTTTGATATACTTTTGACAAATTTTTTTCTTCATTTTTTTTCACGTTTTTTCATTTTTTTTTATTTTTTTTTTCTTCATTGTTAAAACTTGCATTAGAAATCATATGTGATTAAACACTAATTTGAATATTCTAATAATATCACATATGATATTAGTGTTAAATCACATATGATGTTACATATCATACATATCATGTAACATATTGGATTTCATAAACACATCATAACATATAAATTAGGACGTATAGTTTAGAGGTTTTAGAGAGAGAAAGTAGGATGAGAGCCTTTCTAGAGAGAGAAAGTGAAAGAAAACATGGAAGGTTAGATTGAGTGAAAGGTCCAACCCTCTACCTTGGGAGGTAGAGGGTATTTATAGTTACAAACTAAACGTCCTCCTTCGGACTGTGGATCAGGCATACAGTGGGCAAAGACCCGTCCTTCCTCCACGGTGTTGCACTAAACTAAGTAACTAACTAAATAACTAGTAAATAACGTAATGTCTACGAGCTAACTTATGCTAGATTATATTTGGGGTGACCGACTCTTCACTATGGAATTTCTAATTCCTAACAATCTCCCCCTAAGGGAGGTCACCCCATGTTTTACATTTCGAATCCTAGCATTCTATTATATCTTCAGTCTTGAGCTCGTAGATTTCAATTCTTCACTTCCGCAATCTTTGTGCTTTAGTAGTGACTCTTCATAGTCCTAATGCTTTGTACTTTCAGTGGAGGTCTATGAACTGATCCACATCTTGATGATCTTTAAGCTTTCTTTGAGATCATCAGCCACAGTAAATCTCTGGATCACCCTTTACTGTGTTGCCATCATGTGAAGTTGTGACTTTCGGACCGACATGCTCACACTTTCAGGATCATGACATCTGTCCATCAGAGTAGCGGAAGCTTTACTGGTTCATGATATTTGCAGCAGCGTAAGCATAGTATAAAAATATCGAGCCAGTGTTATGTAGATATGCACCAGTCATGATTTCTTCACATTAAGTGTGGATGCTGTGAGCATGCGGCTTTGGATTGACTCCTCAATTTTGATCAGCTGCAACCGTCCAACTGTACCTGCAAACAACAGTTAGCAATAAAACACACGAAAGAGTCTTTGATCACTTTCGTTGAATTGAGGTACACGGCCCACGGTTCCTCCTTGATCAGTACAAGTACGCCTCGTGATCGTAGAGTTCGAAGAACCTCCTTGACAGGGTTTCGCAGCTGTTCTAGCTGTTCTCAAACCGGAACGTCTCAAAGAAGAAAACACGGAGTGAGTGAACCAACAAATTGAGATTTACTGATTGATAGAAAATGATTTGAAAACAATCGCGCATTGCTTAGAAGAAAGAGTTTTGCAATACGACGAAGGTTTTATGAGAAAGATCAATTTTCAATCATAAATACTTTTTGTATTTGAAAGGAGTACACATTTGACGTGCTAGAGAAAAGAAGAAAATCGCACATCGAACGGTTTTTCCAAAAGTATTTTTTCAATCAGAGATACTTTTTGAATTTGAAAATGAATACACATTCGATGTGCTAGAGAAAAGAATATTTGCACATCGAACGGTTTTTCCAAAAGTATTCGTCAATTCATTTCCTGGACCAAGGTTGATTCAAGAGTGAATCGCCCCATCGTTTCTGTCCAGTTGTCACAAGCTTGATCTTTAGGAAAGATCTCACATGTCACCCACCAAGAGCTTGTTTGATGTTGGCTCTAGAAGGATTTCCATCTTCATCGTGAATACTTTTACATATCACTCGGATGTTCTGGCAATACCACAAGGATAATGCGTAGGACTCTTAATATATTCTTACTTTCCACATTGTGTGAAACAGCAAGTCTTCATTAATATAGTGTCCTAATGAGATATTGTGGATGATCTCTTGGCTCTAGACTCAATTGTGCACATTTGGTTTCCTATGCCGGAGACTAGGGAGAGGGTCTCCTTCTTCAATATCAACAATCTCTAAGAGAAAGTCGATAGATAATGTCGGTTCCCCGTGAGAATAAAACAAGTCCTTTTAAGAGGAACTTGAGTAGCTTGGGAAGTTGTAGTGCAGTGCGTCACTGGGTCCATGACGTCTTGTCTTTAATACTAGTGTTACCTTAGTAACCACCCGTAGCATATGTATTGAACCCGGTTTCTGCCCTAAGGTTGAATAATTGGAGGGCTATTTCTTTTCACCCTTTTCACATTCAATTCTTTTTCATTCTTCAACCCCTTCAGTGCTTACCGAGACTTCATAACTAGAACCTTGTTGGGTTTGTTCTAGTACTAGCTCAGTCTCAGTCCGCACTCTTCCCATATTCTCATTTTTCTCCTTTTTTTTCATCATACCTAAGGACTCTACACTATCTAGTGGATTGTCACCTGGGTAGATCCCTCCGCTCTCGGGATCGTGAGAACGAATACCTAACCTAACCATCCTAATAACACCATGCATAAAGTAAATTGGTCGGTCTTTTGGTATTGTTCATGCTTCCATGAAACCAATTGAAAAATCATTTGGAAAATCTATCAAGGTAATTGTGATATAAAATCAAATCATTTTGTACCTAAATTGTTTTTGATCTTTTAGAAATGCTCCCCCTCCACATGTGCATATGATTTTGAAATTGTTTAGCACATGGAGACAAGAGTTCTTTTGCAATAAATTCTTGATCACAATTTCTATGGAAAAAGCCATTTGATTTTCTTTGGTAAATTCTCCCCCTTAATATGTGCATAGGATATTTGAAATCATTTTATCACATAGAGGAGAGAGTTCTTTTGAAGCACATCCACGATCACAAAAGCTATTAAGAAACCTTTAGAAAATCAATCAATGTACTTTATGTTGAAACATATAAATCTTTGTACCTTGAAAGTTTATTTTCTTTTGAAATACTCCCCCTCAATATGTGCTTCGAGATTCGAAAGCATTTAGCACATATGGGAGAGCAGTATGCACATTTGAACCAAAAAATGATCATCTTTAATCAAGTTTCATTATTAAATCACAAATTCTCCCCCGATCAAAAATATCAAACCCTTTGAGATTTTGGATCCCAAGTGATTTAATAAGGTTTAGAAAAACATAGGAGAAAATATGGACAGTTTAAATACTCATCTTGTGTTTTGGATAAATGCTCCCCCTCAACATGTGCATTATGTATTAGAAATCGTTTGGCACATGGAGGCAGGAGTGCCTTTAAAGGACTAAAACCAATTCCATTTAAACAAATTTGAGATTTAAATCATGATCTCTACCCCGATCAAAAATTTCAAACCTTTTGAGATTTGTGATCCCAATTGATTTAAACTATTTAAAAGATTTTGGTCAAAGACGTGGCTTGATTTAATTTTGAAATGACTGATAAGGACCAATTATTTGACATTAAAGATTGTTAGTGTCAAGTATGATAGTTTTGAGAGATCTTTAAGTAAAATAAAACAATTTCACAATCAAACAAGAAAGGAAAAAAATTCATTTTGTAAGATCTTTGAGTTTTAAAGAAAATCATACCATGACATAACGTTAAATCTTTAGATCACCACTTTATGTTGTACAGATGAACTTAATAGATGAAATATCGTTTGAAAATATTTAATTTGAAATCACTTATGATTTGACAAAATAAAGTCCGGTTGATTTCAAAACTTTGAATCCGATTTATTTTCAAACAATATTTTTCCATTTTTCAAAACAATATTATTCAAAATAGTTTAAAAATGGTATCATCACAACTTTTCGCACAAGATACGTTAGGTGGTATGGAAGTCTGCTTCTGTTGATGTAAGGGTTTGGAAGAAAACCATTTGTTGATGCAGTGAGACTTCTTACGTTGCATTTTTCATGCCAACTGAGGTCAAATTAAGCTCCGTTTCTTCATTTGATGATGAAGAAAACCATCTGCTGATGCAGTGAGACCTCTTACGTTGCATTTTTTCATGCCAACTCTCCATAGAAGTCAAATTAAGCTCCGTTTCTTCAATTGTCAACCCAAGATATAGTTACCCTTTCCTTTCGGCATCCAATCATCTTCATTTGTGGGATCCGGATCGGGAACATTCTTGTATACCAATATACATGCATACGTTAGTCTACACAAACAGATATATGGTGGTCGACATCACCCAAACAGCAATCGACTAATAAAATTCAATTCAACATATCAATCATATCATACATGGGCATGGGAATTATATGTTCATCAAACTCTAATCATCTAAACCTAACAATCATATCCTAGGCACCTAGTCCTTCAACGTAGGTTAACATCATTTTTAATTAAGCATATAGGAAAATTAAGAAAGCCCGTTAGATGATATAGGTTTGAAAACATTATCCTCCTCAATTAATGACTCAATTTTTGAAAAGTTTAAAAGCGCTGAAGTCATTGATTGAGTTTGCAAATTTTATAAAAACTCTGAATCTGATTGTTTTGAAAGCAACTCATTTTCCACCAATATTTGAATACAACAAATATTTTTCTGAAGAATTTATAGACGGAAAAACATTTGTGTGGGAACAGCAGTCCTTCGACATACTTTCCTTATTTTGGTTTTAGGATAAGTGCACGAAATATTTGAAAATTGGTTTAGCGCAACACTTTCCTTTCTTTTGAAGAGCGGGTTGCCATCGAAATAATAGCAAGCCATAGTTTTAAGTACGGGTTACTGATCGAAGTAACGCAAGCCATCTTTTAAACGGGTTGATCAAATAACGTAAACCATATTTTGAGACATGTTTTGAAAAGAATATTTACACGTCCTCCTCGAACTTCATCTATGGTCCCGTGCCATTATTGAATGACATTTCTAAGACCGTAGATGTTATCGATACCGAAAGACATGTCTTGAGAAAACATATTTTTGGTATTTTAAAATTTTCTGATTTTTATGGGTTTTGAAGATTTTATATTTTTCTATTTTGATTTTGTTGGTTTTATATTTTTGTATTTTGTTTTTGATAAATATTTACAAAGATAGAGAATATGATATAGTTAAAGAAGATGATGATACGAAAATGCGAGATAAGGATATCGAATAGCACGTCGTAGAAGATAGAAATCGTCATCTCTTAAACTTCCACCACCAAAGCTTCCGAGGCTCCAGAATAGAAGATGGAACATGAGCCTTTGAGAAAAAGAGACTTTGGCGCTTCCCCCAAACCGAAAATCCATTAGATGAGCAGATTCGAAGCTCTATTTCAAGCTTGCCTTAGCAGGTGCACAGAGAAGCACACCATTATCATAAATCTCGCTGCTCCTTTAAGAACAATATTTGAGATTCTTCGTTCGGGGTTATATCATCAACAAGAACGAACGTATCATCCCACTCTTTAGATTTCTTCTCATATTTCATTACCATTGAAGTCTGAAGCAATCCATTCCAAAAGGTGTCAAGAGAACAATTCCCCCAAGTAGTTGAATTGATGCGTCATCTCTTTATATAATGCTCAAGAACTCTCCCGTATACACATCATGAGGGGAATGAAAACACCTCCCCATGTTCACATTTTTCTTCCCTGATGATCGTGTATGAAGCTCAAGAACCCGAAGTACACTAATACCCAAGAGCTCTCCTGAATACACATCATGAGGGAATGAAAACACCTACCCAATGTTCACATTTTTCTTCCCTGATGATCGTGTATGAAGCTCAAGAACCCGAAGTACAAACTTTCCCAAAGAAAGAATAACCGATAACATTGAAGAAGCAGGCCGAATCACTGATTATCTCTGCGGATGACAATCTCTGTGGATGTCAACTCCGGAATAAGTGATTATATCTCTGAATCACCGATTAAGCACTCAAGTGAGACAACTGAGCATCCCCAATGTACACAATCTTTCTCCCTCATGTTATACATTTCTCCCCTGAATATGTCATACTTGTGTACCTCTTTTATCTTCAGAAACTTTCTCTTACATCTCTTCCCCACGTAGTTGGAATAAGAGCACTAAACGCCACGATGAGATAAACATTGAGTTTCTATGCGGTTATGACATTCGTCTTCCCGAGATATCTTCAATCACTTAGAAGAATTAAGTTCATCAAGTTTACTCGCGTTTAGATGCTTGTCTCCTTGCCTCTTTCTGGTTTTGATACTTCAGAATCAACAACATAGTATAAGCCCAAATACTTGAAATCTTTATGAGAAGAACACTTGAATTCTTGTGAGAATCAACTTGCTCAAGACTCTCTCTGACTATTTTTATCAACCCTTATGTAGACAATTTGAAGTGACCACTGATGAAGAAAACCCGATATACCATACTTGAAACTGAAGTCAAATTCCCCACATTTGTATTTTAAGCTTGCACCTAATGATGGAAGAACGGTGTCGAGAATTTATGCTTCAAGCAAATCTCTAAGTACTCACTACCCAAACAAAGTATGAGACATTAACACCTCTTGCGATTATCCACACCGTCATATGCGTGTGACACTGATTAAAACAAAGTAACTCCTAATAATGATAGTTAACCAGGTCTTCAACCATCCACCTTGATTGCTGGTAACTAGATAAACCAAGTCTTCAACTCAAATTCTTAAGCCCGAGCAAGTGATCAAATAAGAACACGTCTTTGTGAAGGTCAACTTCAATCTCAAATAAGTGATAAATGATTAACTCCCAAGTAATCAACTTGTGTCAAATGCCCAACATGTGAATAAACATACAATCGGATGTACATTGACCCACTTAATGAACCGGAACAAATTATTCCTCAACATCAATTCCATCTTCCTAAAGATATACATATAGAGACTGATCCGGAAGATTCACCAATAATGTCTTCAAGCGGATGAGGTAGTCATTTTCCTTAATGTTCATGTGGTTGATTTACATAGTGCACAATAATCCGTGAAGATTTGGTAAAGGAATACCAAAGAGCGGATCATTTTTCATGAACAATAATCCGTGAAGATTTGGCAAAGGAATACCAAAGAGCGGATTATTATTCAATAGTGCAACTGCAATATTACAATAGTCAATATCAACGCCTCGAGGAATAACTGGAGATTGGGTTTCTAGAGGAATCACTGCTAAAGAATATGAGCAAGTCTAATTGGGGATTGAATCTGACTTATCACTATCCCCCAATTAGTGCTCTCCCATAAACCGACAATTTGTTTGATAAATGCCCAGATTAAGAAGTATTTAGATAAACAAATGCAACTCGTCTTTAGTCTTCTAACATGTAGCAGAGAATGTAGAACTGACTGTAGACTCGACCTTCTTCAAGATTGTCCGAATGGGGAATAGATAGTTAACATCTTCATCACACCAAAAAGCATCCCAATTAACTTACATCTTGCAAATCCCCTTAACTTAAAATCCCTCCCAATCAAACAAGAACAGAAAGATGTTCATCAAGGAAATCAGCAATCAGCCCACAACGAACACACGAAATGGTAACACCAAGCAAACAATCACATCAAACAAGAATAAAAGGTTGTTCGGAATCATCATGTTGATGTGCACGTGAAGCATTAACCGGAAGCACTTTGTCGTTAAACTCATATCAGCTTGTGAAGATGTCAACCAACGACTCTAAGAAGAAACTACATGTGAAGATGATCCGATAAGAAGAAGCTCGGTTCTTACATGAGTTAGGAGCCGTTTGACCATAAATTCTAAAATATCAATCAACCATGCAAAAAATTCACACTTCTTCTCCCCCTCAAGAATTGCATACGGAGATGCCATTCTTGATTAAACAAGTGAATATCATCCAAATGTATTCTATTCACACTTCTCCCCCGCAAAATTAGCACATGATGTCGCCATCGTCATTATAGTTGAGCAAGTGGAATAGAAAAACAATCAACAGAAGCCCGGTTCACTTGATAACTGAAAGCGCGTGGAAAAAGTATGAAGCATGTTGATGAGAATGGTCATTAATGAGAAGATTTATCTTCTTCCGAAGATAAAGCGCACTGACACGTACACTTTTCTTTTCTTTAGAGTACGAGGTTTGAACTGAAGTATTCAAACGTCATAAGAAGATTTATCTTCTTCTTGAAGATAAAGGGCACTGAAACGTACACTTTTCTTTTCTTTGAGGAACGGGGCTCGAAGTATTTTCGCAGACGCCATAATGTTGAAGTACGAGGCCCTGAATCGATGTGAACAGACGTCATAGCCAAATGAATATCAAGATTGAGTTACGTGAACCCGTGAGTTATGAGATATCAATCCATTTGTAATCCATACTTTAAGCCAGTCCGTGTAGTGAAGGATCGAAGTATCTCAGAATCGAGTAAGGACTACCTGCACTAATATTACAAACTTGTTTGCATATATATGGGTTAGTGACATTAGTATCCAAACTCTTTGGGGCTTTACGGTCAACCTTGATTTTGCCATTGGAAAATAGCTTTCCAGTAGGTATCCACCTAAGTCCAGCATCCTTAAACATTCTACCAGATGGTATCCACTTATGGAAAGGTGTAGGATTGTAAGGCTTCTTATGCATAGTGGAAGACTTATCCTTATTCCTAGTTTCCAAAGATTTAGCAATTGGTAACCATATAGGCGAGGCTTTTGGTTTCATTTGCTTCATATGCACTGTGGATGACTTAGTGCAAGTCCTGGACTTAACAGGTTGTATCATTGCATGAGCATTTACATTCTTCAGGGATTTTGTGAAACATTTATCATGATTAGCATTAAAGATACATTTCAGACACTTTGAGCAAACAGCTTGTTTGGATTCAGAAATAGATCTAGATTTCTTAGAGTGATCTGCTATGGGAATAGCTTTAATCGAAACGCAACTACTCTTAGATGTAAGCCAATCCCTAGTCTTTAGATTAGTGTTCCTAGGTAATGGTTTAGAACTACTAGCAGTGCCTTGGAATCTCGAAGAATTCATCACCCTAGGTCTTGCACCTAAAATTCCGTCTTTGCGATTTTGTGCCTTCTTTCTAGCCATTTCTAGATAAGAGTTCTTATACAAATCATTCATATCAATTTTCCTAGGCAAGTGAGGTGAAGTAACTAGTTTTGTCAAAACTTGTTTCGCATCAACTTGGGAGGCAAACCGCGTTTTTGAAAAATTTGGTCGTTCAGATCTAAACGCATTTGGTTGTCTAATAACGGTTTCCCAAGATTGATGGTTTTGAAAACTTAGTGTTCACACTATTCCCTGTTGTTTTCTGAGCTCATTTTTTAAAGCAACAATAGCGAAACACTTTTCCTGAATTTGAGCTTTGAGATCATCAATTTTTGCTATCAAAGAGTTTGTTTGTTCTATTGACTTAGTTCTAGCTTCTTTGACAGATTCACTTAGTTCTATGTGATGCTTTCTCAAAGACTCATTTTCCTTTAGTAATTTGGCCACACAAACCGCTAATTCATCATTTCTTATTTGAATATCATCAATAACATTAACATCCGAGTTACTTGTAACCAAATTACTTTTCACATGCATATCAGAAATATGTTTCTTCAAGTTGTTGATAGTCGAGTTGTTGGCTTGAAGCTGAGCTTTTAAATCGTTTATTTCAAAAAATTCACGAAATTCAGGAAATTCCGGATTTTTACATGGTTTCTTAGTTTGAAAACTTTCCTCTTTACTCTGTATCGCAATTTCAAGTGAAATGCAATGTTTTTCAAGTTTTGAGAATTTGTATGAAAGTTCATCAAAAACCTTTTTATCAACCATATCAATCGTTTTGAAATTATTAGACTCAACCTCAACCAAGGAACATTTATCAGAATCATGTTTAGCATTAAGATCAGAATGTTTAAGTACCTTAGCAGATGCACTATGTTGATCAGTTAAGGGTACCTCATCAGATGACACCTGCTCAAATTCTGGTCCGATATCGCATCCACATCATGTGTAACAAGAGTCACCTGGACCAGCGGCCGTGTCAAGCTTATCTATCATCGAGCCTCTGATTCAGTGTCAACCGATCCATCATCCGGTGCTTTACCCGACTCATCATTATTTGTTGCCTCGGCAGCAACACCCGATTCTTCAACAGATACATTACCCAACTTATCACAACTATCTCTCAAGCACGGCACACTCATCCACTTTTTCATCCTGCGAGTAACTTCCTCAATATACTTCTCCACATTATCCATGAGTTGGATAAGTGTCTCTATGAACACGCTAATTTCCATTCCAGTGTGTTTCTTGAAAGACATTTCAGTCATGTCTTGATCATAATCGATGTAAATTCCCCCGATGAATGACTGAAATTGGTTGTAGATCACTTGAAGTGCAGCACTGGAACTATCCTTTTGAACCATTTCTTTATCAAGTTGTTGTTCCAATTGTTCTAAGTTTAAGAATAATGTGCTCTTGAACGTTGATAATTCTTGACGAAAAAGTGCAGTAAATGTTCGTTCACTTCTCATAGATTGAAGTAATGTGAGGTGTAAATGAAGTTGTCGATAAGGTTCAATGCAACTTTCCTTATCCTTTGCACAAGCATTCGTAACATTGATGGTGCATTTCGTATTTTCAGTCCGAACCCGGAGATATCACATCCTCATTGACTGATTCAATCATCTTTAACCGTTCAGTGTAGCAAATATTCTCATGATTGTCTACAGCATCATAAAATTTAAGTACTTCTGAAATTACTGGGTCAGTAGTGTAAGACATGATGTTGTAGTATCCACGGGATTTTACAAGTCTATGATTTAAACCGAGAAATAGAATCTTTCGCGGGATTTTACTAAAATCAAGACCAAACCGTTAAGCAATGACCAATGGAATGTGTTAAGATGACTGATGGATCGACACAATGATTGACAATTGTGTGTAAGAACATATAATTGTTTGTAGGATTAGCATAGATGTTGTTTGGTTGATATTTGGATTGGTTTGTGCTCGTTTTTACGGAAAAATTTATGTCTAAAAACATAAAAACCTCAATAACTTCTGTTCGGAGCGGATTTAGGCCTCGAAGGTTGAGCCGAATGAACTTTAGTTTAAGCCGAATGAACTTTAGTTAATTCGGCATGCCATTCTTCTCGTTCTCACGGTCGTTTTGATGGGTAGAACGCGGAAAACGGAGTTACGGATCAAAAGTTATAGCCGTTTGAAGTTTTGTCGGGAAAAGTCAACAAAACGCACTGATGAAATGGTCAAACCGCTTCTAACAATCCTCTATGAAGACAACTCGCTAGTTACAAGTCGCTAGATGCTCAAGTCGCTAGAGACAACTCGCTATGAACCAAGTCGCTACACACAAGTCGCTATGAACCAAGTTGCTACACACAAGTCACTATAAACCAAGTCGCTAAGAATTATGACAAGTCGCTAAGCACCAAGTCGCTAGACATAGTTAAGTTGCTAAAGAACAACTCGCTAAGATCCAAGTCGCTAGTATCAAGTCGCTAACGATTTACACTACAACTCGCTAAGAATTTCTGAAGCAAGTCGCTAACCTCACCAAGTCGCTAGCCGTAGTGGAGAATCCACTAACTTGTACTATTTGTCGGCTTGTTTCAATAGACAAGTCGCTAGGACCAAATCTCTAACAATTAACACTATAACTCGCTACCTTTTACTGAAGCAAGTTGCTACGATGAAAAACAGTACGAGAACCAAGTCGCTAGCAAGAAAAACTTCAACAACACACTTTTCAATCCAAAACAAGCTCAACCACAGTGATTCAAGCTTTCCAAATCCAAACCCAAGCACTTACAATAGTTCTAAACACAAAAGTACACCCAAAATTTAAACTTTAACACTAGAAATGATCCAAATGATGCAAAAACCACTAAACTTTTTCAAACTCAAAAACCATCTAAAACCACTAGAAATCCAAGGATATGTAAGAGAGATGATCAAACCATGGCTCTGATACCAATTGTAACATATTGGATTTCATAAACACATCATAACATATAAATTAGGACGTATAGTTTAGAGGTTTTAGAGAGAGAAAGTAGGATGGGAGCCTTTCTAGAGAGAGAAAGTGAAAGAAAACATGGAAGGTTAGATTGAGTGAAAGGTCCAACCCTCTACCTTGGGAGGTAGAGGGTATTTATAGTTACAAACTAAACGTCCTCCTTCGGATTGTGGATCAGGCATACAGTGGGTAAAGACCCGTCCTTCCTCAACGGTGTTGCACTAAACTAAATAACTAACTAAATAACTAATAAATAACGTAATGTCTACGAGCTAACTTATGCTAGATTATATTTGGGGTGACCGACTCTTCACTATGGAATTTCTAATTCCTAACATATCATATGTGATTTAATATTAATATCACATGTGATATTATTAAAATATTCAAATTATTGTTTAATTACACATGATTTTTTATGCAAATTTCAGTAACGAAAAAAACCAAAAAATGTAAGAGGCGGTTAGACACATAAGCTTGTTTGTTTTTTCATTACCATTCAGACGCGGTAAGACCTATATTGTGACCGAGTAAAGGCTGTGTTTGTTTTTTTTGCCTCTTAACGCGTCTGAACGGGCAAAATGTGAATCGGTCGGACATTTTGCCGTTCGTCGGCGAACGAGCGGTGAACGGAAAAAATGTCAATCTGTCAAGACCGAGGGGTGTCTTACGCGTCAATGCTTCTTGTAGACACAAAATAACCAAAAATCGGTTCAAACATTTTTTTCTTCGGAATTATTTAGATGATTCAGATTGATTCAGACCCTCTTAAAAAACAAACACCACCTAAGAGTTGGTGATTAGGAAATCTTCGGCGACGTCCTAAGGTTAAGATCTTGGTGTTTCATAAATAGATAGAATAAAGGAATATATATATATATATATATATATATATATATATATATATATAAAACAAAATAAAGATCTCAGATTCTTTTACAAAGAAAACTATCTTTAAAGATTTGAGTTAACCCATCATTGATTTTTACAAAGAGCCAAGAACAACAAAATAAACTTTTAAGTCGTTTTTTTTTCTTTTCCTTTCAAGTATACACTTACCCGAGATCTTTAAACCAAGATTTTTAGCCGTAACATACAATAATTTGTGGTGCTGATTTTCAAAATTGATTCTCGAGAAAGTCGATAGATTATTTTGGGATTGCGTTTCGAGATTTAAAGAAAAAAAAAAGGACTCGATGAAATCTTGGTTGAGTTGTTTTGGTAAAGAAAAGAAAAAATATACTTGCAAATCTCAAACTGGAAATTTTGTTTGTGTTTTGTGTTGTTTAGAAAGAAACAAAGTATGCAATGAAGGGATATATAAAGTTGAGAAATTGGTGCCGTTTGATGAGTGTTGCACACACACAAATGTGATAAAGTTGTGGCACGTGTGGTTGAGATAAAAGTATTATATACCCAGGGATATTCATTAGTGAGATTTGTTAATATTTGGTTTAGGTTGTAACATTTTGGATGGACCAGGATATTTGTGGGCTGAAATTTTGTGATAGAGTTTTAGTTAAAGTACATTTTGGGCCAGATACCACATGTTTGAATTTGTGAATTGATAACTGATGATTGTTTGTAGGTCAAGTAATATACACGTTTGTTGAAAAAAATGTGAAAATGAAACCATGTTTGAATCGAAAATGAGTTTCTACCGATGGCAGCCGGTGACATCTTGAGAGATGAGTTTGTATCAAAAATGAGTTTACACAAGCTATTTTATCATCGTATAGCTATAGTTTAATATAGGGATGAGCACGGTACCGGTCTCCTACCGATCCCGTACCGAATTAGTGGTACCGATTTTTTCCCGAGCATAAATTAGTGGTACCGGTACCGTACCGAACGAGATTCGGATACCGGTATCGGAAAATCGGGTTTTCCCCCTTTTTTTGGAGAATTTTCCGATTTGGTACCGGTCCCGTACCAAATTAGTGGTCCCGATTTTTTCTCCTTATTTCAGAGTCCCGTGCCGTCAGTATTTCAAGAATCGGTATCGTTTTGGTGCACGGTTCGGTTCGGTTCCGGGATTCGGTTCAAAATGCTCATCCCTAGTTTAATATATGCTAAAAAAAATAGACAATGAAAATCATTCAGACAATTATAAAAAAACAAACAACATTATTTCATTCAGATTCAAACATTATATCCATCTCTTACTAGTAAGATGTGATAGTCAAATTCATACCAAAAACATCTGAAACAACCCTAAATCTTTAATGTTAAAAGTTTAAAAGCTTTTAGCATTTTCTTTTTATATTCGACTATCTAATTTTAGAAAAACTTTAGAAAATTTTAGAAAACCTACTGGGCAAAAGTAGTCAGTCTTATTCAGTATCCACCACCGCTCGAAGCCGACGGAAGTTTCTCCGGCCACCCATCGGATCCGCTGTATTCTCCGGTAACTATATCTTCATCTATTAGTTAACAAATAACCCTTTTAAATACTTCTTGTTGTATGGAGACTAAATGTGTATATTGAAATATGAAACCCTAGATTTCGATAATTGTTTGTAAACTATGCGAATGCTACTCGTCCTTTATCGAGTGTGTATTTCGTTTGTTAGGAGTTTTTGTTATGTAGAGAATTTGAAACCCATGTAGAGAATTTGAAACCCTGGACTTGGTTTAGTGATTGCGGACTTACGATTTAATTAGACTCGTTAGCCGAATGTAGTTTACCTTTTTTTACGGGCGAAGTTAGATGGAAATGGAATTATAGTTTTTTGAGTTACAATTCACGCGTTGCAAGATATTAACCCGACCGTAACCACATTGATTTAAAAAAAAAACAGCACTCGGACACGAGTTTTAACTTAACTAGGAATTTGAATAGAACCTTATGCCTTCAACCTCGCTAAATGATGATCTCAATAACTCGATTTCATATTCGATATTTATTATTTTTGCCGTTTAAAATTTTTTCCAAGTTGTTTTAGTAACTGAAATCATCTTGTGGATCATCATCACGTTATGTATCTACTATAATTACTTTTTTACTAAATATGACCATGACAACAAACGGAAATCTGTCACAAATATATATTTGTCGGTGGTGCTCAACAAACTCCTAGCTTGGTTTATATTAGTTGCAGTTGAACAAAAGACATGCACAATCTTAATAAATACAGGCGTACCCTACATGAATCCAATTATGGTTTGTATAAGCTCCGACTTTGTTTAATACGAACTCTATTACCCCATTTCCAGTAATTATAGTCTCCACATCCGCAGGTTTCCTCTATGTAAGCCTAATAATCATCGACCATAACTTTTGATTGCAACAATTCAAGGAGGATGAAAAAAATAATTTAGCCATTTCGAAAAGTCTCTATCTATACTTTGTTAGATGGCATTCTCTGCACTTTAATTTTCATTAAATATTTTAGAAAAACGTTGATAACTACATGCATTCTCCATTACAATGAACCAAGTCCAATCACATTAAAATGACATGAAATGTGTGTTTGGTATGTGAAATAGAGGTATTTAAAATTTCATAAATTAGCAAAAGGGGCTAAATTATAATGCTTCCAAAAAGTGAAGGGGCCAAATTGGATCAAAATACTTTTTTCTATGTTAAAACTCATTTTCCCCTATTTTCATCAGTCTTTCACTCCAATCTACAGGGATGTTGAAGTTCCCTCCTATTGCTCTTTGATTTTAGTGGTCTACAAGTTTGTGTTTTGATTTCTGAAGAACAAGCACACGAGACTCCCGATTTTCATAAAGAACAGGTTAGGGTTTTTATTTTTTTAATGGGTTCTTTCTTTTACTGCAAACCATCTTATTTTTTTATGGGGGTTTTATTTATTGTGTGTTTGTTGTAACTTAATGTTGTTTTGGTGTACTTTGTTCCCCTTGTTATGCTGGTTTTCGATGTATCTTAATGTTGTTGTTTTTTGTTGTAAGTTGATGTTTTTGCTGTATTTTATTGCTGCAATTTTTGTGCCGATTTTAGGTTCATTGTCACGGTCTTTAAAGTACAGCATATTAGGATGATTTAAGAGGTAAAAAAATTCATTGTACTCGTGTTGTTTATATCTTTAAACACTGAGACAAGTATTACAATAACAGCCATGTAGGTTCGAACATCATGACGATACTAATAGAATCTGTCCATAATCTACTTCATACTAGAGATAGGTCCGTAGTTTAGGCAGGCACGACTAAATGAAAAATAAGAATGATTAATGTACTCAAAACAAGAACAAATGGCGCCTAGCCATTAATTATTCTTAAAATTTCTTGGATTTGAGCAATTACAGTTGTGATTCACTTCATTCCATTTTCAGTCATGAGTGATCAGCAAACACCCATTTTACAAGTTAATGCATACGGCTTGAGCAAAATTTCACTCCAAGCAATGCAACACATACCACTACCAAAACGACAGTGTAAAATTTCGTTGCCATTAGGGCTACGTACTTTTTGCCTCGATAGCTCGACTAGTCTTTATGAAGCAGCTTGTTATATTGGTCCCAGTCCTCTATTTTGTGCTGTTACTTGGATTTAATCACATACTAAACTATTTCTCAGCTACCTGTCTGTAATTCTTGTACTTTGGTTGCTTATGCACATCCTTATGAGACAACTTAGAAATTGGCCTGCTTGTGCACATCCTTCTTGCACTTCGGTTGCTTTTACGTAGAAAAGACTGGTCTCAAGCATATATTTATTTCTCGGAATGTTTTTAGTTTGAACTCCCCCGGGTACAACTGTACATACTAGGCAAGTCTATAGCTACCTGAGTTTGATTTCAAATTTTATAAAGTTAGTTCTTGGTTTTTAGATAAAAATACGAGTAGTTTTGTACGGAAATACTTGACTATGAAATCCAACTATTGAGGTAAAGTTTAAGTCAATAACCATTTTCTACATTTTAGACCCGTCTTTATAAATTATGAAAAATTGACAATTTAAAACTTAGCATACTTAATAACTTGTCGCATCAAGTAAGAGCAAATATATACCAGTAGCAATTAGTTAAGTTACAGCAAAAAGAAGAGTTTGGCAACAATCAGTTTTGTGCTTTGGTTGTGCTACAAATATTGGTGTAGTTATTCGACCCACCTGACCTGTTCTGACAATATACAATCTGACCCATTTTTGAAAAATGACTGTTGACCTGCTACCTAATCAACCTGTCTAGCCCATTTGCCACCTCTAATGGGGATATAATATCATGCTTGTGGAATTGGCCTTATAATATATTTGCTCTTGAGGTTGAAGATCTGGTTAAAGCCAGTTTGAACAATTTCAGCGTTTTTTCTTTCTTAAGAAGCAAATTAATGAATCAGTTTCTGTATATGTAATAACTTGTTTCTTTAAACACGGATTGTTTAAGTTGTGATTTGCTTTGTAGTTTCAGGAAAGGTTATTGTAAATGGCAACAGCTACGTATCCACCTTCTCACCATTTTACAGGCTGTACAAGGATTATGAACAAGACCCTAGCTCTGCTCCAGAACCTCCACCTCCGATTGAAGGGACTTACCAACTATATGGTGCCAGTTACACTGTAAGCTTCTTACTAAGAACATACTAATGTAATTCAAAGAACTTTATTTTTTGTTACATAGTATGATTTCCTCACATAGAGTTCTGCTATGATAAAGTAGTTCTTGACGTTCTTCTGCAATGCTTATGTTTTTGCACTGAATCTTTCAGCATTTCATTTTCCGATAGGTGAAAATTGTTGTATAGGTTTATTGACTGCTGAAGGCTAGAGCAACTCTAACATCGTTAGCTATAGTTTCAGTTCTCCCTCAACCAGATATAAGCCACTTCTATATTAGTTTGGTCAGACTTCTAAGCTTTGACATTACCATATCCGTTTGGAAATATATAAAATAATTAAGTGTAGACCTGAGACTTTTTCTGGCGAGGGTATATGTTCTCCATCCATTTTCTATTTAATATTACATAATAATATTAAGTGGCTATTACAAACTAGCATTTGAGCAACAACCATCTAATGGACTCTAGAAAATTTGCAAACAAATACGCGGATCATTTCTGTCGGTGTGTTTTCTTTTGTGTGTGTGTTTCTGTAGTCATGGTTGTTAAGATATGTTTTATGCTGTCATATACAAATTCATCATACATGGATTCGATAGTGATGAAATGTCATTGTTTCATTCTTCTCACTTGTCGTTCAACTCTTCATGTATGCTAACCGGATCATTTTATCATTGTTGTTTGTAGACTGATGATGTGTTGCCAACTTTGGAAGATCAGGGTGTTCGACAGTTGTACCCAAAAGGTCCCAACGTTGGTATGTGATCGTTTCCTTTCCCGTTAAAATTTATATAGCAACATTTGTCACATATACAGATATTACTAACACCACCCTCATCTTTTTCTAGATTTCAAAAAGGAATTGAGGTCACTAAACAGGGAACTGCAGCTGCATATTTTGGAGCTAGCTGATGTATTAATAGAGCGGCCATCACAATATGCAAGGAGAGTGGAAGACATTTCTCTTATATTTAAGAACTTGCACCATCTTCTCAATTCGTTACGTCCACATCAGGTACAACTCCCTGCAATAATTTTTGATTTGCTTGTTTTGTCATCATTTTAAGACCTCTCCACTCAACCAGAAAAACATGTGTTTCAGGCAAGATCAACACTCATTCACATACTTGAACTTCAGATACAAAGACGAAAGCAAGCCGTGGAGGACATTAAAAGGTGTGTGCTGTATATTGTATGTAATGCACACAAGAATTCCTTCAAAGCTTTTAGAGCAATTCAGATCGAAATTATTTCAACTGATATATAGGTTGGGAATTCACGTCTCTTTAGAGTCATATAGATAGTTCAATTGTTCGCAGCTTCAAAAATAAAATAAATTAGGATAACGCAAAAGATTATTCAAAATGGGTATCTATTTGTTGTTGTTCTTGAAAAGTACTAGACTTGAAGCAACTGTAACATGTTTGGTGTACCAAACATTTTTGGTCAGTGTCTTACGGTACGACATGTGTCAAAGTTTTAACACCAACCGAAATAACAGTTAAAAAAAAGTTGTCACCCTGTCTCATTAAAAATAGCAGTTTATGACTCAACAGTCAACACTTAGTTGAAGAAGTGTTTGACTATTAATAATTCTTACAATATAGACTATTCGTTTTGAATCTTTTGGACTTGAATTTATACGTTCATTTTTTTTGCAACACGTCAGTAGAAAATCTCATAGTATGTTTGCTTTATAGGAGGAGAGAAGAAGCACAAAAACTTCTTAAGGAGGCCTTAGGAACCTTGGAGGGACAGTAAGCATATGAATGTCAAGACATGAACCAAACTACTGAAGTAACAACCAGAGTCGGTGCTTTCTGCTTCTTATCTGTGGTCGTATATGTTTTGCTGTAGTGGTTATTGTTAGTATAATTGGATACATATTAAGAAACCGAGGATTTAGCACAGTTTTACTTGGCCTAATAGGAATTTTAAAGTTCTGGTTTGGATATCTAATTGTCATATTTGCTTAAAGCTGGCTAAAAGTCCTGCGACTTGACCGGTGCTTCCTGATCCTTGGCAACAAACTGAGACGGGGGAGGGGGTGGGTGTTTGGATGTATTTTCCTAAGACTGGTTATTTAATCAGTGCAACTTGAAGTCTTGATAGTTCTTTTTCTAGTGATTGCATAGTAAGGTTGGTTTTGCTTTGGATTGTCTGATTATTTGTAAGTTAAATAGTTAAATTAATTTAGTTTTATAGCAGTTGTGATTTATTAAAAACTAACATAGAATTACCTAACTTAAACCTTAATTATCTGATTTGACTCTTCTGTACATGGCTCATTAAACTATTTAACTTATTGTTGTCATTGTTGTATACTAATTGTATCATTATCTTGTAAAAAAATTAACTAATGCGGCTCAAACTTATTGTCCACTAGACAAAAACACACAATTTAAGGAAAATGCATTTAATTTAGCGTTGATAATTGCAAAAAACTATAAAAAATCAGTTTTATCTTTTGAAATTTAATGTAATTCTTTCATTTGGTTTTGTAAATAAAAAATTGGGTTTGCCCAATACAGTAAATTGAAACAATTCTATCTTTTATTTTTAATAGTGAAAATTATTTTGAGACACCTCAAAATGATTAAAATAATATTAAGACGAACGAATTACAGTAATATTTAGAGGAAAGCTAGAATGAAACATCATGTATTGTCATCTCAATAGTTACTTGAAGAGATTAGTCTCTCCAGAAAAATAAAAGAAAATAAAAAGTGAGATATCCTTATTTTGAATTAAATTATTACCTTTACCAAATAAAAATGATATATTTTTTTTTTTTTATTATTTTTTTTTTAACATAAATAAAAAGGAGTTTGATAGACAAAAATGCTGTATCATTCTATGTAATCAAGCCAAAATAATGACACAAAGTGGAGACAATATATTTAAATCACGTCTCTGTACAGTCTATACTTTTGTTGTTGACACAAGATTATTGCGGAGACTATGCTTATTTTTGTAAAAGTAAGTTACTTAATTTATAAGATTTGTTTGGCGTGTATAACTCATAAAAGATTATAAAATATTTTTTCATAATATCTGAAAATTAAATACATTTTATGTAGCATATAAAAATAATCTCTATTTTAATATGTCTTTCCATCTCCATAATCTCCATATCAGAGGCTGTTAAGATAGAAGAAAAATTAATTTTATTCTTTGTAATTTTCATTAAAAAAAATACAAAGCCCAGTGCTGTTTTAAATTCACTGTTTGTTTTAACCATGAAGGCCCATTTTTTTTCTTTGACCTAAGTCTTATATAAACACGTATAATTCTTCTGTCTTTATGCAGTTCCCATACAGTTCGATCGTATTTTAGTTTTGTATCTAATGGCTGTCCTCTATATACCAGACGACGTTGTTGACAATATACTTACTCGACTTCCTCTTAAGCCTTTACTCCGGTTTACATGTGTATCGAAGCATTGGAACCGTCTGATTACTAATCCTCAATTTATAAGAAGGTCAAGATCACATCGAATGATCTTTCTTGCAACCGCAACAGATGCTCATGATCTAACGATACATGACAATGTACCACTTGACGCCACATGTCAGTATTCGATACTCAAGGTACATTATCCTTTTGAAAATCTTAAGAGGGATAAACAAGCCACCATTCTTGGGACAGTGAATGGGTTAGTTCTTTTGCAATATTTAGATATATATCGTTGGGTTTTAAAATGTACCATGATACTATACAATCCGTTTACTCGTGCATCTAAGAAAATTCCTTATTCAGCATCATTCTTACGTTGTAGACATAACTATGCATATGGATTTGGCTACGGTGCATCCACTGATGACTTAAGGATTATTGTGCTTCTTACGTATGGCATCCACACTCCTAAAGATGGTGATAGCATTGCTTGTGAAGTCTTCAACTTTAAAACGAGTCGGTGGAGCACATGCACATTACAAGACACCAATGTTAACCACATTAACCTTATTAGTTTTAAAGAACCGGTCAGTACTTTTCTGAATGGATATTTATATTGGATTGTAAGTGGTAAGAACATGCTCATTGCCCTAAATCTTAGAGATATGGCACTTTCAGAAATTCATCTACCTTTACAGAGAATACATGATCGAGCCCAAATGGGTACAATACATGGACGCCTTTGCTTAATCGACATTGACGGTTGCAACTTTGGTTTGTGGGTGATGAACGAACAAGGGGCCCAAAACTCATGGTCGAATACATGTTCATGTAGATTATTGGATGGCAATCTTTCCTACAAGCCAATTTGTACTTTGGATAACGGGAGAATTCTTATGAGGGATATTCTTAATCATCAACTTATTATCTATGACACATCAAACGATTCGTATATGTTGTTGAATACAAGTCCTGATGATCTGCATATAGTACGCGGTATAGAGTACGTGGAGAGTCTATTTTCGCCTTCATGTTTATGTTTTGCTTAATATCATCTAGCCTCTTGGAGTCTTGATTTCATTTGAATTTTATATTAGTCTGGTTTCACATTCTATAGTTTTTGGTTCTAATATGGATCATGTATGTGTTTGGTGTTTTGGATTGTTTAGTTTATTTCTTCCAAGAACAAACCAATAAAATCCAAATTAAGCTGTTTTACATCCAAGCCTATATTTGAATCTGCTGCATTGGTTTGTATCAAAAAATTCATACGGAATTAAAAGTGTGGTTAGTTTAGGCTGTGTCCATTCACAATTTGAATGCAAAGTTTTGAACTGTATTACTCCGTAGTACATAATTATCGGTTAAAGTCATGATCAATCTTCAGTTTTTTGTTTAGCTTTATGCTCAACATTTCAACAAGAGGAAGCACGAGGTCCCCATTAATTGGTGTTTGGCATTACCGAATGAACCAAAATGGTGCGTTACGACATTCCATATTGGTTCTATTTTATTGTCCTTTGTGGGTGTGTTTGCTAATTAGATCTTTGCATTCTAAGACTTTCTGGCATCACTCGAGCCATTCAAGTTTAAAAAGGGTGCTTGAGTTATGTACGTTATAGTGCTGATTATCGCGTGCAATGGCACTAATCATGACTAGAGTGAAGCTAACTAAACCAAAAATTTGGAAATATATGAACTAATGAGTGATAACTTGACTATGTCCAACTCCCAAATCCTAATGATTCAGTGCCAAATGCGAACCATGAACTACTAAAACCGTGTTATTGATTTAAACGTAACATTTTTATGTACATGGAGTCGCTTCATGAACGTTATGAAAATAATCAGTTTCGAACTGAAAGTACTATAACTAACCGTTTGCTATAATTGGAATGAGAACTAAAGTATACCAATTAAGATTCATATTTTACAGTTTTGTCTCGAGTATTACACAACACCCATGTTGATTTTTGTGGAGATATATAGAAAATATACCACACATTTTAAGGTATCAATGTTATTTATGGTTAAGGAAGAAGATTATTAGATGGAACAAGATAAACGGGTAAACGGATTAGGTTTTCCTTGTTCAGGTTAACCGGGGAGCGCGAGCCTTTTTGAATTAGATGTACGCGGATTCACCGGTTAAACTTTGGGACCGTTTCCAACCCTTCCCCGGTCACCCCTAAATGTACACCCCTAGCCAATTTTGAACCCTTGACTTCTTGTGAGAAAACCAATGACCTTACCACTAGGCCATTAGATGCAACGAGATCCTTCCTTTAAAAGTTAAAATTAACACTTGGCGTATCTCTCATAGACGAAATCCAACAAGAATCAACCTTGACAATATAGGCATTGGTTTGAATTCCGTTTGTTGCCCCATGTGTTGTGAAGACATCGAATCAGAAAAGCACATTTTTGTCTCATGCCTTGTTCCTAGCGAAATATGGAAGAACAGTGTCGTTTTTAGGTTTACGGAAGGCCTGTGCAAAATTTAATATAATTATCAAAACGAGGCCTAATAATAGAAGTTAAATAATATTTTAAAGATATAAAATGAGACATAATCATTATAAAATCACCCCCGTTAGCATTTTCCAATGCAACAACTTACATCAAACATTTGTAGTCATTTTCTAGAACACGTATGGATATATATACATATTATATACGTAGTATAAAATTTGAGGCCTCAATAATTTAAAGGTGTTGTGCGACTGTACATCTTGCACACCCTCGAATATGGCTATGTGAAAAAACATTCTTATATGGTGGATGATCAAAAATACAACCATTAAAAACCTCAATGATGGCATAAATCTAGCGGATCAAATTACCATACCGACCAAGCTTACTTAAGTCTGTGATGTTGTGGTTCAAAGTTCATGTATAGGAGTTACCACATTTGATCCTCTTGATCCAGCCACTCTTGTTAGCTCAAATGTGCTTGATCAGTGGATCATCTTGGCCACTCAAAGTCTGGTCCATTTTGTTAGACATGAAATGGATGCTTATCGACTTTATACTGTAAGTTGGTTATTGAGCTTGACATTTCTCTTTATATATTGCCATGTGGATGCATATACATAAAGGTCATACGTTTAGACATACACACACATGTCATGTGGATTACTAATCTGCAAGTACGTACATTTGCAGGTGGTTCCTTATCTCTTGAAGTTCATCGATAATCTAACAAATATATACGTACGATTCAATCGAAAAAGACTCAAAGGCCGCACTGGAGAAGAAGACTGCAGAACTGCACTTTCGACTCTCTACCATGTAACACTCTTCACTTATCTAATACAGTATAATTGGCTGTACAATCGTCACACACAGTTGTCTGTTCCTTATTTTGTTTTAGATATTTATTTAACGATGTATGAGACACTGATAGTTCATTTGTAATACATTCTCTTTGACAAATGGCCTGTAGGTGCTTCTAACTACATGTAAAGTTATGGCTCCGTTCACACCATTTTCACGGAGCATGTTTATAGTAACTTCACTTTTGCAGCTTCCCTGAAGTAGAAGGGCAGGTAACGTTGGTTTCTTGTGACTTGTGTTTTAAACTTGTCTCTTAAAAGAGATGATTAATAATGTTGTTGTTTCAGGGGGGGAGTTGTATTGAAGCAAGTGTTAGTTGTATTGAAGCAAGTGTTAATAGAATGATGACAATCATTGATCATGCCCGTAATATTCGTGAACCTCATAACAAACCTCTGAAAACTCCACTTAGGTAATATTATTATTGCGAGCTGGTTTATTGTCATTTTTCAAATAAATGGGTCCTAAATAACTGTTTTCAGGGAAATGGTGGTTGTACATACCAATGCCGAGTTCCTTGATGACATTGCTGGCAAACTGAGAGAGGTTAGTAGCCATACTTCATTACTTCCCTATTTATTTCGCGATCATTATTAATTTCTTACTCCACGTATACGTAGCTTTGTCACCTTTTACTTGTATTTGTAGGTTTAATTGTAAGTAAAACATCTTTGTTTGCTTCACTGATAAATAATACCATTTTCACCTTCAATTTTTGTAATTATCTGGTTAATTTTTTTGCGTGGCAGTATGTATTAGAGGAGCTTAATGTCAAGTCTGTCGTGCCCTGCAATGATCCTTTAATGTATGCTACTTTACGTGCTGAACCAAATTACAGGTATCCTTTAATGTATCACATTTTTAGGTGACTCTTTGTTCGAAGCTGGTTTTGCTCGTGAGGTATCAATATACCCCCTCCCTGTTTTCTATCAGAATCCTTTTACAATTATGAGAAACGGCATACAAGACATCTTAAACTACTATTTCTTCTCTAGCAACACATGTCTGATTTATGTTACTGTTATTATAGGTTGTAAACCGTGTTCAAAAGCTAAAAAAGAAGTCTGCACTGGCACCCACTGATTCAGTGGAGGTTTATTTCACTTCACTGGATGATGACAAGTCCGTTTCTGCCGGAATTCTGCAATCCCAGGTAACTCTTAATGTCACTATATACATAATGATTAATGGGTTGATGTGGGTTTTGCTTTATCTTTAACAGGTCAAACAGACAAAAAACAATAATAAAATAGCAGTGTAGCGGGTCGAAAGTCATAAAATGCTGATTCTTAATGTACACGTCCTAGAGGTTGCTTGATTAGAAAAAAAAGTTTTTGCAGATCAACCCAACAGGCAGTATCCGTTTCACCTGTTATCCTATCTGTCCGGTTCATTTCGCCACCTCTAGCTCTTTAGAGTCAATGAGAGATCAGCTTATTGGCTACTAGCTGTTGTTAGTTACGAGTTAACGGCACCTAATAGCATGTTATATTTCTATTTGCAGGAAGCACACATCAAAGAGGCGCTAGGCTGTTCTTTACTCGACTGTAGCTTGATTCCAAGCCTTTCTGTAAGATCTTTGAAATGCATATCAGCATTTTTATGCTGGTTCTTGAACTTGCCATAGGCTTTTCTTTTCTGATACCAGCTTTGTTTTTGGAATCAGCAGGTGGTCATTGCTGAAGAGACCTACAAGAACATATCAAATCGTGACTTCAAGATTACTTTGTCAAGATCAACACCAGCATTTAAGGGAAAGGCAACCCCAGGTCATTTTTCGCTCTTTCTTTTCCTCATAACACGCAGCTATGTAGGGCGGGTCATAAATAAGTATATGCTCAACAGGAAGTCATATGTGAAACCTGATGCACTTGCTAACATTTAATACTCCGTAGCATTTTTTTTATGGGACAGGGACTAGACAATCTGAAAAAGCATTACAGGCAAACTTGTTTTCAAGAGACCTCACATGAATCTAGAAAACAGATTTCAAGGAGGGAACGGAAAGGTTTGCTTCTATAGTAAATTGGCCAAATACACAATTGTGAAAGGTTGGCCTTTAAGAAATCGCAAATGGAGAAATTCATTTCATTTAAGTTTTTCATCTTCATTGTGTTACTTATCGTCGCAGGTGAAATTTTTCATCAAATTTTTTAGTCTATTCTTCTATGGCGTTTGCAGAGGAAAATTAGAAAGGAGCCTTCAGATATGAGAGCAAGACAGCGTTTTGGGTCATTAATTTGGTTACATAACTTGAGAAATAGCTTATGAATGTGCTTCAGGACACTTTGATGTCTTCCAAAGTTCCAATCATGAGTATTATTGTCTACAAACAAACTGAATGTAAATTTCAGTTAATAACATTTTTACCCTTATGTTTAAGACACCATCAACTCCATCGACTTGGGGTAATTAACGAAAGCAAAAAGAGGAAAACTAACACATCATTTGTACCTTCACTTATAAGTGGACTGTATTTCGAGAAATTAAACTAGTAATATTGATGATGTTTTTTGGGACATGGGGAGTTTCTAATAGATTGATTTCGGTTATTTTACATCTTTAACGGGTCAAACAAGTTACATATAAAAACATACGCTAAAAGGGGGATAGACAAAATGGGTCAAAAGTAATCGAAACGTGATTTTAGTGCATAAAACCTTTTTAAGTTACTTTAGTTAAAAAAAAATCAGATTGCTATACTTTCAATCATACTGGACATAATAAGTGTAGGCAAAAAAGGGGTCCGGGTCAATATGACCCACATTGCAAAATCACCCATACCGTTTTGCCATATTTATCCAATATGGGATAAGATATCTGACTCATTGTGTGTGGACATGGAGCACGTCCATCTTACCTCGAGACCATAGGTACTGAGAGAGACAGGTCTTATGTAAGGTTTTCATACGGGGCTAGGAGCAGGAGTCTCCAAGGTAATTAGTTGAACTGGTCCAGTAAGAAGTTAAGAAATCTGATTGAATTTTGCTTAGGATGTTGCTGTCGCGTGTACATAGTCTAGCCCAGAATTTCACGCCGAGGTCCCCATTTGGCGTTTGGCATTACCCAATGAGCCAAGAATCCCAAGATGGTGCATTACCGTATTTCATTGGTCTATATGCAGCATCATTAATTAGATTTGATGTGTGTTTTGTATTATTTTTACCTTTTTGGGTCTGTTTTATTTGGCTTCTTGGACGCGTTTGCTGAGATCTTTACAAATCTAGGGACTTTTTGGCATTGCTCTAGCCGGCCATTCGAGCTTGGCAACAGGTGTTTGGGGACTTTTTTCCTTGTATTGATTAGCATGTGCAGTGGTGCAATGGACAAAAAAGACAGTTTTCGACTGAAAGCAGTCTATAATTAAGGCTCAGCTTTACGGTTTTTGTTTCGAGTTTTACATAGTACTAGTGTTGATATTTGTGGTGATACATTCAAATTTTGCCAAAATAAATTTGTAAAATTATTGGCTCTTCAAAATTTTGAAAGACATGTCCCAAGTGAAAGTGAAATATCTACAACTTGTTGCTCCACTGTTATCAACTTATAGGTTTATTCGGCATGATAGCAAATAGCCAACAAAAAGATCTTTAAAAAGTTCCAAATATATAAAAGCTACTACAAAAAAGTTCTTCCACTAAATTGTAACTTGTAAGCCACTTTTTAAATTTGGTAGCTTCTTTGCCAAACACCCCCTAAAGCTTCTACACACTTTTGTTGGTCACTTTGCCTAAATAGTATTTAGCTCACTCATCACTTTCTTATGTGACAATTTTAGGCACAAAAATATTGGCAGTAAATTAGTTATATCTTACATTAAAAAATGCATATAACACGTATTGAGAAAGTGACACAATCTTGTCTTGTGTAATATTTTATTATGAAAAAAAATACTCTTTGATGTTTATATTCACACAATATTAGGATAAGGCTCCCAAAGGACTAATGATGTTTCTATTTTTTTTATTTTTTGATTGATAATTGTGTTGTCAATTCGTTGTGCCCACCTTATCTTTCTTCGTGTTTAATTACTATTTGCGGAATTTAAAATTGGGTGGGTGTAAATATCCATCACTTTAGAATAATATGTAAATATTTTTGAAAGTTACAATGCTTTATAAATGAGGGTTTCAATTAATGTGATATTGAACATTCAGCAACATGCTTATAACATTTTATGAGGTATTATTATTCATTTAATCATATTACAAATGTAAACGACAAATTACGTTAAATTAAGTCAATATCATCAACCAGTTGATGTTTTTTTCTGACTTCTCAAGTTTAATGGAAGCCGAATTATTAATTGTATTCCGTCCTAAAAACGTGTAGGTCTATGTTTAACAACGACTTTGTACTGGTTTATTAATTGTTTTCCGTCCTAAAAAACGTGTTAGTTTATGTTTCCAACATCCGACAATTATTCATCTGTCATTTAGGACTAAAAAAACCGTAACCGTTAGACAAATTTTCATGGTTGCTAAACCTTTCGCAACACGAAAACAGGATAACAAAGCAACCATTGTAATTTTGTCAACAATGTGATTACTACTCCTTTCGTTTCTAAATAGTTGTTCTTTCGACAAAAAACACACAGAAAACATAATTATTACTAATTTATTTGTTTTACTTTTTTGCAGATTTGAAGAATGATCATTTTACCCTTAACTAATTAATTCATGTCTACTTTAAAATGGATAACTAAATTGAGACATCAAAAGAAATGTGAACTTTTAATTTGAGACTCAGCGAGTAATTAATTAGTCCTTCAAAAACAAGAAAACTCAGACACCAAAGATAGCATTTATGACCTCAAACAACATTATTAATTGTATTTCGTCCTAAAAAATGTTTAGGTCTATGTTTAACAACGAGTTTGAACTCTTTTACAAGCCACATTAGTAAGACATTGTGAATAATTTATTAAGTTTACAATACGAGTCAACATCATCCGACAGTTATTCATCTCTCATTTAAAAAAACCGTAACTGTTAGACAAATTTTTATGGTCATTAAATCTCTCGCAACACGAAAACAAGATAACAAAGCAGTCATGCCAGTTTTGTCAACAATGTGATTCCTAATGGGTGTTGTTAGGGTACCCTTATAAGATTTTGGTACCCTCACTCACATTTATTCACTCTATTAATTAAAAAGGTTTTTTTTATCCGTTTTTTTGTTATGTATTTTTTGTCTTTTACTAGTTTTGACTTATCAAATTTTATATTTTATGTTTTTTTATTTTCACTATAGTTTAAGGCAGTAAAGAAAAAAAAAAGTTTGCCTATATCCACCTGGGGGTATGGATAAGCTGGACCTTCCTAATTGATTAGTCCAAAAAAAAACACGAAAACACAGGGACCAAAGATAGCGTCTCTGACCTCAAACAGCATTTAAGCCTTTAAGGTCATCAACCATTAAAACTTGGACAACAAAATAGTAAATGCTTCGTACAATAGAGAGTAATGTAGATTTTTACATTCAAGAAAATGTACTACAAGGAGAAGCATATAAACACGATATAAAGTTACAAAACTTACATAATATTGTGTATAGCTATTGGCATTCTAGACTTCCAATCGGGCTAACTCGATGACGTCTCATTACATTACATTGTTCATTCTATTACTATATGCCTCATAATATATTTACATATCATGTTCCGAAAAGAAAAAGGGTAAAAGAGGAATAATAAAAAAGGTTGCTCCTTCAAATCTCCACAAGACAACCAGATTGAACAAAGCCTGAGAACTCATCTGGGACATTAACTTTGACCAATTTACCATTTTGCCCTTGGTTGGTTTTTTCGCCTACATAAACCGCTTGTGGTGCACCTTGGTAACTCGAACCCGTGACCAGAACCCGGTCCCCGAGGTCAACCCCACACGTACCCACTTGGACTCCGGGCTCGAGCCCATCCCAAGATGTCAAATTACCATTTGGCCCAACCGCGACACATGATCGCGGACATCGGTTCGCACGCCACGCCTCGGGTACTACTCGCCACGTCCCCGTGGCGAGATCGTAAACCTCGGCACTATCTTTAAACCGCCCTTGACTATCCGTGTCATACCCACTCACAACCCAAAACTCCGACCCGATTACCACCCCTTCACATTCATCTCGCTCCTCACTCATCTGAGTCAACTCACTCCACTCGTTTAACTCAATATCGTACACCCACGCGCTTCTGAGCGCGTTCTTGTTCTCGTCATGCCCACCCGCCACGTACACCTTTCCATCACACGCGCCTGTCGCGAAAAAAGAGCGAGTTGACGGCATGTCAGCTCTCTGGGTCCACTTACGTGTCGTGAATTCGTAAACAAACACGTCACGTAACGGTTCCCAGCTAACTGGGTCCCACCCTCCCATCACAACCAGCTTACCTTCAGAACTTGCCACCTGGCAAAATAAAGGTAACCCATCTGGGTATTTGGGAACATGGTCTATCTGTTCCCAAATACTCAAAACCGGGTCAAATACAGATAACCCGTATTTCGGGGTTTTCTCGGGTTTTTCAGAACCCGAGAAAACCGGAATCGCTTGAACAAAGCAAGCCACTCTTTTAGTAAACCCATATTTTTTCCGCTCATAATAAAAATCGCGGTCATGTAAAAGTTGCTGCCAGCGTTTACAAACGCTTGCAGCAACAGAATGCGCGCCGTAGTGCATACGCGTCAAGCACTCTAGGGCGATTTCATCGGGCAAGCCCGGGATTAGCTCAGTAGTAAATTTTTGAGGTTCCATATTTTTGTTTTTTAACGTTTGGAAGTTATATTATAGGACTAGAAGAAAGTGGAAAGTGTTCACGAAGATATTGGTTTATTAGTTCGGTTATTTATAGGAAGGAGTATGGAATCAGATAGAGATGGTTGTCGTAATTTATCTTGTACTTGAGCAGTAAGATGATGCCACGTGTTATGTGTAGATTGATTGTTAATGTGACAATTAAATAAATGTTTTTCTAGTATGCTTGATTCTCACCCAAAGTAAACGTTCTTAGTTTTAGCAGTTAATGCTTTTTTCAAACGAGAATATATTCTTACATTTTGGGTATTTTTGTATTGCAAAAATGTTTTGAGAATAATTTTTGGAAAAAGTATACGTCAAATTTAAAACATTGTTAAATACGTGTTGTGTTATTCTACGTTCTTACCCTATATAATATACTCAAGCTAATGTGAGGTGTAAGACAGCATTTCAATAAGATTATGTTCACTTAAAATGTTAAAAACGTATAGGAAACTCTTACTTTGTGCGATTCTTTTAGGGCGATGATTTGCATATATGAGGTTTTGATTGTCACACCTATGTGTACAACTAGTTATATATACATAGTACATTAGTTTAATGCACACGCTAAAGTGTCTCAATAAAAAAGTTAAGTATGCAAATCATTTCTCATTCTTTTAGGTGTCGATTGAGTTTTACTCAAGAACCTTAAAGCATGTCTGAGTGATATTTTGTTAAAGTTTGAATTGAACGTATAACGTGGTTCATAGGGGTGTAAACGAGACAAAAAAACTCGCGAGCTATTCGAGATTGACTCGTAAATTACTCTAAATTGACTCGATTTAAACGAGTCGAGCTCGAGCTACTCGAGTATACTTTCGAATCGAATTCGAGTTCCAAAATACTCGACTCGTGAAGCTCACGAGTCTTATCGAGCTTCAACTAAATAACAATGTTGCCCTTTCATATACATGTAACTAATTAACTTTCACAAAAATCAAGTCGAGTCGAGATTGATATGCCGAGTCTTCATCGAGTTCGAGCTTCACATGTAAAAATAATCGAGCTCAAGTTTTTGACGACGAGTTGAGCTCAAGCTTGAAATCTAAAGCTCAATCGAACTCGAGTCGGGTATGTGTAGATTGATCGTTAATGTGACAAATAAATAAATGTGTTTCTATTATGCTTGATTCTCACCCAAAGTAAACGTTATTAGTTTAAGTAGTTAATGCTTTCTAAAAATGAGAATATATTCTTACATTTTGTATTGCAAGATGTGAGAATAATTTTTGGAAAAAGTATACGTCAAATTTAAAACATTGTTAAATACGTGGTGTTATACGTTGTTACCCTATATATAGGCCTATATAATAATACTATACGAGTACCCGCGACTAGCGGCAGCGGTGTCTAGTTTCGATAAAATTTTAGCGGCGATTAAATTTGTTTCAAGAATCAGTATTTTAAGCGTTATGGAATCCATTTTGAATGATTATATTGTTTTTCCGATAGCGTTATTTTGTATTTGAGATTGTCTTTTTTTATAGCAATTTTGTAAGTTGCATTAATCAATTAATATTAACATAATAATAAACGCCATTTTTTTGTTGGAAGGAGCAATTAAAACTATTTTTTTGTGTCCCAAGAGAGTTGTAGTACATAAATAGTTGGTACACATAAAAGAATGCGAATACAAACATTTATCTTTCGTCTTTATGTCTCAACCTTTCACTTTTATATCGTATAATTTCAGATATTAGCATTCATATGAATATGGTATATTGGAGTCATTTTTGCATTTTAGAAAGAAAATGCATTAATCTCTTAAGTATATATATGGTTTTAGTCATTTTTGTGTTGAGAAGAGAATACATTTTATTGTAATAATCTTATATGGTATATATGTCACTTTTGCATCGGAGGAGGGAATGAGATCTAGAGACTCTCTGTCAACTATATAGTGATTAGATATTTATATAGTGTAAAATTAGTTAACCATTTAATTAATTGGTGATCTCAAAAGATTATTAAAAGTTCAAGCATTCATCCGCTAAACTTTAGATGTTGAAACGTTTCGAGGCTCAACTATAGTTGAATACAGGTTTTAAACGTCTAGCCATTTAAACGTTATAGTTTCATTTCTCGCCACAATAGTTGATCGAAATTTAGTTTTTCACTTTTAAAGAAGACCATTTTTCTTTTATAGTTAGTACAGATAAGTTGATACAGTCACGCATTTTAACATTAACTCAATTAACTTGCAATAGTTTCTGTCTTTGTATAGCTAACTTCCTATCTTTACAAAAATCCCATATGTTTCCATCGTTGTATAGAAAACATTATTTCCTCAACATTCAACAATACATTAACGATAATTGATTTCAATATTCAACATTGACTTTCAACTTTCACCTTTGACCATTTTTCTATTTTATGTAGTAAAGATACTCAAGCTAATGTGAAATGTAAAACAACTTTTCAATAAGATTATGTTCACTTAAAATGTTTAAATCGTATAGGAAACTCTTACTTTGTCAGATTCTTTTAGGGTGGTGATTTGCATACATGAAGAGTTTTAATTTGTATATTTTTATGTACAATTAGTTAAAAAAAAAAAAAAAAAAAAAAACAATATACGCACAATACAACAATTTAATGTACATGTTAGAGTGTCTCGATAAAAAATTAAGTGTGTAAATCACTTCTTATTCTTTTTGGTGTCGATTGAGTTTTGCTCAATAACCTTAAAGCATGTCTAAGTGATATTTTGTTAAAGTTTGAATTGAACATATAACCTGGTTCATATGGGTGTCAACGAGATAAAACAGCTCGCAAACTATTCGATATCGACTCGTATATTACTTAAAATCGACTCGATTTAAACGAGTCGAGCTCGAGCTACTCGAGTATACTTTCGAGTCGATTTCGAGTTTCAAAATACTCGACTCGTGAAGCTAGCGAGCCTTATCGAGCTTCAACTAAATAACAGCTTTACCCTTTCATATACATGTAATTACCTAACTTTCATAAAATTTGAGTCGAGAGCTTGATATGTCGAGCCTTCATCGAGTTCGAGCTTCACATGTAGAAATAATCGAGCTCAAGTTTTTTACGACGAGCTGAGCTCGAGCGTGAATTTTAAAGCTCAATCGAACTCGATTCGAGTTTCGAGCTCAAGTTTTAGTAGTCTAGTCGAGCTCGAGCACAAGCACGAGCTTGACAACGCATGGCTCGACTCGGCTTGCTTACACCCATACAATAGTTCATCAAATTAAAGTCATCATTAAATGATCAGATAAAAGTTTGCACTTAAAAACCGATCTCACTCAATGTTTTATAACCCGGGTTGACCCGGTCGGTTGAACCGGGAACCGGCTCAGAGACCGGGCAGGATGTCACCGGGTTTTTCCTTATTTGAGAAACGGTTTGAACTGCCGATTTTTTGTTAACCCGGGTTAGCTGGTTTGATAAGCTCGGTCGGATCATTATTTTTTCACAAAAAATATAACAAATTTTTTTCCCCATCAACCTTTGTACGTTTGATTGACTAATGTTAGTTAAGATTTTGTAAAACAGTAAATTAGAGTTATAAACTATGTTAGAAAACATGAACTAATATAGTTTTAATATATACCGTTGAAATTTAGAATTATAAGTTGATTGTTGTTTCAAATATTTGCAATACTATTATAAATATAGAAGTTAAAAATAAAGTTTATCGGTAGTGTCTTAATCTTTTCATCGGTTCAATCGAATATAAAAATAAAGTCGGATAAATCATGTGATCATGAACACCACATAATATAGAAAAAAAGTATGCATATGTATAGAACCGGTTCAATCAGTTGAACCATTGACTCAGTGAACTAATAACTAAACCGGCTCGATAAAAAAATCGGGTTTCAAAACATAGATCTCATTTTGATTTTTATCTTTTTTCGTTTTGATTTCATTTCAATCTATGTATCGAAGTGTTGCCTTTTTGTAGTTATGTACAATGTTTTAAAAACCGATTTTTTAGTTGACTCGGTCAAGCCATCAGGTCACGGTTCAATCGGTTTAACCGACGATTCAACCAGGTTTTTTCTTCAAGACCGGCTTTCGGTCACTCGACCGGTTCATAATTCAACCGGACAAGTTAACTCGGGTTTTAAAACACTGGTTTTGTATATTCGATCTTCTAGTAGGTATGTTTTGTGGACCCCTTACTTGCTCGGTCTTGTTATTCATCGCATGACCCTGAATACAAGTTCATTTGACCAAATCTCGTTTCATCTTTCAATGCTTCGGAATGCACTATTCAACATTTTTCATCGACAAAACATCATCAAACTAATTTATTATTCGATAGACATCATCAAACTAATTTATTAATTCGATAGAAACTTCTATCGGACCATGGATCATGGATGTATGTTTTGATATAATGGTTTACGTATGTTGTATATATGATAAAACTATCGTTTATTAGTCGACCCGACTGTATTGTATAAACTGATCTTGTCTTAATGTTTACGCTATTAACAACTTATCGTAAGGATTGGGGTCAAGGTGTCCCATCGATTTATACCTTTTGGAACTTATCGTAAGGACTGACTCACTAAAATAAACTTAAAATGAAATATCAAGGTATAGTCGTATATACACTTGCCAAATAAGGTTAAATGCTACTGAGTTTGTTGCGTTTCAGACTTTAGGTAAACTTTTTAATTTATTCCAAAAAAAATTAGGGAAAGTCATGTACGATTTTTCTTTCATCTTAAGTACTAAAATTTGCATTATAAATAATCAAGGACGGAGTCAGGAATAAACATGACTGGGTGCACAAAATATTTTTAATCGTAATATACATTAATAGAGTTTAGGGCAAATGATTGAAAAAATTATCATACTTGTCATCATTTTCTTTTGTGGGTAGCGAACAAATTTTTTTGCTTTTGTGGGTACTCTTCTTACAAATTCATCCTTTTTAGGGTAATATGTGACATTTTTGCCCTTCGAGAAAAAAAAAATTCTATTAGCTAAGAGGGGCAAAAATGTCAAAAATTTTCGTAAAATACCCTAAAAAGAATAAATTTGAAAGAAAATTACTCACAAAAGCAAAAAAAATTGTTCGCTACCAACAAAAAGAAATTGTGGCAAGTATTATACTTTTTTCATTTGCCCTAGAGTTTAAGATGCCAACTAAATAAGACTAAAAACCAATGTTTTAAAAACCGGGTTTTTAATCGACCCGGTCGAGTCACCGGTTCAACCGGTTCGACCGTCGGGTCAACCCGGTTTTTCATTTTTTATTATTTTATTTTTTCCGACCGGGTCAACCGGTTTGATCACCGGGTCAACCGGTTCGACCACCGGGTCAATCGGTTCGACCACCGAGTCTACCCGGGTTTTATAAAAAAAATTTGAAAAAAACCAAACCCGGCCGGGTTTCATGACCCGGGTCACTCAAAACCCGGCGGGTCTAACCGGTTGACCCGGTTTTAGAAACCCGGGTTTTTTTTACCCGTTTTTTGGCCGGGTACCGGTTCGACCGGCCGGGTCGACCCGGGTTTGAAAACATTGCTAAAAACACATTTCAATAGACCGAGGTCATTTAAGATGCATTTGAGAAAAATTGTTGTTTTTTCTTAAAATTAACATTAGATGGAAAAAATCCATAGGTGTCACGGGCACCCATGGGACTCTCTGGCTCCGTCCCTGTAAATAACTATATAAACTAAATTTGTATCATAAAGAAAAAAAGTAGCTTAAATACATAGTCCATCCGTCTCAAAATAAATGTCTAGTTTGACTTTTTAGTGTCAAACTGGTTCAACTTTAATTTTAAATATATTTTTTTGTGTTATATAATACTTGAAGAAAAGTATACTAATGAAAATACACTTACAACCCAATTTATTTATATATTTTGCATCAAGTATTATATAACACATACAAATATTTAAGGTCAAAGTTGAACGATTTTAACTCTAAAAAGTCAAACTGAACACTTATTTTGAGACGAAATTAGTATTATTGTGGTTGCACATATAAAAACGACATATTTTCACAGAAGAGTAAGGATCAAATGAGAAATATAATTAAGATGAGAAGAATGAGAAGAAACCACAACCACAAAAATATATGCGTCTCCCTATTATTTTTCTTTTCTTATTTAAAATATGTAGTTATAATTTTTTCTCACTTTTCTCATTTCAATCATTCTTTTGAACTCTTTCAAAGAAAACAATTTTACACTTCGTGATTCAAAAACAAATTGCGTCACATCTGACTTTCATATAGTTCCGTCTTTGCCCATAAAGTAAACTTTTGAAGATGGTATAATCAAAAGGGAATGTCTAACCAATGCCCTAAGGGCATTGGTTAAGATTTGTCATTTTGTAGTTTATAATAACTATTCATGTGGGTTCTCCGTCCAAATATGTAATTATGCGTCAACTATAAAGACCATTTGTGTAACTAAAAACCACAAAATGACAAAAATCTTAACCAATGCCCTTAGGGCATTGGTTAGACATTCCCTAATCAAAAAGGTCAATAAGGTGCACATGTTATTTTAATAAGTTGAAATAAGTTGAAATAAGTCGTTATTTAAAAAGGTCAATAAGGTGCACATGGAAGCAAAACTTGAAGCGTGAACAAAGGGCTTATTGTTTATACTGATTGAATGTCAAGATTAAATGTATTATGGATGAAAACGAACCATCTTGTTATTTTAATCTCGCTTATCTTTCAAAGGTTAATCCAGCACGGTAAGTATGCATTGAAAGTTATTTTTTTATTTTGAAAATTTTCTCATTAAAGTAAGTAGTAAAATATCTTAGCTTGCGTCCTTTTATACGCACTTTATTATTGTACCGTATTACAATTTTAAACGGAAACAAGTTGTCATGGTTACGACTTACGAACTAGTCATAAAAACGGATACATTTTGGCCTCTATACGTATGATAATCAAAACGTGTTTAAATTTTGTTATAATAAGCCTCTAATACTTTATTTATTTTTACGTTTAGACATATTAATACTCGTAGAATTATATGTTTCTATATACTTTTAGATCGACTATATATTACTCATCAGTCCCAAAACAATTGTCTTGTTTTGATTTTTTTTTCTTTGGCTTTAACTATTTTTTTAGTATTATATAGTACCTGATATAATATATATGAATAAATGTTTAGAATCTCTACTAGCTATCCTTATAGACGGGCTGATTTACATATGTTACCGGTGGAATATCGTACTATCCTTAAGTATCGTCTCATGATCTCATTATTTCCGGTTGATGAGATATGGCATGTTTGTCGAAAGGCATGTTTGGATTCTTTTGGAGAACATGCGGTTCATTGTAAAGAGCTCTCGAGCTTCAAGTACCGACACGATATGGTTAGAGACGTCCTTTTTTACATATGTAGGGGTGCTGGAATCTCAACACCTGTGAACTTTTTGACTGACCCATCAGATGGAAGATCCACATTGAGATCGGCTGACGTTTAGATTTTTGGATGGGTTGGAGGGAAACATGCTTGTGTAGATCTAACCGGTGTTTTTCCTTTCGTGCGTTTGAGTAGTCGTGGTTTTACAGTTGGACATGATGCTTTGAAAGCCGCCTCGTGCAAAGTGACAAAACACGATAAAACATGCATTGAAAATCAACACGTATTTATTTTGTTCGCATTTGATACCTTGGGTTTCCTTGCACCTGAGGCGGTGGAGCTTATCAACAGAGTCCAACGAGTTATGAACAATAATGTAATGACACCTAGATCCTCAGATATTGTTTTCTAAAGAGTTGGTTTTGCAATACAAAAAGGTCTAGCAGCACAGTTTATTGCTCATTTGCCTTCTAACTAAATTTAAAATACACCGTTCGTCCCTAATCTTGTACGCATGCATCACTCTAGGACAAACCTTGCTTTTTTCATTGTTGGAAGTCTAAAACAAGGCTTTTATAGTCTAAATCAGTCCCTTGACCAATTTTTCGTTAGTCAACGTCTGTTATTTTCTCCATGTGCCTTGCACATGAGGGTAAAATGATCATTTCATTGTTTTGGTTAATTATTTTGGTGGTAAGACTGATACAACCTTAAGGACTAACGGTGTATTTAATCAATAAAATTATACGATCACTACCACCACCCTCCCTTTATCTCTTTTTCCTGCTTCTCTCTTTAAATTTCTGTTTCTCTCTCTAAAAATAATAGCAACATAGAATGAAAGAATGAACTAGTATACAATATTATCAAGTAGACAATTGCAAAAATAAATTTCAACAAAACATGGGAAATTGATTATATATTAAGCAAAGAATTTCCCATTAATAATAAATAACACAAAATTAGGTACATCTTATCACTACTCCCCAATGGCACTTCCAACCTAATCGAACACCTAATAGCCACAATCACCCTCTTACTACTCACATTAGTCACCCCAGATTCCCTAAACCCACATGAAACAGCTAAAGCCACCAACTTTACAGCACTAAAAACATCCTTACACTCAACAGCAATTATCAAAGGCTCAAACCTGAAAACAAGATTAAAAACAAGTTACTTACGTTTATACGAACTAAAGATACAAACTTTACAGCAGTACAGCAAAAACAACTTTATGGGCTTATTAGCTTATCCATTTGAGTTTAAAGTTTATGAGCTCAGTAAGCCCAAAACATTGTGGTTAGGAGCCTATCATAATAAGCTCATCAAATAAGGTTAGACAAACACCCCCTTAGCTTGATTAATCCATTAATAGTTCAATAATAAACTCAATTGTTTTAGTAGTCTTCCATTCACTTTTTAACGGCTAAAAAAATTATGCGGCAGGTCATTATTAGTCATCGTTCCACCACTACAACATAAACAACATCTCTACATTAAGCTTATATAGGGGCTTGTGGGTTTATGTAACTAGCGCTTATATATAGGGGCTTATGGGCTTATGTAACTTCGTCTTATATAAGTTTAAACTTACTTAAGCTTATATAAGGCGAATAACTTACATAAGCCGAAAAAATGACCTAACGAAACATAAGCTGAAATCCCATTAGCTCATCACACAAGCTTAAACAAACAACCGGTAATTCAACAGCAATAATCAAAGACTCAAACCAGAAAACAAGATTGGAATCAACAACGTTATCATGATCTTCAGACCGAGTTGACTCATTTGAAGACATGGGTTTTTCTCCATTTTCTGACCGAGTTAACTCATTTGAAAACATGGGTTTTTCTGACCGAGTTGACTCAATACCAAAAATGGGTTTTTCTTGGTTTTCCGGCCGAGTTGACTCAGTTGAAAAAATGGATTTTTCTCCATTTTCCAACCGAGTTGACTCAGTGGTGCTAAAGATGAGCTTCTGAACAGTCCCAACATCAGCCAACTCATGACTGATAAAAACCCAAGTGCCACCTTTAGCCTTCTTCTTAACTTTAGTACTTCCAAGAGGTGTTGACAAGATGGAGATTCTACCGGAGCAAGAACTGGTGGTGAAGAAACAAGGGTGGGTGTTGATGGTGTTGAGAAGAGGGATTAATTGTTCGTCTATGTTTCCTTTTGGTGATTTGTTTGGTAATGGTGATTTTGTTGAAATTTATTTTTGCAATTGTCTACTTGATAATATTGTACACTAGTTCATTCTTTCATTCTATGTTGCTATTAATTTTAGAGAGAGAAGCAGAAATTTAGAGAGAGAAGCAGGATAAAGAGATAAAGGGATGGTGGTGGTAGTGATGGTATAATTTTATTGATTAAGTACACCGTTAGTCCCTAAGGTTGTACCAGTCTTACCGCCAAAATAATTAACCAAAACAATGAAATGACCATTTTGCCCTCATGTGCATGACACATGGGGAAAATAACAGACGTTAACTAACGGAAAATTGGTCAAGGGACTGAATTAGACTATAAAAGCCTTGTTTTGGACTTCCAACGATGAAAAAGGCAAAGTTTGTCCTAGAGTGATGCATGTGTACAAGATTAGAGACGAACGGTGTATTTTACTCTAAAAAATAATAATAATGAATGTGAAAGGAAGTTTCTATTAAACAAAGATGTTACTTAAGGACGGGTGGATGATTTATTCTGAAAATCTATACTACATATAATAGAAAAACGGTAAAAGTTGAGAAGTTGAATTGTTGAAATTGGTCAAATGAGAGCGAAATGCATAGTATAATTATTACTCTTATTAAAACACCTCATTACTTAAAAGTACAATAATTAATTCACATTGTACAACCAATTAAAAGCAAATCTACCAAATTAAAAACAACCAATTAAAACACTCCTTACTAAAAAGTACAATAAAATTTTCATAACGTACTAAAATAATTAAAAATACTAATTAATGATATTTTTAAAACACCCTAAAATGAAAAGTACATGTTATTATACACATTATACAAATTAATAAAACACACAAAACTTTATATAAGCTAACATGTTGATGTTACATATAGTTTTGAAAACCAGACCGGACCGGACCAACGTGTTCAACCGGGAACCGGTGTCGCCACCGGTTTTCGGCTAACCAATTAAAGCCATCCGAAAACAAACCAGAGAGGACCCGTTAAAACCGATACAAACTGGTGAATCAGGTCTCATCGAGATCTTTTCACGTTTTATTTTGAACGTTATACGAAACACTTACCGCAATATCGCATATCGTTAATTGTCTACCGCTAAAACCCGATGCCGCTAGACACGGGTACTCGCCTAGTATGAATAAATTGAGTTTTAAATATATTTTCATTAGTATACTTTCATCAAAGTTGTAAAAAATACTTAAAGTCAAAGTTGTAAAAAATAAAATTTAAAAGTCAAAATAAAACAATTATTTTATCACACCTGCTTTTAAACTTAACTTTAGAAAATAATGTGACAAAAACTAGAATCACATAATACTCTACATAACTCATCTATTGACATCAACAAGGATAACTATGTTGATACAAAAGTTGGGCGTTCCTTGTTTGAGGCTCTGGCTCTCGTACCAATTGAGAATTATTGCTTGAGACCTGCGCACTAAGAGACAAAAGACACCGTTAGGCTTACCGTGGGATTGTTTCCCACGATTATCCTCCGGCGTGAGAGTAAGTAATCGGTTTTAGGGTTTAAGGAGAATTAGGGTTCGTAGATCGTACCTTAAACGAGGGATATGATTCCCTTTATATACGCACAGAATCCTTGTTGGTTTCGTGTTCCTCAACCTTCGGCGTATCCCGCCTAAGTTGGTTGGGGAATGATTATCTCCATATTTAGGAGATCTCCAATATCTATTCCAGAATAGATTTGGGCTTGGGCTTTCGTGAGCCCAAACATCTAATCCGTAGCCCGCTCATACCGCTAAGTTAGTGTTGGAATTTTAGTCGGGTTCGTGACCCGGATATAGACTATACGTCATCATGTCCCCCAGCCTAGTATGCGTAGTGACTAACTGCGGATGCTAGACTAATAACCGTAGTCATCCAAAAACTTCAAAGCGTAGCCAAGAAGCCATAAAAATATACCAACCGGTACATTGTATCTAGACATTGGGTTAAAAAATGGGCGCCTCGTAAATCGGGGGAATGTTACTGCACCCGTGTCCCATCAAGCAATCTTGACCACAGAATTAGGGTTGGTGGGGTCCACGTGTCACTCATCGCGTGGATGAGGGACGTTATATAACGGTACGCTTCATTTTCACCATTTCTCCTCACAGTAAGAAGAAAAATTCTATCCGCCATTATCACAGTTACAAGCATTCTCAGCCACCCTATTCGAATACTCACTAGGTAACCGCGCGTGCGCTTTTGTTTCGATTTGAAAATAATGGTTAAGGTGTTATCTGATTTCACATCGGACATAACGGAGAGCGAGCTGCGACAATTCGCTTCGGATTACTATATTCCCAAGACAAGACATCCGGAAGTTCCGCTGCGAATGCGTCAATAGCAGACTTCCCCGATGGGAAGATTGGGTTATATACACGCTTCTTTGAATTCGAAAATCAGCGTATACCCATATCTCTATTTTTGAGTGACGTTTTGAATTATTACCGCATCCACATATCCTAGCTGCACCGTATAGGTGCAAATAAACTAATTAATTTTGAGGTGAATCCACCTGTTAGCTATCAACCCTACCATCAACCTCGTTCGCCTTTTACCATACCACCTGGTCACACGGGTGGGTATCCTTCGCAAAACGTCATGGGCAACTCCAATGCTATACGGAGAAGCTAGATGCACTCAGGAATTGGAGGGCGAAATTTTTCTGGGTCGATAACACGTGTTTTCCTTCTCGCCGATTTTTACTCCCGGGGACACCGCCAAAGGATGAGCGCCCCCTCCCCGGATCATACGATGCGGAAGATGCGGACATAATAAATGCCAACCGCATCCCCATTAGCTCCTACCCCGAGGAGTTCTTGGTGCACATTGGTCTGAGCCGAAACTATTTTGGTAGTCCAGAAGAAGTTCCAATCTTCATAGGCGCAGATGGTCAGGGTGGGTGCTCATTCTTGCGTACCCCGTTGAGTTATATTACTGTAAGTTGTTACTGTTTTTCCTTTGTCCCTATCGTAAACTGTTTGTGTTTCTTCGTTGTTGTGCAGAGATGGACCTGTTTAGCGTAGTTCAACTGGCGGCCGATCTGGTAGAAGTGGGGACACGTCCGCTAAAGGAGGGAGAAGATCCCGCTTGTTGCGGCAACAGACGTACCCTTGATCCGGACCTAGGAGAGGTAGGGGAAGTTCATCCGCGCCTTGGAAGCGACACCCGTACAAAGCGTACCGAGTTCTATAGTTCCCTCCCCCCCGGTGCAACCTGCGCAAGTGGTTGTAGGGCAGGTAGAAGAAACGGAAGAGGAAGAAAGCCAGGGATTAATGCGCAAAAGGAAGCGCTGGTGATGGCGTGCTTCCTCCCGAAAGAAGCGTCCTGTGGTGTTTAATGTAGAGTCGTCCTCTAGTGATGTCGCGTCACGCCCACCATCACCTGACACTTCCATTCCTGCGTAAGTGTCCTGGAATTGTTTCTTCTTTCTTATTATTATTTGTTATGTTTCTTTTTAACTGTGAACTTTGCGTATTGTCTGTAGGTTTGAACAATCCGCAGAGTCACCACCACTTGAGAGCCCCGTATGCATCGAAGTTCTCGCTGAATAGTCCAAATGCCGAGCCATCGACTGCTGGGGAAATGCCAATGGGACGGCTTATTGAGGAACTGGATTTGGCTGCGCCCATCAGCCTCATTAGCCGCGCGGTGAAGGCCGCTTATTCCGGGACAGTTCGCGCATCGCTCAACCTGGAAACCCAGCCTAGCAAGTGCCGTGGCGAAGCCGATGCCATGAGTGTGTATGCCCAAGGACTGGCGAAGGAAAAATGCTGCCGCTGAGTCGATAAGCCGAGAACGCACGCCGCGCAAAATATAAAGCTTCTGTATGGGGCCGAAGTATCTTGAGCAAGGTAAGAAGGAGTTAGTTGCTCATGTAAAGGATCTTGGCGCTACTGTGAGCAATGCATTGGAGGTACAAGAGGCAAAACTGCGCAAATTAAGTATTGAGTATGACGAGGAGTTGTATCCTCGGTGATGTCTACTATAGCTGAGCGCAGATGGCTCATAGGACATGGTCTTCGCTTAGCTGATCTTAACACTCTGGAGTCGCCAAAAGTGGTTACCGCCTTTGGGGATGTAGTTCAGTGCGCTCTGGAGCGCGCAAAGCGGCCGTGGAGAAATTGCATGAATCGGAACTGCTAAAGGTACCCGTTAATGAGGTACCTAATTATGATGCTAGGACGTATGATCACCGGTCTGCTATGAAAAGGATGAAGGAGTTAGAGCTCCCTATGATTGCTGAACTCGAGCGTGATCAGGATTATCCTATAAACGTCATCATGACGGGGTTGACTCTTGGCGTCATCGCTAGAGGGTGCGAAGCCCACCGGATTACTTCTTGAAACCCCATGACTCACAGCTTCAAGTACCTCGTCTTCGCCCCAGGGATATTTTGAATCCTTTTGTTTTAGAGAAAGAAGTGCCTTTGAAGGAGGTACTGGAAGCGCATGCGACCAGACTTGCGTGAAAGAAAGGTATCAAAGGGAAGGCAATCTTGTGCGGGGTTGGTGCAGCGCACCAGCCAAGGTCTGATGGGGTGTCGGTGAGTGTTGCTACTGTGTCTCGGCAGGATTCAGATCTGTTGAAGAATCTTGACGAGGCCAAAGATACCTCGAACCGCGTGGGTGGCTCATCTATTGAGCGTTGTAATAGTTGGTAGGTATATATGTTGTAAAGTAGCAACCCTTTTGTAATAACTCATAGTTATTTAATAAAATCACCTTCCATCGTTTCCAATCGTAGCATATTTACTTGTGTTGTCTACAGGTTAAATGTACACAAGCGCCAATAATATAAGAGATTCATAATCATGTATGAAGAGTATAAAAATACTAAGTATTTTCCATCATAGTCGTGTATGTTATGATATGCAGCGTACTGTAAATATCACATGAAGAAATCAAGTGTCTTGGTTTCTAAATTGTTAAACGTGCATCATGTGCGATGTTGCGCACCCATCGTGAGATGCGCACAAACTTATTCCAACGTCTTGAGAACAAGGTGTTTAACAAGGATACGTGATCCGGTGTTGATGGGTTTGCAACCCTCTTACTCAACAAGTTATTTAGTAGGTGAACTTATCCTTTTACCATCGTGGGTTTATTTATTGCATGCCCGCCATGTAGGCAAAAAATAAGAAATTGTTAAGACATACAGTATATGGAAATAACAAATTGAAATGCGTCACGGAGTTAGCTAGAAACCGCAACGTTTTATTAATACTTGCAAGTGTGTTTGAGAAAATAAGACATTATACTAAGGGAATAAAAAATAAATACATAGATAGTTATCTGGCACTCTAGTAAAGTGTATGAGCGTCGACATTGGGCCGTAGCCACTCCTAAAGGTAGCACCTCTTGAGGTTGCAGATGTTCCATGTGCGCGGCAGCTCTCTACCATCCAAGCCGCGTAACTTGTACGCGCCCGCTCTCGATGCTTTAGTAACCTCGTAGGGTCCTTCCCACTTTGGTCCGAGCTTGCCCGTGTCTTCTGCGTGGCTCGCATCATTAGCGTGGTAGACGAAATCACCGGTTCAATGAGACACTACGTACTTTGGTGTCATAGTATCCTTTCATCCTTGACTTTGATTTTTCCTCCCTTATAGATGCGCGTTCGCGCCTTTCTTCCAGAAGGTCCAAATCAATACGTCGTTCGTCGTCATTAGTTGCCACGCATTTCGGTGCGAATAGTTGGCATACCAATTTCGCCGGTATGACGGCTTCGTCCCATAGACTAGTGAGAAGGGAGTGTCGCGTGCTGGTTTTATTGAAGTGCGGTGCGCCCACAAAACATGCGAGAGCTCTTCCACCCATCTTCCTTTGTGCCTGTCCAAGCGTGCTTTAATTCCTTCACCTAGGCTTCGATTTGCGCGCTCTACTAAGCCATTGGTTTGTGGATGTTTAACTCGATGCGGCGTCTGTGTGATGTTCAACTTCTCGCACCAATCCTTGAAAGGACTTTCGCTAATTGTTTCCCGTTGTCCGAGATGATTTCGCCAGCAAACCGCGGCATACAATATTTTCCCTGCAAGCGCTTTCACCGGTTGCCGTGATTGTTACCACTGCTTTTGCTTCGATCCGCTTAGTGAAGTAGTCTATGGCGACTATGAGGAATTTCAATCCTCCCACCGCAATGGAAAAGGTGCTGCAATATCGATACCCCACTTGTAGAATGGCCATGGGGATGTGATTGGTGTTAGCTCGTGCTGTGGTTTGCGCGGGACGGGTCGGTGAAGTTGGCAATCGTTGCACTTCCTTATTAAGTCTCGCGCATCGCGGTGCATGGTTGGCCAGTAGTACCCTGATCTCATGGCGCGTGCCACAACGGACCGTGGTCCTGAGTGCATGCTGCATGAACCTTCATTGATTTCTCGCAGCACGTAATTTGCTTGTAGTGGGCCCACACAGCGGAGCCATGGTTGAAGGAAGGAGCGTCGGTACGTATGTTGTCTCAAGTTCGAATCTTTGTGCTGGCGCCGTATCCTGCGAGCTTCCTTCGCTTTGGGGTAACATTCCTTTGTTTAGGAATTTCGTTATCGGTGTCATCCACGTAGGACCTTCCTCCTCTATTACTGTGGAGACTTCCATCTCCGATATGGATTTGCTTTTCAATGTTTCCACCAGCACTTGCTTTGACAGGTGTGCAAAGCTTGTCGAGGCGATCTTGCTTAGTGCATCCGCCTTGCGGTTTTCTCCTCTAGGAATTTGCTTGATGGTGAATCTATCAAAGCCTTTAATCAGTGTCTTGGTCTTGTCGAGATATCAATCATATTTTCTTCTTTAGCCACGTATTACCAACACGTGGTTGGCTACTAGCCGAATCCACATTTGCTTCCAGTTACGTACACCCATTCGAGCGCAATGCGTAATCCGGCGATTAGAGCTTCATATTCGCCTCATTGTTTGTCGCCAGAAATTCAAACGCATGCGTAAGTGAATTCCATTCCCTCTGGATTTGTGAGAATGAGGCCGCCCTCGACCCGCCCACGCATGAGGATCCATGTCAAACAAGATCCATGGATCTTGTAGTTCCTTCTTACTTAGTGCGGTACCTCGTCGGTGTCCGCTTCTCAATGATGAAGTCTGCAAGAATCGTCCTTTGATTACGGTACGCGGTCCGTAAGAGATGTTGTGTTCACCTAGCAATACACTCCACTTCGAGTCGGCCTGACGCGATCGTTTGGAGATGATCTGCTTGATCGGTTGGTCCGTGATTACCGCTATCTGGCGCGCTGAAGTACTGCGTAGTCGCTTGGCAAAGAAACACCAATGCCGTAACTAATTTTTCCATGGCGCTGTAGTTCATCTCCGTCTTCTTGAGCGCTTTGCTTACAAAATAGATAGGGTTTGTACCGAATCCCTATCTGTTAGTAGCACTGCCATCGCTCCATGAGTTGCCGATAAATACATGATCGCTCTTCCCCGGTCGGTGCGACAAGTGTTGGGAGCGTTGCTAGATGCTGTTTGAGCAGAGTGAAGGCTTCTTCCGCCTCTGTGGTCCACCGGAAATCACCCTTTTTATACACTTCTTGAGTGTTTTGAAAAGGGGTAAGGATTTTTCTCACGACTTGGATAGGAACCTATTTAGGCCGCCCGCTTTCCGTTGAGATTGGACTTCCTTCGCGCGGTGAAGGAAGTTCGATGACCGCCTTTGTCTTTTCGACAAGATTTTATGCCGTCGGCTCTATCGTATCCTAGGAACATGCCTTCAGAGCCGAATGTGCACTTCTTCAGATTTAGCTTCATGTTAATCTCTCGTAGAGTTTTGAACGTTTCCTCTATGTCGCGCACAAGCTCATCTTCAGTATGGCTCTTTATAACCAAGTCATCCACATAGACTTCCAGGTTGCGGCCCACCTGTTTTTTGAAAGCATGATCCACTGTTAGGTCACAAGGTTTACCACACAAGCTTATAAGAAAGATAGAAAGGCGATTGAACAAGATATCACACACACACACACACGAGATAATAAGACCGGTTATGCGTAGAGTGTTTGTGAAAGAAATAAATTGAACAACCAACCTTCAAATGAAGGTTTACATAAGGTATTTATAGGCAAGGAGCTAGGGCAACACTCCTACTCCTTCCCTTTCTCCTATGGGCTTGGGCCTAAGCTCATGGACCTTCTACATAAGCTTAAGGCTAATAGCAAACATAAAGGCCACAATAAGCTAACTATTACATATGAGTAACTAACACTTGAATAAGGTTTAGGAGTGATTCCAACATCCACTAACCGCTGATAGGTAGCGCCCACATTCTTCAAGCCAAAGGGCATTTTTGTATAACAGTAAACGCCTTGGCTTGTATGAAAGGCTGTTTTTTCCTTGTCTTCCTTAGCCATCTCAGATTTGGTGATATCCCTTGTATGCGTCGAGGAAGCACTTTAAGGGATATCCTCACAAGGACTCTATTTTCGCCTATCTCTCGGTAATGGATAGCGATCTTGTGGGCATGCTTTATTAAGGTCGGTGAAGTCTACGACATTCGCCATGCCGCTCTTTCTTTGATCATTGTTCTTTGATCATTGTTCTTTGTGATGAAAGTGATAGTATGTTGTTGTCTGCATCATGTCTGCCTTAGGTTTGCTTCGCCGCTACAGTGTCTCCACGTCATTCTTCAACATGCTCACACGCTCTTTGACGTTGGAATTCAGTACTGATGGAGTTCTTTAAGTCTTTAACTTTGTAGATTCTTTGATTGACGAAGAATCATTCTGACTGTTGTGTTGCTTTTGGATAGAACTTCCATTAGTGATGAAGTTGGCGTGAGCATGAGAAGAATTTGCACGATCATTCCGCTCCAGAGCTTCCATAAGAAGAAAATATTTAAACGGTTAGTAATAATCGGATTCCGGCTCTTACAAGTTTGAACTTGAGTGTTAACAGATAGTGTGAAAACACAACTCTAATTCTTACAAAGGCCGCTCTGAATCGAGTCCCACAAGTGAGATAACACGATGTATCGAAGTACACCTACGATTCAGATGAGTCACGAGGTACACCAAGCATCACCTCACGATCGTAGACCGCTTAAGACCATTAAGCGCAATCCACGGAGTTGCCGAACGCGCCGTCAGGTCGTTTGATGTTGACCCCGGCAGGAGTTTCCATTCAATCACCGAGGATCACAAATGTGAACCTCTCATAAATGTTCTCGACAGATTGCTAAGATCTGTGAAGGACTCGATAATGTATCACTGAAATTCTTATTGTTGAATGTCAAGTGATGAAATGTCAAGTGTACCTAAGAGATCTTTTGATGAATCTCGTGGCTCTAGACTCAATAGTGCGTTTTGGTTTTCCTGAGCGGAGACTAGGGAGAGGGTCTCCTTCTTCAATACCAGCAATCTCTAAGAGAAAGCCGATAGTTTACGTAGGGTTCCCAGTGAGAATGAAACAAGCTTCTTACGTAGGGTCCATGACGACTTTTAATCTTCAATACCGGCGTCACTAAGTGACAACCAGTAGCATATGAATTGAACCCGATGTCTGCCCTAAGTTGAATAATCTGGAGGGCTATTTCTTTTCACCCTTTTCTTTGCATTTCTTTTTAATTCTTCAACTCCTTCTTTCTCCAATTCTCATTTTCTCCTTTTTACAATCATACCTAAGGACTTCTAAATACTAACTATTTGTGGTGTCCTGGGGTAGATCCATCCGGCTCTGGCGGATCATAGGACGGTTATTCCTAACCTTAGTCACCTTATAACTCCATGACTAACCTATGTTGCCATAAAAACCATTGATGTGAAAAATCTCTCACAGTGTTTATGAGTGAAAACATTTTAGTACCACTGTTGAGATAAGATTTTGCATAAATACTCCCCTCCACTTGTGCTTAAGAGTTTTAACGGTTAAAATGCACAATGAGGAAAGAGCGCGCACTTTTTGAATTGATTAACTCAAGATAGACATTCCCCGCGAGACACAGTTACGTGGCATAGTTAAAGAGTTGCATTGTCCGCTTTTAGGTGACAACTGGCTCTAGTAACTACCTTGAAGGTGTAGACAATCCTCGAAAGGTCGTCAAACCCGTCCGAGTTCATGTTTATCAAGAGTTTCTCGAATGGTACATTCTACTCTGACAAGTCCTTTGCGAGACACGTTTACATCACTAGCGAACTAGCTTGAAATTATTACCCGTCCAGGACAAGTCTTTTCGAGTTACTAACAGTTAAGATCTCGTCAATTCATGGGTTAAGTCTTATAGCACAAAGATTCATTTGCATTGACATAACATATTTCTTATCACGTATTTTCTCCCCCTCAAAAATGGCATATATGATGTTATTTTTGAAAAGTTGAGAATACATATGACCATTTTGAGTGTTGCGGGAAGAATGACCACTGTGAACAATTTTTGAACAAAGTTTCAAATACTCCCCCTCAACAAGTGATATAAACGGTTGAGGTTTTGAAAATCATAGGGGAAGTACTTGTTCTTTTGAGCAAAACCTTGAAAAATGAAAGGTTTGATAGGTTTTACTCAAAAGTAAGAAGCTTTCGCTCCCTATATATAAGGATTGTGGCATCGGCGTACCATAGGGTCCTTTATATACAAGTACGGGTTGTACATTGTAATGTGTGCACAAGCCATATACATAATCAATTAAACATCCAAAATTATATGAAGTAAACAATTCAAGGGGTACCAGGAAGTGCAGTGATGTTCCCAAGAGTGTGCAGGCGTATTGAAATCCGGTTATGTTTCTCCGGTCGACCACCGACATAACTCTCCAATCGTCTGAATCGATCCCTTCGAAACAACCGCTCATCAATCATTGTGATGATCCGCTCTCACATCCCTCCTTTCCGAGAATTCCAGGCTTAGGAGACCCAATTTTCTGGCGTATATCCTTCAACCTGTATGCCAATCCATCCCTAACCAGCCTCAAAGTATGATCCCCGAACTTGTGGAGTTCGCTACACGCCATTAAGCAATTTCTTTGAAGTTCGCTACGGTAAACAACGCCAAAGGTTTGCCGATGAATGTATATTGAGATAGCCGGTTGATATCGAGAAGATCAAGCTTTGGAGGAGTGAAGTTGACACGCGTCGATAAGATTCAACGTTGGAGATCTTCTACACGTTCCTTGATGACAATCCTTCTTATGAAGATGAGAAGTGACTTGATAAATTCGTACTGCAGTTGAGAATTGTCTCATGCGACCCTGCACCTTGGCAAGGTACATGTCTTCGATGTCATTGAGAGACAAATTCTCAAAGTCAGCCTCCGAGAAAGCATAGTCCCGTTCATCTTGTCGTTTGACTACGATCTTCTTTAGGAATGTGTAGTCCCACTTAGACGAAAGGTCAACGTGTATGATGGCAACGATATCTTTAGAACTATGCACATCATGTTGAGACTTATGAACCCGACATCGGTAGTAGATTCGACGGCGCTCGCTGATGAATCCCATACAATGCATCTCGGTCGTATGCTTCCACCGTGTTGGAGAACAAGTGATTGGCACGTTCCTCAATGGCTATGCATTGAGTAGATTACCGGGGAATGGAATTGTCAACAATGTAGCGTATTTTCTTGAATCATCGCCACCGTGTAAAAGAAATTCCAAGTCTTTGTTGAAGAAATATCTGAAAGGAATCCTTGGTTCATTTGGTTGGCCAAGTGTTGGTAGAGGTTTGGTCCAATCGGTGTAGTATGGAGGGTTGTCCCTTTGTGTGAAGTCAATGTTTGCTTCCCGGTTGAGCCAATCCATGTTGTTAGACATAGCTCGAGCAATGTTTTCAAGGTGATATTCGACCTCGAGGGCACTTTCAGAGCTGTCTTTTAGAAGTTGAAACGCTTCAGTCTTGATTCGCTTCAGATTTTGTCATTTTCTTCACATGGAACTTTTCTTGCAGAATTTTAGCATGCTCCAATGTAGCACCGTCTACCAAGTTCGACCTTCTTCGTGGTAGGGAGTGTTGTTAACAAGATTAGCAAACCATTCAAATTCCTCTGTTTTATCGTCATCTAGACATGATACGACGTCACCGAGGAGTCTTTTTCTTCTTTTTCAAGGCCTAGATGATGATATCGGTTTCAACTTGTTTGGGAGAGGTGGGTTGTTGTATGGGCTCAAGGACCTCTTCATCGTCACCACCCGTATACTCAAAGTGATCATCGGTTTTCTGAGTCAGGGGTGGTAACTCGGAATCGCCCCGAGGTTTTTCAAGAGAAGAACGAGGAGGAGATTTATGTTGAACAGAGGCCGTTGTGGAGGAGGATGCAAGAAAGAAGATTCACCGGACCGCTTCTCGACGTTTAGGTGCGAGTCTTTATCCTTATCCTTGTCTTCATCGCTCTAGGACGTTTAGACTTCTCTTCGAATCTACAAGCTTCTTGAAGTTGGTAGTCCAAAGAATGCTTGAAAAATTTTCCTTCATCGAAGTAAATGTCCCGATCGTGCGACATTTGTGTGACAAGCTTGGCCACCAATTCATTATCCGCGAAAACTACCGGATCGGTTGGATTGATTGTGACGGTTAAGGGCGTTGATCGAATAGTTTGCTTGGCGATCTGCATAAGATTTGGATAAAGTTGTTTGGTGAACAACTCCTTTGTGACTTTAGGAACGTACTCTAGAAGGTACTTTTTCGTGTAGCCTTTGATCATTTCGTTCAGTTCCTCTTGAAGGTGATTTTTCATGAATTCTGAACAAACTTCCTTTCTCCTTTCATCTTTTCATGCTCGTCATATAGATGTTGTATGTGATCAGCAAAGAAATTCAGCTTTTATTGAGCACATTTTTCTTTCTCGACTTGTTTGACCTTTGGTAATCCGTTCATGAGCTTGAGAAATCCAAGATTTAGATGGTTTCTTCACGGATTTGGATGATGATTGGTTGACTTCTTTGATGGTGGTGGCGAGGAGTGAGAAGACGAATCTGATGATGAAGAGATATGAGGAGACTCTGGATCCTTTGGAGGTTCAGAGGTTTCTTCCTTTGATCGTGCAGGACTATCTAGAAGAAACGAATCATAATCAACATCTTTATCTTTTTCGACTTCTCGTTTCCGGTACCTCAAACTCATATTCGATAGTATCCTCCACAAGCGTTTGTTGTTGCACAAGAGTGGTGGCACCAGCTCCCTTATCGGGTTGATTCACCGCATCAGGAGATGGTTCAGAGTGGAAAGCACCACTTGATCCTCCGGGACCACCCATTTGGTCTTTAGCAAATTCTTCAGCTTTATGTTGGTGTCTAAGGAATTTGATCGTCTTCTTGTTTACATTTTCCGGTGGCTCTTCATCACTTTCCGAGCTTTCATCATAAGGTACAAGTACAGTAGTCTTTCCTTTGCCATGTTCAGCTATTGGACTAGGAGGTTTTGGCAATCGATGGAGAGTCATCCTTTGCGCTTCAGAGTAGTGGACCTCCTCGTCGATTGTGTTTCTTCTGAGCTCTCGCCCAAAGCTTTTTTGCGTTCAGTGTAGGAATAGGTTCAGCTTCCTTTACCGGAACAATCCTTTTACGAGGAGGATTCCTTTTGGGAAGCTTCCTATAAACCTTTGTACTTGTGACACTTCAGATCGCCTCTTCGGTCCTCCGAGTAGGTGTACCGAAGATTTTTCATCAAGATGACCAACTTTGCCTTTTTTACGCTAACCGATACCTTTTGTATGTTTCAAGCTTTTGATTTCGTAGTCGAAGGTGATCGTGTAATACCGAACCCTGTTTCTTTGTTGACGATTCTTTGATTCGGACAGATAATATGGGTTCACCAATATGTCGTGATTATCCGGGTCATTGAGCCTCATAGGGATATCGATGAAGTCCAAGTGCTCTCTCGGATCAACAGTTTGGTGTATCGACATAGGGAATCTTGGAGCCAAGCTTCTTGTGAAACAAGATCATGTCCTCCCATATCCGTGCTTCGATTTCAATGTCCTTCTTGTTGATCAACGACCAGAAAATTTGCAGTTCCATGAGCTTGGGATGCTCATAGCCACCGTCACCACGAGACCGATTTGGTGATGATCATGTAGAGTGTTCTCCATGGTTGAGGAATATACTTCCACGTGAGAGTGCTTAGCAATGATTCTTGAAGCTTCATCATAACCAATATCTATCAAGAATTTCGTGATGTCTCTTCAAGAGGGGTAGCAAAGAAGTCGGTTGGAGCGATGTCATGAATGATGAGAACAGCCCGTAAGTCAGCAGGAGTGATAGTGACTTGTTTGTATTTAAGTGTCACATTCATCGCACTTTGACCGTGATCCTCTCGCATAGAATCCCGTAATTGTTGAATGTAGACCTCTCGAACTGCGGGCAGAGTGTGAGAGCATGTTCTCGGTAGGGATGATTCCCGAGAATATCCACCGCAATGAGACAAGAAGATTCCGAGCATGTGAGGGTGTCAAAGTCAACCCTAAGGTTGTTCTTTCCAATCTTTCTCGGATAACCCTCTCGAAAGATATCAGCAATTGTAAGAACTTCGATGCATCCACATTCATTTGTTCACCATGTCGCGGATCTCGAAATAACATTAGCCAAAAGAACCAACATATCGAAAGACATAGTGTTAGTCAACATAAGGTCTTATTGTCTAGTTATTGAATGTACAGTGTCAATGATTGTTACGAGTCCTAAGTCACTTGTTTGTCTAATAGTTCAATGACGCCGTGAAATGTTTCAGTGAGTTAGTTAACTTTAAGTTTTAAAGTTTATGTTATCACTTATTGTTCACAACATATCAAACGTTTAAGTTTATTAGTGACATTAATGGATTCGTGACGTTATGATAAGTTTATTAACAAGTTTGTACACGTAACAATTCATAATGAAGGTCAATCTAGGCTTAAGCGTAGTTTTGGCAAAGTTAAGCGTAAACAAAGAGTTACATACGCGTAGGCGAAAGCTTATGCGTAGGATCCTAACTTACGCGTAAGAAATGTTACGCGTAGGAAAAGGGGACCTTTTGCGTAGAGCTTACGCCAGAGGCGTATATATACCTTACGCGTAAGGCTTACTCGTAAGAGTAGACCTTATGCATAGAGGTCATCGTTACGCATATCCTTCACAGGATACGCGTAGTCCCATTGTAGAACCTTACGCGCAATAGTTATGCGTAGGATTATTCTTACGCATAACTTGACTACGCGTAGGGTAATCCTTATGTAGAGTTGCAAATGACCTTGATTTCAATATTGCGTAGCAAAGCCCGAAATAAGTTCATCAAAACATCCGAGTTAACACAAAACATCATTTTATCAACAAGTTATGGCATGAACATTCATAACACGCTTACGCCAGAAAGTCATACGCCAGAGGTCAAAACCCTAAGGGTTAAGATTTACGCTTATGAAATTTAACCATGGGATTTGCACCAAACAAATTCTGGTAGGTCTAGAGTGTTGTTAGAGTCTTTAGGCCAAGTATTAACATCTAATTCGCTGTGAATCGAAATTACCCAAAAGTATGAACATTAAACCCTAACTTCAAATTGTCAAACAATTAGTGTTTCTGGGTGGTTAACAACCATGGAAATCATCAATTCAACCTCATATGACCATATCCCAACAATCTTTTAGACCAAAACACTTCACATTTGGAAATACCTAAATTCGACTCAAGAACCCTAATTTTCAAAAATCATTAATACGTGTTTCTGGGTGGGTTTTGATGGTTAAAATGATATCCTTGATGTATTAGAAGCGTTTAGACACAATCCATTTAACCAAAAACACACACAATGATTGTGTGTTCATACGCTTATGCGTAGAACACATAATCACGCGTAACACAATTTTTAGCCGTAGGATTTGCATGAAAGTAAAAACCTTAGCTTAAAAACATGTTAAGATCGTTAAAACACTTACAAAATGATGATCAAAGTAACGGATTTCTCGAATGAATATTAGGCGTAGATGTTAAAAGTTGAAGGTAATAAATGTGAAGTGAGTGAGTAGGTGGGAGGTGTTTTATTAAATTTAACTTTAACATTTTGACAGTTTTGGTCCCTCCACCTTTTCCTTTTTTCAAACAAAGCCATTTAACTTCCATTTTGGTTACCAAACAAAGTTTTTAGGAAAGAAACTTGACGACACTCCCCCTCGACTTAAGAAATAATGAAAGGTTATTAATTTTAGTCCGAGGAGTGTCAATGTACCAGAAAATTAACCACCATTTGTTAAAAGAAACAACCGAGATGTGATAACATGCAAGTACACAGATGTTTTGAAACAGTTAAGGTTATAATTTTCTCCCCCTCAACACTTGATCGTAAAAATGCTGAATTTTGAAAGATTATAGTGTTGAAGGAAGAAATGTACTTGCCATGTTGAAAGATTGTAGATTAGAAGAATATTTTTGTTGTTTTTATCAGGTTTTATATTTTTGTCTTTTGTTTTTGAAAAATTATTTACAAAAGAGATTTTGGTGTTTGACTGTGTTTTTAAGACTGTTTAGGAGGTCATCCATTCCTCTTGAGTCAAACACCTCATACCAATCCGGTGGACCAACTCATTAAACCTAGTGGTAGGCAAGGCTTTGGTGAGAAGATCTGCCAATTGGTATTCTCACTCCACAAAATATAATTCAACATAGCACTGCTCCACGTGGTCCTTGATGAAATGATATCGAAGATCGATGTGCTTTGATTTCGAATGCTGAACCGAGTTGCACGAGATCGCAATAGCACTCCGATTGTCGCAGCATACATCGATTCTGTCAAATACGTAACCATAGTCTTTGAGTTGTGTTCTCATCCAAATGACTTGAGCACAACACGCATACATGGCTACATATTATTTCGCCGGTTGAGGACAATGTACAATCCTCGCTTCGATTGCCATGACACCGCTTTATCACCAAGAAATTGTAATGCTCCCCAAGTACTTTTCCGTGAGTCTAAGCATCCTCGCGTGGTCACGCCTCAAAAGCGATTAGTTCAAAACCATAATCCTTGGATACCGGATCCCCAAGTTAATGGTTCCCTTTATGTATCGGAGGATTCTTTTAGCCACAGAGAGGTGGGTTTCAGCTTGGTCGCGATCGATAACGGAGTATAGATAAAAAGAAAGACAATATCGGTCTGTAGTGTTAGATACATGAGAGACCCAATAATACTACGGTATTTTGTAGGGTCCACCAATTTCCCATGTAAATCAGTGTCTAGCTTCTTGGTATGAGCCATTGGTGTGGCATAGGTGTCACATGTTTTCATTCCAAATTTGTTTAACAATTCAAGGGCATATTTTGACTGACTCAAGAAAATACCATGGGGTGATTGATGAACTTGCAGTCCTAGAAAGAACGTGAGTTCACCCATCATGGACATTTCAAAATTTTTCTTCATTAGTTTTGCAAAAGCGATTGAAAACTTTTTATGTGTAGACCCAAAATGATGTCATCCACGTAAATTTGAACAATTAAGATATGTGCCCCGTGATATTGTATAAAAAGAGTTGGGTCAACCGAACCTTTGGTGAAATTATTAGCAATGAGGAAAGATGATAGCTTATCGCACCATGCCCGAGGAGCTTGTTTGAGACCATACTGAGCTTTGTTCGGCTTTGTAGACGGATTCGAAACTCGTGATCAACGAATCCATCCGGTTATCGACATAAACCGCTTATTTAAGTTGTCCATTGAGAAACGCAGTTTTGACATCCATCCGATAGACCGTCATATTCATATGAGCCGCGAACGCTAGAAATATCCGAACAGCCTCAAGACGAGCAACCGAGCAAAAGATTCTTCAAAGTCAATACCCTCTTCCTGACGATAACCCTTAGCCACCGTGACGCGGACTTATTTCGGATAACATTTCCTTCAAAGATCCAATTTGTTTTTCCAAATCCATTTTAGACCAATGACGTAGACTCCTGTTGGTCTTTCAACCAGTTCCCATACTTCAAGACGCTTGAATTGGTTGAGTTCTTCTTGCATGGATTCAATCCAGTTGTCTTTTGTCATTCGCTCTTTGATGTTTTTAGGTTCGGATGGCGGAATAGTGAGTGCATAAATGCAATGTTCACCGCTCGTGTGAAGACGTTGTCTTGTAACGACTGGTTGATTCGGGTTGCCAATAATGTTTTCCTGAGGATGGTCTTTCGTCCATCTATGTGTGGAGGGTTGATGTTGATATACATTATGCGCATTCGAGGATTCAAATGGTTTGTTGAAGATTCCGACATCCGGTGCAGCGATCTCATTAGCAAACGGGTTGAATAACGCATTTGGATCAAAATCTGCAGGTGGGGGTACTACATTCGAAATATCATCGCCAGCCTTCATCATTGTTGGAAGCGGTTTGTTCAACTGTGGTGGAGTCAACGGTGTAGGTGCATCGAATAAGAGTTGTTGTAGCAGGTGTATCGTATAAGAGTATTATCGTTGAGCAATGAAACAACGGATACACCCGAGCACGCTCATCAATATCATCATGAACAAATGGAGCAAATAACCTTTCCATTTGTTGACGAGTAAGTCGGGGCTTTGTTCACCGATGATGGGGTTTGGGGAAGTTTAAGCGTTGTGTCCGGTTCCAAGTCAGTATACTCGGCCATATCCGTAAGTTCATCAAAATGAGCATGAATCGCTTCCATCACCGCTTTGTACGACGATTCCGGATTCGAAACCTTTTGAATTATCACAGGATCCGATAAAGACTCCAATGTCAGCTTTGGCTTTGAGCTTTCCAAAGTCATCACGATCATTATAGCAAAGAGATCCAAATACATGAAAGTGTTTTATTCGGTTTTCTCGTTATGGACGAAGCTCGAAGGTGTTTTGTTGTGGCGCTTTGTAATCATAGAACGGTTTTGAGTGTAGCATGCAAGAGATACGCTTACCATAAGTAATCTGAAGTTTAGCATTGATTAACATTGTTCTTGCAGCTTCCACTAACGCTCGGTTTCGGCTCTTCGACAACCCGCTTTGTTCGTGTATGCAATAGATGTCCGATGTCAATTCCCCTTTCTCATAGAATTCACGAAGGGTTTGTTAACAAATTCGCTGCCTCTATCCTGCTCGATTATGTAACGGTGTTACGTAGTGAACTTGTATTTTCGTGAGAAAGGTGATGATCATCTGTGGAGCTTGATCTTTGCTTCCAAGAAAGTAGACCCAAGTCCAGCGTGAATAGTCATCAACGATTACTAAGATGTAGCGTTTGCCATTGATCGCTTGCACGCCGCGATCGGGCCACACAAATCCATGTGAAGAAGATGAAGCACATGCTGAGAGCCGTGTTCCACCTTTGAAGGAAAATGAGCACGAGTGCTTTTGCCTTGTTCACAAGCCGAGCAAAGGTGATCTTTAGAATACCGAAACCGGGGAAGTCCTTCAACTAGTTTGTGTCGAGCAAGGTTGGTGATGGTTTGAAAGTTTAGATGTGAGAGACGACGTGCCATAGCCGGATTTTGTTGATGTTGCCTTTGAAAGTAAACATATGGGAGATGAAGCAACCATGTCTTTCATAGAGATAGTGGAGAGACTAGAATTACGATCCGCATATAAGGTCATTTCCTTGTAGATCACTTAATGAAACAAGTTTTCTCCCTGAAAGCAACCTCCAAATCTCCATCACAAACCGACCCATCGAAAACAGATTATGACCGAGGCCTTCCACATAGTAAACCCCGCTAATTTCGATGTTCCCATTGACATAGTCTCCGTGAGCCCATGATAGCTGTGATCATTCCCTAACCTCGACAAAGGCCAATGAACTTTGCAATAAAGTTTGATAACAGCTTAAGATTGCCTGTCATGTGTCGGGAACATCCGCTATCAACAATCAGAGAATGATCTCAGACACCGCATTACAATACGCATCGAATACGATGGAATAGAAGTAGATTTGGAACCCAAATGTTAGAGGGTTCCGTAGCACTTATAGTAGATATACACACATCAATAGCTTTAGGTATCCACTTAAATCCTAGTGTGTTATATATCCATTTCCGCCATCTCCAACTAGTATTTGCTTTAGTCTTAGTGAATGCACTAGGTGGTACTACATTCCTAGGAGGTGATACTGGAGCTACAGGGACAAAGAATGCGCTTAGAATCTAAAGATGGCGTCTACCGCAATGCACTTAGAAAGATTAGTGGGCCTAGAGGTATTCCCGTTCTTAGGATTCCTTAAACGAGAGATGATAGCTTTAGCAACACATTTATCATGGCAATCAGTATTCATACTTTTACCACAAATAACACAAGGTGCATCGACTCTGAATATCAAAAGTACTTAACGGTTTAGCATTCGTTACATCACTATTTCTATTACATTTGTCCGACGCAATATCTATAGTGGAGGCAACGTGAGTCTTATTCATAGTCCTAGGGTGTTCTTCTACTTTAGCATTCTTGATTGATCTTTTCTTAGGTCGCAACTTCCTATTCTTCGTTTGAGTGCTCCTAGGCTGTGAAGTGCGGACGCTTGGAAAAGGCTCAACTATTCCTGCTTTCAAGAGAAGGAAGCACGCTAGCTACTTGTGATTTGGCAGTAGGGATTCTAGGTGCATGAGTACTAAGTGTTACTCGGGCTAATCTCTTAATGATGGTTGGCGGAAGTTGTTCATACTTTCCTAACATTTCTCTTAACATGAGGATAGTGTGAATATCTTGATTTTCGAACCGAACATTTCCAAAGAAAATGCATAACTTCTTTAGTGTGTGCAAGATAATGATCAAGTTCATTTGATGCTTCATCACGAGTCTTTTGAGTAAATCAAATATGACACCATATTCCTTTTTAACTTTTAAAAGTTCTTGTTCATATTTTGAGATTTGACACTTAAAAACACGTTTTGATCATCCAATTGCTCAATTTTATGATTAGAAGATTTTGCACGAATCGAGTGATTTTGTGTTGAAAAGCATGTTGTTGATCATGAATATCTTTTGACACCAATTAAGACGACGAATTGCATTTGAAAGTTCGTTTGACAATCGCTTGTTTTCAATTTTAAGGACTCGACCAAGCACATTATCGTTGTTCTCAACATTTATCACAGATTCAACAAGATCACAGAGGTATGATCAAATGCATATGACAAAGAATTCAATAGCACAACATTATGGACATCAGGACAGATGACATCTTCCAAGAGTCGATCAACATCTTTTCTCAACATTTTCTTTTTACGCTTAGTATTAGAAATAGATGTTTCGCTTCTCAAAACGACTTCATCACTCCAAGTTCCTTATGAAAATCCTTTTCCCAGGCTAATGCACAATTTTTCAAATTTTAACGTTAGGTAAAAGATTTTTCTGAAAAATGTCTCTTTGTTCTCGCGCCAGAGGCGATTGAAAGTGATCAATTTTGATTTCATAACGATATTCTATCTCATGTTGTAAAATTTTGAGGTCATCCATGAAGATGTCAAAATATCTAAGAATTTTTCGATTTTCGTGTTTTGAATTTACTTCACCGATGGAAGGTAAAGGACCATAAATTTGTGCATAATCTGTTGGGGATTAACATTAGAAGACTCAGGTGTTTTGATGATAACCCTTGGTGTGTTAGAAGAATCCGCTGGTGTGACGAAAGTGACCGCTTTTGAATAGTTAAAAGGTTTGTTGTAAACAACTTTTTCTAATTTTGATCGACTCTCGCCTTCTGCATCTAATTCCTCTTGACGATGATATTCAACAACACTCATAAATGTAATTATCAACTTTATATTCTCTGACCGAAACTTCGTGATTTGGTTTGAATGCTTTGGTTGAAAGTTTAGGTTTGTAATCCGCAAGATTCGGTCCATATCCATTTGGATTGGGTTTTAAAGTAAACTTTTCAATGGCTGTGACCGACTCGCCATGTTTGTAAACAACAGCTTTAAACTCTTTAAGTTTGTTTTGCAAGCCGATGATTTCTTCAAGATGATCATCTATTCGCTTCGTTGAATGCTTTTTGTATGCAGAGAACTGTTTTTGACAAGTTAACAACTCATTTTAGTTTTTGATTTTCCAAGGTGAGAGCGTTAATTTGCTTTTTATGTTCATGTTTCAGTTGTTCTATTTCTGACAACAAAGCATTCTTCGCGGCTAGATCACGATCTGTCTTTCTAAATATTTTCGCTTTGATAAGATTTGGCAAAGGTCGCTTCAAAACCGCTTTCACGCTTTTCTTGAGTTTTGAAAAAGTTGAGTTGCTTTTGTAAACATTCAAAATCCTTGGTTAACAAAGGCATTTTTGCATTTCAAGTCCTCGATTAATGGCATGACATTTTTCCACTATGGTCTGTTGGTCTTGTATTAAACGAGCAAAATCTGGATGAGGCAAAAGTTCGGCGTGTTCAACGTGAGTCTCAACATGATCATTACTGAGATCCTCAAGTATAACCACGGAGTCAATTTGATTATCAAGGGAGACCGTTTGGTCATCTTGATCGCCAAATATAACTACGGGGTCTAGTTGAAAATCGTCGGAATGAGATGTGGATGGCTCATTTTGAACATTTTGAGTCTTGCCGGATTCGAGATGTTGGCGAGATAGTAGATCGAGATGAATATGGTTTGTTCGGTACCGAGACAAGCCATCAGTGTCATACACCGGGCCCTGTGTCACTCATGTGTAACTCATGCATATTAGCCATCAACATAACAGCTGCATTGGCCCGCAAGTCCTCCATATCATCATCCGATCTTTGCCATAAAACTCGTTTTCTCTGAGAGATCCACCGCCTTCATCCTTAAGAGCCAAAAGAAGAGCCTCTTTAAAATAAGCACGCCTCTAGTCCTTGGCTTTGGGCATGCATTAGCCGTGTCCCTCTCATTGCAGCTTGTAGCATCAAGACCATTCAACCCATTCTCGAGCATTTCCTGCTCCACCACTCGAGCTCGAGTTATTCCTACCCACAAGATTAAACCCTTGACCACCGCCCATCCGACGACCATAACCACGATTCTCAACTTCAACTCGCCCATTGTTCACAAATGCTTGATTCCTTGTATTAGATGAGGAACGAATACGGTTGTTGGATTTGTTGGTATAACAAATCCTTGTTGCAGTGCTTCGAACGGATCAGATTCCTCATTAGCTTAAGCTTGAGCATTGTTGTTGTTGTATGGAACCAATTGAGTTTGTTGAGATGGAGGTTGTGAAGGATCATGTGGTGTGATTGTAGCAGTTGGTTGAGTTGCTGGTTGAGGAGAATAACTGCTTTGAGCATATAAGGCAAGTTGTTGATTTTCCGGATGTGTCGGTGGAGCAATTTGAGCACGGAGAATCCTTTCCCTATCAACTTCCTTTTCATGAGGCTTCAAGTAATCGTACAACAATCCGTATGTAGATTGATGCATGCTTGACGGAGAAAAATGACATACTTCTCCCATTCAGGACCAAGACTACTTAGGAACTTAGTATTCACCGCAATTCTTGGCATGTGGATGTTGTGTTTATCCAAATCATTGATGATGTCCGAAAATCGGTGATGATAGGACTCGAGTGTCTCCGTGTTCAATCATGAAGTGTTCATAAGCCAAGTAAATTTTGGATTCCAAATCTTCCTGATTGAGTACTGATCCTTCCATAAGAAGACGAATATGATCCCACATTTTCTTTGCAGCCTTTTGAGCATCAACACTACGAAGAATTAGGTTTGGTAATCCTAGGAGGATATATTCCATTGCAAGCTCATCCGCTTCATAGTGTAGAAGTTCTTGAGGATTCAAGTCCGCAACAAAGAGCAATGTTCGTTTGTTCATCTCTTGGTGGAATGGCATTTGGATCTCCTGGTACAATGACAGTAGGCATCTCAAATGGACCTTCCAAGATAACCTTCGTTAAGAACTTTCCATGTGGCTTCTTTAGATCACAAAACCTAAAGAACCTTATCACCCATTGATCGTAGTTTCCTGGAGTGAGCAATGGAGGTCTATCAAGTGATCCAGCCTCATGAATTGATTGTTGGCTGCTTAAAGTTTCAAACATCTTTGCAAACCAAGTGGGTTCCCTCATAGTGATCCTTGATGGATGTTGATTAAAGTCATTTGTGTACGGTTGAGCTTGAAGACTTGGTGGTGGTTGAACCATTTGAGGTTGTGGATTTGCAGCAAGTTGTGGAGTATGTTGTTGGTTAAATTGTTGTTGATAAATTGCTTGTTGTTGATTCCATTGTTGATGTTGTGGAGTTAGTTGTTGTTGACGCTGAGGATGAGGATAAGTGTAAGGGAAATAGTTAGAGTATGGTGGTTGTGACATGTTGATAAACTTGTGTTGATAAATATGGATCTTTGTAGTCGAATGAACCTTTGTTGATGAAGTGTCCTTAGGTGTAGAAGAGACAAGAACCAAGTAGCACTTATGCGTAAAAAAACCAAAGTTACGCGTAACAATAATGAGTTACGCGTAGGATTTAGCTTACGCGTAAGTAGGAACAAGCACTAAAGTTAGCGAGACAAAAGTTAGGCGAGAAAGTTAGGCGTAGGATTTTCTTATGCGTAAGACTAGGCTTAGGCGTAAGAAAGATCTTAGGCGTAGGATTTCTACGCGTAAGCTTATGCTTATGCGTAATTTTAGGTTTTTGCTCAAATGATCTTTTACACTATCACAAAGGCAAAAGATATCCAAAGTCGACGTATTTTCAGACTTATCCAAGTAAGAAAACACGGAATAAACCACGAAAATGAAGATCAAACCAAGGAAGCACTTACGCGTAGTTTTAAGGTTTGACTACGCGTAGAAATGCTTGAACTTTTGATTCTGTCCAAAAGTGCTTCTAAACCAGTTTTTGTGTGATAAAATAGCTTCAATAACACCAAAATACACAAAAGTGTGAAACTTGATGATCCAAAGCCTTTAAAACAGTTACGAGTAGGATAGAACCCTCGTTCAAAAACTCGATTAAAAACAACTATCCACGCATAAAGTTTGAAACTTTTTGCCAAAAACAAGTATTTTAACACCTTAAAACATTGAAAGTACAAGAATCTTGGATTAAATAGTGTAAAAAACAAGTTTTTAAGCGAACCAAAGTGTCACTCACTTTTACGCGTAAGACCACGAAAAAAACCTTCAAAAACAAACTTGTTCACCCAACTATTTGGCGATTGATACCACTGTTAGGTCACAAGGTTTACCACACAAGCTTATAAGAAAGATAGAGAGGCGATTGAACAAGATATCACACACACACACACGAGATAATAAGACCGGTTATGCGTAGAGTGTTTGTGAAAGAAATAACTTGAACAACCAACCTTCAAATGAAGGTTTACATAAGGTATTTATAGGCAAGGAGCTAGGGCAACACTCCTACTCCTTCCCTTTCTCCTATGGGCTTGGGCCTAAGCTCATGGGCCTTCTACATAAGCTTAAGGCTAATAGCAAACATAAAGGCCACAATAAGCTAACTATTACATATGAGTAACTAACACTTGAATAAGGTTTAGGAGTGATTCCAACATCCACTAACCGCTGATAGGTAGCGCCCGCATTCTTCAAGCCAAAGGGCATTTTTGTATAACAGTAAACGCCTTGGCTTGTATGAAAGGTCGCTTTTTCCTCGCCTTCCTTAGCCATCTCAGATTTGGTGATATCCCTTGTATGCATCGAGGAAGCACTTTAAGGGATATCCGCACAAGGACTCTATTTTCCAGTCTATATCTGGTAATGGATAGCCTTCTGGGCATGCTTTATTAAGGTCGGTGAAGTCTACGCACATTCGCCAGCTGCCGTCGCTCTTTTTGACCATTACCGGGTTAGAAAGCTACCATGTAGTAGACTTCACGCATGATTCCCGCATCCACCAGTTTATGTATCTCGCTGATTGCTTGCGCGCGCCTCGCTTGGCCGCGCTTCTTCTGGCGTATTGGTGAGTACCCTTGTCGGATTCTCGTTTATGCTCGTGATTGAGCGTGGAACTCCGTCATGTGTTTTGGCTCCCATGCAAAAATGTCCAAGTTCTTTTGCAAGAGCTAGCGACACGGCTGCTTTGCCGTTGTCCGACAATGACCCTCCGATGGCTATTTCCTGTTCCGGGTATTCTGGGTGAATCGCAACCTTCGTGTTTGGGACTTTGGTTGCGCTCTGTTCTGGGATCGGTGCCGTTTCGCATGTAACCGTGTTACATTCTCTATTCGGTATCGTGGCATTGTAAAGAGTAACAATGCCCCCTTTTACTGGGAATTTAAGCATCCCGTGCGCGTTGATGGCACCGCTGCGCATGGCGATATCCCGTCTCCGATAATGCCATTGTATGGCGAAGGGGATTTGATCACCATAAATTCCATCCAAGCTGCCGCAGAGTGTTCTCGGCATTGCCAATGCTGACTGGTAATCGTAGTTGCCCCATGGGCCGTATCTTTTCACCCGTAAAACCGCTTAGCGCCGCTCGACCGGGCTTAACTGGCCTGCGTATTTCCGGCCGCAGTCGTTTGAAGCAGTGCTCATACATGATGTCCGCCGATGCTCCACCATCGACGTACATGCGGTTGATGTCGTGACCCCCAAGACCGATCTCAATGGTGAGTGGCTCTACTACTGCGTTGTCCGCAGTTAGAGTAGGGAAAGAGATTTCGCTTCTTCGGGAAAACTCCTGGCCGACCTTCGTCTAGTGATCCGCGCCATGATTGTATCATGTAGATCGTGTCGGCCTTATCTTTGGGTGTCTCCTTCTTGTTTCCACTCTTTTGTTTATCCTTTTCCTCTTTAATGTTTTTGACCAAGTGGTCCAATCTACCTTCTTTAACCATCTTGTCAATGAGTTGGCGCAGTTGGACACATTCGTTAGTGGTATGGCCCTTCTGTGCATGGTAATCACAAGATCCATTCCCAGTGCGCCGATCCTCCGAGTGCGCCTCTGCGGCGGTCTTGGAAAATTCGCACCTTCCGTTGCGAGTATTTCCTTTGGGGTCTTAATCAGCAGGTGTATCTATCATTATCCCTCCCGCTCCCCTGGCTGCGATAGCTCCTATTACGATTACTACCCCGGTCGTTGGATTGTCTCCCGTGTTGTTCCTGTGGACCGTAGTTCGAGTAGTTCCTTTTGCTATCCGCCGCGGCGACTTCTCCCTGGACGAAGGACTGAGAGCGTTTCATGAGTTCATCAAGGTTTCAGTGAATCTTGTCGCTCAACCTCTTGATGAGTTCCGGATTATTAATCCCGCTCATGAAACCGAGATTTTCAATACTTCCGGGCATGCTTTAACTTGCATGCATTCATCTTTGAAGCGTTCCATGAATGCGCTTGTAGATTCTCCCTGGCGCCGCTTTACCCTGGCGAGTTCGACAGGATTTTTAGTGCACTTCTTCCTCTGAGTAAAGTTTAGGCGAAACGCCTTTCTCAATTCCTCAAAGCCGTTGATGCTTCTGCGTGGAAGTTTGCTGAACCAGTTCCGCGCGTTTCCCACTAGTGTGGAGTTGAACATATGGCACCACACGTGCCGTGGCCGCCAATTGTCGCGGCCGATTCAAAAATTTTGAGGTGATCATCGTGGTCACCTGTTCCGTCATAGGTCTTTACGTTGGCTATGTGCATGCGCCTTCTTTGCTTTCTCGAGAAGTCACCGATGCGCCGAGTAAACGCATCCACCTTTTGACGGCGCCAAGGGAGGGATATATCTTCATCCTCCTTGTCATTATATCTGTTTCTGGACTACCAGTGTCCAGTTTCGCTATCCTCGTTGTCCGAGGAATTTTCAGAGGATTAATTTTTCCTCTTTCGCGCTTACCGACCGCCCTCCGAGTTTGTACTCGGAGGACTTTCACTTGGGGAATAGTGTCGCCCAAGTCTGCCTTGGATTATGCGGCTACCAAGTCCGTGTGGACATTGGTACGCTTTTCATCTTCATCATTCTCACCGATAATGCGAGTGAGATGTCTCATCATCCTCGATTCTCCTCCCGATTTTGTTGAATACTGGGGGTCGGCGCTGCCTCTCCCCGCTTCTTTCTGACGGCGCAGTTGGGAAGTCTCAGATTCAGACCGAAATTGAGTCGGGCTTTCAAGTTCCGACCTGATCTCTTCTTCTCGTCCTCTTGCATGAGGGCGGTTAATGTTTCGTAGTTTTGGGATACGAAATCTTCTGGTGCTAGCTCGCGACCCTCAAGAGCGAGTGTGTTTGTTTCTATCACTACACCCTTATTTCGGTCGTGCATCCGTGCCTTTGTCGTCAGTTTCTAGCACCGATTGAAAGGGAGTAGTAAAGACGGTGCGAGTAGCGGGATCTACTCCACTCGTGGTGGTTGTAGTGGCTTGGGTTGTTCCCGAGCCGGTTCCACCTGCAGGGAAGACCAAGTCTTGGCCCGATCCCTTGTTTTTAGCAGCGGGTTGTCCCGTAAGTCCGCTTAGGAGTTAGTCCGCTTTGCGACTTCTTTCCCATAAGGTCCGATCGCGATCGCTGATTTCCATGCTTCGTCATTTTAGTCTTGGTTCTTAGTGTAGGGTCCCACGGATGGCGCCACTTGTTGATACAAAAGTTGGGCGTTCCTTTGTTTGAGGCTCGCTCTCATTCAATTGAGAATTATTGCTTGAGACCTGCGCACTAAGAGACAAAAGACACCGTTAGGCTTACCGTGGGATTGTTTCCCACGATTATCCTCCGGCGTGAGAGTAAGTAATCGGTTTTAGGGTTTAAGGAGAATTAGGGTTCGTAGATCGTACCTTAAACGAGGGATATGATTCCCTTTATATACGCACAGAATCCTTGTTGGTTCCGTGTTCCTCAACCTTCGGCGTATCCCGCCTAAGTTGGTTGGGGAATGATTATCTCCATATTTAGGAGATATCCAATATCTATTCCGTAAATAGATTTGGGCTTGGGATTTCGTGAGCCCAAACATCTAATCAGCGTAGCCCAGTTCATACCGGGCTAAGTTAGTGTTGGACTTTTAGTCGGGTTCGTGACCCGGATATAGACTATACGTCATCAAACTACATACTTGATGTGTTACTTTTATAAAAAGATATTTGATGTGCCTTTTTTTTTTTAAACATAAGAAGTACTAAGGGATTAACTGAGAATGAATGTTTAAAATAAGAAAGATGGAAAATAACTGTAAATACACGTTAAAGATGCATCAATTTGAATTAGACGCATCCATAATCTTTTAGATGAGTCATAATATATTTTTCTACTAAAAACTAGATGCATATATATATATATATATATATATATATATATATATATATATATATAGATATATATATATATAATAGATGTATTTCATCAAGTTAGATGAATCCTATTATTTTTAGTCCTATGCGGGTCAAATTTGTTGATAGTAGTACTCTGCATGGTTTTCACTTCAAAATTACTTTCGAAACTAATTATGATGCGACTAAATAAATAGAGATGCATCTAATTAAAGTCGATGCATCTCAAATATGCGGTTATAGTTATTTCTCGTTCTTATCCTTTTAAGTTTTTTTTTTACGGGATCCATACCCGCATAAGAAAAACACTAAATACTAAGGCTGGGCGGAGATAAGTCGGTCGACCTTTGGTCGGGTCGGCTGGCCTTGATGTGGATGATTCGGCCGGTGATGGTTGTCGAGGTATTGGGTCGAGATCACGACCAAGGTCGTGTATGTGTTTGTGTGTGTTTTAATTAAATTAAAATGCATTTTTATGGGGTATGTTTTTTTGTAGTGTAAGTTGTCTTGATGTGGTAAAAAGTTGTATGTAAATCGTCGGGGAAAGAAAGCTGATATTGCAGGCAAAATAAATATAACTAGAGGTCACCGTGTACCGAGCCTAACCTTTCATTCATGTATCTTTACAATTACATAATACTTGGTTAGTGTATGATTATCTTTGAAGTTAGATACAAGAAGGCTTAGAAAAATCATTCTCATTTGACAAATACTTCTTCTATTTCTAAATAAGTATTCAGTTTTTGACTTTTTGAAGTCATTTTTTTTTTATAATTTTGATCTTAAATATTTGTTCTTGCGTTATATAATACTTGATGCAAAAAATAGATTCAATTTTAAATATAATTTTTATCAAATATTATATAACACAAACAAAAATATTTAAAATCAAAGCTAAAAAAAATAAAAACTTTTAAAATTTAAAACTGAACACTTATTTAAAGATGAAAAAAGCAGTATTTTTTAGCAATGATTTTTTTTAGAATGACAACTAACTATTTTAGAAAATACACACCACAAACTATCTCAAATGACCTAAGCATGACTTGAACTCACAATCATTTGATTGGGAGCTTCGCACAGCAAGATGTACCATTAAGATACAAGGCCTTTCGTTTTTTAGCAATAACTTGAAGATTTATTTTCTCACATCAAACTTATTAGGCTAGTCCCAATCGTAGATTTCAAATCGGTTGGGCAACGCTTTTTTCGATACTCGACCGATGTTCACATCGGTTACAACGATTGTGGACATCGGTTGCCACATCGATTGAGGTGCATAGAAAACGCAAATCGGTTCAAATTTCGACCGAGGTTAAACCACACATATTCCATGCAATTTTGAACGTTGGGGGTTTGAAATTTAAACATTTGACCGTTTGGTCATTTAAACTAAAAAAAAAAAAAAAAAAAAAAACTTTTTTCTTAAACAATTTTACCACTCTATAAATACCAACTTCACCTCAAACACAATTCACCACTCACCATTTCTCATCTATATTCATTTGAATCTAACTCTCATCCAAGTTAAAAATGTCAAAGAAAAATACCCCACAATAAAAAAACAGACGATCACGACTACCCCAAAATGCTCCGAATATGAATTTCTCGTTGGAAAACAACTTTGAGTTAACTGGTATAACACCACAACAAAACCGGCCTATTCGCTTTCATCCACAAAGTTTTGAATATCAATCACAACTAGCCCAACCAAATCAACACCAAAACCCGTTTTACATTAACCGTCCTTTTGTCCCACCAAGAACGCCCCTTACACCGATTACCGGCAAAAACCTAGTGGGTCGTCGCATTCATCCAAACATGGACTTCATTTATCCTTCTCAACCGTATCAACCTTATTCCCCGATTCAAAGTACTAATCTTGACATGAATTTGGAAGATTATTTGCCGGAGTATAATACACAAAACTACCAAAGTCAAGATGCTTCGATGGGCCAAGGTTCGGGTCACGGTTCGCACCATGATTCCATTCCCGTTGAAGATTTTGATGATGAAAACACCGCTTCACAAGAAATGTCCCCCATCAAACCAAAGCAGCAATCAAGGCGTGCTTCAAAGGCCAAGGTTAAAGGCAAGAAGCCCGAAACAAGCAAGGGGAAAGCCAAGAAGCACGTTGAAGCATGGATAAAGGCGGAAGAGGTCGCGCTTTGTAAAGCTTGGGTTTATGTGTCGGAAAACTCGGCGAGAGGAAACGCCTTGAACCGCTTCAAGTTTTGGGAGTTAGTGATAGACTACTTTAAAAAAGAAACTAGCTCAGACCGAACCTATGACTCCATCACTACCAAATGGAAGAGTAGGATTCGTAATAGGGTTGGTAATTATTGTGCTATCATGGAGAATATCAAGAATAACCATGGAAGCGGTGAGAATGATATAGACGACACTTCAAAAGCTCTTAGAAAATACCGTATGACGTACGGCCATGATTTCACTTTGGAGGAGTGTTGGGAGGTTTTAAAGGGTCATGCTGCTTGGAAGGATACTGAGATGCCGGCTTTCCAAACGAATAGTCGGAAGAAAACAAAGGGTTCTACCACTACTTCTGGTTCAACCCAAGCTCGTGATCCTTTCGATGTCCAAGATGTTGATGATTCTGATGAGGAAGGGACTAGAGAATCACGACCGGTTGGTCGTGATAAAGCAAGGAAGAAACCATCCTCCTCCTCTCATGATGATGATGGACCATCAGAATCATTTGTAAAATCGTTGGCCAAAACTTTCTTCAAGACCAAGAAGCCATCAAAAGGGGAGAAAGATAAGAATAAGGAGGGTTTAGAAGATGCTTGGATACGGTTGAGGGAAAAAGAGCTGGAGATGAAAAAAGAGAAACTTGAGCTCATGAGGCTATCAAAACGGGAGACCGAAATAATCTTCTACAACACACCAATCGACCCAACTTTGACCGGACGACAACTAGAAGAATTGATGAAGGTCAAGGCACGCTACGATTTAGATTATTAGTTTAAGTATTGTAATGTTTATTTTAATTTCGTATTGTAGTGTTTTTTTTTTTTTTTTTTTTAATTTGGTATTGTAATGTTTTTTTAATTTTAATGAATTTAAATTTAACGTTTAAAATGTTTGAATTAAAAAAAAAAAAAAAAAAAAAACCCACCACCTTGGGTCAAGGACTGTGGCATCCGGGTCATGTCTGGTCGCTGGAGAGAGAAAGCTGACGTGACGCTGGTGACCTGGGTCATTTCCGTCACGATTGGGACTAGCCTTATGCAATCAAAATGACACATTAAAAGCTTACAGTTTTATACTGTAGTATGTATTTGAAAGTGTATTTGTGTCATAATTTCTTTTCTTTAACATTTTATACGTTCCGGATACCATTAAAACATAGAATAAATGTGTCTCGATTTAAAATCCAATTATTTGTCAAATCTTAGATTCGGAGGCCACTAAATGAAATTAAAAAGAAGTTCAAAAAAAAAAAAATGAAATTAAAAGGAGAAAAGTCGTTAAAGAGTATCAAATACTGTAGTAGATAAGAGCAAGATGACAATAAACTTTTGAGATGGGATGTACTTCCTAAAACACAAGCAGATTTTTTATTTATTTTTTTATTTTAATAACACGGAAAAAAACTGAAAATACCGTATCATACAATTAACAAAAAGATTAAAAAAAAAAAAAAAAAAAAAAAGCGAAGATGGTTAAATGTGAGGTTGAGGGGTATTAATAGTAGTACCCTAACCTTTTACACTCCATATATATTAATTTGAGTAATCGTAACTTTTAACTTTTTAAGATAGACGGACACATTCATCATTAAAATTTATAACCGTTATTCCTATAGGAAGATCGGAAAGTCTGTTTCTTTTATTTTTTTAGCTACATGCTTTTGTTGTTACACTCGACAACTTAGCTTACTTTAGAATTATTGGCGGAGCTTGATCAAGTTTACTAGAAGAGCAAATAAATAAGTTATAAAAAAGGGTCAAATCATAGTTTATGTGTAAACATTTAAGTTTAGTATATAATCTAGTGTTAATATGCTATAAAAATAAAAATAAAAAAATCTAGGAGGGCCAAAGCTATTTTTAGAGGAAGTTTGACTAAGCTTGTGAATTGGGTTTATGCATGGCCGGATTTTAGGGTGTGCAGAGTGATCAACCGCACAGGGCCCCCAAATTTTCGGGGCCTCCGATGTTATAATGCAGGGCTGGGTTGATTCGGAGTTTAAAATAAATGCTGATGAGAATGCATTCTAAACTTAATACCTGGATGTTATATGATTGAAACATAGCTTAGGAAATTGTTTTTTTGATAACCATGCGTCTAAAGAAAAGAGAAAAAAACAGAAAAAAACAGAGTAACCGAGTGTCTGTGATGAAGAAGATGATAACCATGCGTATTCCTCACTTTGCACCCTAAGGTTTTATAGATTTTACACTTTTATCTTAGTTTTTTTGTTTTATTCCTAAAAAGTACACATGAACTTTAGAAAGTTATACTTTCAACCAAAATTTAGGAAAGTTTTTAAAGTTAGTCCAATTTTTATTTTTTATATTTTTTAATAAATGATTTTAAAAGATATAGATATGTTTTAGGCAGTTTTTATACTTTTCTCTTATGTTTATTTTTACCGCTTATTCAAATCTGTTGTCATGTTTGAGAGGCCTATTTTGTCAGAATGGCACAGGGCCCTCAAAATCCATGAGACGGCCCTGGGTTTATGCTTATATTAAATAAGCGGCTTATTGCTTATATATTATAATCTCATATATCCTTGCCAAGTGTTTGACTTAGCTTATTATAATTAATAAGATAAAATGACAAAAGAATACATGAACATTAGACGAGTGTAATTATTAAGGGGTCCTTTGGTTTGAAGGTATAGGAATGATCGAATGTTTTCATTTCAAACATAATTGTTTAGTTTATGGGGTTCGTTTTTGAAATTGGGTATGAAACCCATAAAAATGGGCATTTTCCATACCTATCTATGGTGATGGGTTTACAAAACCCTTCCATACCTATATCAATAGTCATTCCCATAATTATTCTCATATACATATCAAACGCCCCTTAAATGAGATTATAAAAGTCTTATTATATACTATCGTTTAATAAGCTCACTCCTCCTTAAATAAGCCTCACAGTTTGGGCTTATCAAAATCCACTTACATAAGCTCATAAGCCCACTCATATAAGCTTATCTAAACACCCCATTAGTCTTCTCATAGCTTCGCCTTTATTAAGAACTTACCTTCATCAAAACCGCGGGAAGGTACAATTACGAAACAATAAAAAAAGGTGAAAGTAATGTTTGTATTTACAAAAGAGTTTGTATGTCCTTGGCTAAAGTCTACAATCTACTTACTGCTCCATTTGATCATTTCGGTCCCAACTTCAACTCGATGATTAAAATCGATACCTTTACAAAAGTCTATGATAATATACGACGTGAAAGATTCAGAGTTTTTTGAAGCATTTAGCATTGACTATTGAGCGTTAAGAATATAAAGTTTCTTTGGCTAAGAGCTTTAAGCCGTTAGCATTTTTCACAACCACATTTTTTAATGGTTATTAAAAAATAGCTTATTTTTCAATGCTTCATTTAATATAGGAAATTACTAAGACACTCTCATTATTTATTTGATTACTTTTTTTTATTTTATTTGTAAGTATCATTTTACGTCATTTTACACTTAAAAGTCATAGCTATATATATTCGTTATCAAACGGTTTTATAAAAACACGGTTATAAATGCAAAAAAGTAGGCAGGTGGAAATTTAAAAACTAGAGTAGGGGTGAGCAAAACCGACCGAATCCCGAATCCCGTCCCGATCCCGAGTCCCGAATCATGTTAGTCGGGCTTGTCGGGGTCGGGAGTCGGTTTCTGTTTTTTGGTTAGTCGGGTTTCGGGCTTGTCGGGATCGGGTCGGGACGGGCCGAAAACCAAAAAACAACAAACAAAACCGATCAAATCCCGAATCCCGTCCCGATCCCGAGTCCCGAATCATGTTAGTCGGGCTTGTCGGGGTCGGAAGTCGGTTTGTGTTTGCCGGCTTATCGGAATTCAGGCTTGTCGGGATTCGGGTCAGGCCGGAATCGGCCCGACGCTCAGCCCTAAACTAAAAAGAGTGGAAATATCTTGTCCTTTATCACAATATCGTAAAACTCATATGATGAATGGATAATATATAAGGTTCTAGGACGACGGATAAGGTTTTTTGGCCCCCACAGGTCCCATATGTCATCAGCCAATTGTACATTAGATTTTTCTTAAAGTTTAAACTTATCAGGTACATTTAATATGCCACGTGGATATGATAATATGGGACCCACTTTTGTAGTTTTCTCTCTTTGGCGGTTGGATGTAGCATGCATGATTGAAGTAGAATTCAGATTAGGAATTCAAAATTTATTGGTCCAACGGCGGTGATTATACGTTGGTTTTAGCTTTTAAAGTCGTCAAGGATTCAATGACCCTTGGTTAAGATAATAATAGTCGCAAGCTACTTAAACACACACAAAATGAACAAGGTAAGAGACCTAGGGCTACTGAAATGTTGTAGATGTGTTATTTATCGTCATCTCAGCATGTACCATGTAATACTTTTGTAAGTCATAACATAAACATCATTTTTAATAAAATTCGTATAGCACATTATCAAAAATACCGCACTCACTCACAAAAAAATGCCTATAACTCAATGTGATCCGGATGGCTTGAGACAGATAACATGTGGAGGGAGGTGTAGTTTGACGTCTTATAAGGTGCATAAAAACCCTATACCATGCTATGGGAGGACCATTGTACTTCCCTCTCTTAAAAGAGTTAAGCTTTAACTTACGCTGTGTTCTCGAGTCGGATTAAGGAGGAAAAGAAAATGAAATGGAAGTAAAGTGAAAAGGTTTACTCCCACATTGTGTTCTTGAGTTTTACTTAAGGAGGAAAAGAAAATGAAATGAAAGTAAAGTTAGTATGATTTGTGTGATTTTGAAAGTAAAGTGTTTCCTCCCAAAAGTGGGAGGAAAGGGAAGGAAAGTGTTTACTCCCACTTTACTTCCCTTTTCTTTAAAGTACTTTTTTTTTAGAGCTTTATAGTAAGCATGCCCATTTTACTTTTATCTTTTTATGTATGTATAAGAGCGGAGGGTGTGGTCTCGCCGTGGAGCTCCTCGTGCCACCGTGGCACTTCGTCAACACTCGTCACCACACCGTGGTGCTTCGTCGTGGCTCGCCAAACAAGCCTTCGTCGTGCAGACGACGAACCAAAACGTTGACAAAGGTGGGGCCCAAGTGTGAGATTAATCCTTTTTTTTTTTCAATTTATAAATGGTTTGTGGGTTGTGTGTGTGTGCAGCGTGTGTATGTGTGTGTGAGTTGTAGATGGTGGTGGTGGTATTGTATGGTGGAGAGGAAGAAGATTTGGTTTTGATATTTATGATGGAGAAGAAGAAGATATGGTGGTTGGTTGTTTTTTTTTTTTTTTTTGCATGATATATGGTTGGATATATGTGAAAATGTAAAAAAAATAATAATAATAAATTGTAAAGGTAGGACTCAAATGAAGAGGTTGAGGTTTGTTATGAGGGAGGGGGTTTGTTGTGGTTAGTTGTGGAGGTTTGTTATGCTGATGTGGCGCTGAGGTGTCAGTGATGAACATGTTAACCTCCATCACCACACCTTCCACTATAATATTTACATAATTACCGTATCAAGTCAGGCTAGGCAAAATAAAATAAAATAAATAATGGTGAGTAGTTCTATTCTCGGTGTGTTGTTATAAAAGGTTTTATAACAAAAATGAGTCTTAAGTATCCTTTCATTAATCGAGCTCAATCTCGAGCATGAAAATCAAGAGAAATACTTTTAATGAGTCTGAATATGCTGATCGGGTCATCAGGCTAGGCTACTATTCAACGGAGTAATTTTCTGAGGATCGAAGTAGCAGGTCGTTATAAGAACTTGATTAACTTTCATGTGAGTAGAAAAGCTAGCGACGTTTTGAAAATGAACTCAACTATGTGTTCCTAAAACACACGTAAATACACAGTTTGTAATTTTGTCAAGATTACCTCTACAAAATTATTATTGTTGACAAAAGTTCCGATGTAGCTCTTTAATTGGATTGTTAGTTTAAATGCCGAATAGTTTGATCATATGGTCCCCTCTCAAAAAAGAGTAAGCCTTAATATAAGTGATAGTGATAAAGCTGGTGTGAAATATAAGTTATGCAAGCATGATTTAAGCAACAAATGTTGTTCATAAAGCAATCTTAATTAGGCTTTGTTTTAATGTTGAACCAGGTGTATAATTTATTGAGACCCACTCTATTATTTCTTCCTAGTCATATAATTTAGTTATAGTCTTCTAGAACGTTTTCCTAAAATTGTGGTAATGGTTTATAATCAAATGGTTAATATAGAATTCTAGATTATATTATCAGTTTATCACTATCTTATTACTCCGTCATTTGGTTAAACAAACACTCGTATATTATTATTGCTAATACCACGACAAAATTGGGATTTTAGGACCCTTTCCTGTGACGCTTTTTAAGCAGCGTCCTTAAAACATTTAATATGACAAGTTAGTTTATGGGTCTTATCATCATTGAATCTAATAGAACATTTCATGTATAGAAGTTATTAGATGAGTTTTATAAAACGCTTACTCACTTGAGTCTCGTAATGATATAACATACTCCTAAATTCAGTATTCCAGCACCATTTTGGCTAAATAGGCGCACTATCATGCATTGCAAGTAAACAGTCATGCTTGTATTCTTAATAAGCGGATTGCAAACTATTATTATCTTATATGTTACACAAGCTACATAAGCAAACGATCATTTTCAATCATGTAGCTTTCAGGTAATTTAGTTAAGATTTAAAAACAATATCATATCGTATGGATAAAGCTAATGAATAAGTTGGATGAGTACTGAGTAGAATATAGTTGGGGACCTTTCATGCATTGTGTATGTTCTAGAAACATGGCAGGAAAACATTGTTAAATGGAATAAAAATCATGTTTTTGCAAGAATTTCAATATAAAACGTATGTTATATCTTTAGAGTTTTATATTACACAGGTTACCCAACTTTCTCACTTTGTTTGCTTAAGTTACCCAACTAATTTTTTGTTTAAACCGGTTATTGGACTACACGGGGTTGACATTCAGGTTACTGAACTTCAAAGTGTGTTTCAATCAAGTTACTATGGACGAAAATACCCCTCTTTTCATTTTTTATAAGTACATAAATGGTCCTTGTGGTTTGCCCGATGTTACGAATTCAGTCCAGTTTTCGTTTTTGTTACGTTTTCGTAAGTTTTCATAAGTTTTCTACCGTCTGTATACATTTTCTTACGTTTTTATCCATTTTCTTATGTTTTTATCCGTTTTTCCTCGTCTCGGTCCGTTTTTATACGTTTTGCGTGTGTTTGTTAATTTAGTATAAATTACAAAGCACCTTTTTCTTAAGTTAGTATCACGACACCATAAAGATGTCAGAGTGTATTTGTGTTGCGTGTGAAATATGTCTGTGAGAAACACCACTAGGGTGTGTTGTATGTTGCGTTTGAATGGTTGTTGTTTGTTGTTACGGTTCAACCACCACGACCCATATAGGGTCATTTTTGTGTGCTCTCGGTCAAGTAATGGGTCGAAGCCCATAACGGTTAGGGTGCATTTAGTCATATAATGGGTCGAAGCCCATAACGGTTTAGAAGAGAGTGTGTTACTTTATTTTATAAATGATTTTACCTAATTGATTTATTGATCATTGATAAGTTTCGGCCATTACTTAGGATTTGATAATTGAAAACGTATAAAAATGGATAAAAACGTAAGAAAATGTATACAAACGGACGAAAACTTATGATAAATTACGAAAACGTAACAAAAACGAAAATTGGACTGAATTCGTAACATCGGGAAAACCACAGGGACCATTTATGTACTTAACAAAAATGAAAAGAGGGGTATTTTCGTCCATAGTAACCTGATTGAAACACACTTTGAAGTCCAGTAACCTAAATGTCAACCCCGTGTAGTCCAATAACCTGTTTGAACAAAAAATTAGTTGGGTAATTTAGGCGAACAAAATGGGAAAGTTGGGTAACCTTCTGATATAAAACCCATATCTTTATGAACATGATGTATTGGCATAACTACATAAACAAAGAGAAACTAAAACGATCGGTAGGACTGTAGGAGCATTACTGTCTACATAAACCACATAATAAGCTTTCTTGTATGAATATAATAGATTGATGTAATTGTTTCGAAATAATCTAAAAGGATACACTACAAAGGTGTATAGTTTAGAAAAAGGCTAACTAATAGGTGGTGTTTAAATTCGACTTGTTAGGAATTAGAAATTTTATGGTGAAAAGTCGGTCACCCCAAATATTATCTAGCATAAGTTAGCTCGTAGACTTGTAGTTATTTATGTTATTTATTAGTTTATTAGTTAGTTAGTAGCGTAGAATAGTTTAGTGTAACACCGTGGACGAAGGACGGGTCTTTACCCACTGTATGCCTGATCCACAGTCCGATAGGAGGACGTATTCATTGTAACTATAAATACCCCTTCCATCCATGGAAGGAGTGGTGCTTCTTTCAATCTAACATTTCTTTTTTACAAAGCAAGTCTCTAACAAGAAACACCCTCTCTTATCTTTCTCTCTCTAAATGGCTAACATGTATTTCCATCATCCAAGACCACCCGAATCATCAAACACAACATTATATTAAGATCCAACAATTGGTACCAGAGCCTAGGTTGTGTTGTTTTTGATGATTCGTATGGTTTTTTAAAGTGTTGTTGTATGCGGTTTATTGGTTCGTGTATGCGGTTTGGGTTGTCATGGATGAGGTTCGATGTAGCTTTGATGTGGGTTATGTTTAATACGAGTTTGATTCATGTCGTGCATAATCTGTTTGCGTTGTGTTTTTGAATCTGTTTACAAACTGGTTTTAAAACTACCTTCTGTGTGTGCTTTTAAAACTGGTTTTAAATGGTTACCATTCTCATGTTTCAAAACTGATTAATGGTCATGTAAATGGTTTTATCAGTTTTAACAGTTAATAAGCATGTCTTGATTATGGTCAAATCTGCTGCTGGTGCTAATGTTCTTCGTAGAGACTTGACAATATGTCCAGATTCAATGAATCTTCAAAGCGACTTGTATTTACAAGTCGTAGCTATTTGTCTACAATGTAGCGAGTTGGGTCAAAAGTTTATAGCAACTTATGTCAAGAAAAACATAAGCCACTTGTTTCAATAATCGAAAGCGACTTGTGTAAAAAGGTAGCGACTTGTCATTTTTTAATGACAAGCGAGTTATGTTTTAAAAAGTCATAAGCGACTTGCTATGGTTTTATCTGAAGCGATTTTTTTGACAAATTGCTTATTGGTAGCGACTTGCTATGGTTTTATACGTTGACCAGGTCAATAGCGACTTGTCAATTTTCAAATAGCGACCTGCTAAGAAGCGAGTTGTTTGTATAAAAAAGAAGCAGCGACTTGTGTTTTGAAGATGTAGCAACTTGTATGTAATGGTTTAGCGACTTGACTCATGACCCAGTAGCGACTTGACAGAAAGGAGATGAAAAAAAGATTGACCATGACCACAACAGGACTCGACCACAAAACCTTAATACCAAACTACTTAGACCTCAGTTACAAAACATCATCGGTACAACATCAATTGAAACTGAAAAAAAGACCATGAACGAGGGTCAATCTCAGCCTTACCAACTCTAATCCATATCAAAACATCAACAAAAAATTATTCCAGTTCTAAAACTCTCATTCATATCCAAGACTCGAAACTTAAAATGACAAATAGATCTCAGAAAAAGCTTCATGCTTCATCATCACATAATGTATCTTTTATTGAATCAAATCAATCATTGATCCCTATTTGAGTATATTCGAAATTTGAAAGAATAGAAATAAGCAACCATGCTTTTTCTTGTTCTTTAATTCGTTTTCAGAAACTTTAAAACTCAAAAGAACAAGACGGGATAATATCATAACCTACCTTGAAACCATGACCTAAACGTTCTTGAAGCCATCCCTGTGGCATTAATGATTGAACTCGAACCATCCCTGTGGTGAGTTCATGGTAGGTACGAGTATGTTACATAATTAGAGGATGATGCTTACTGATTGACATAAGGATGTGATTAAAGAGGCATATGGTGGAGAGGTATATGTGATTAAGGATGATGCTTTAGATGAAAGTTGTGATATTTTTTTTGAGAATGATTGATAAAAGGTTCTTGATTCGTTTGATTTGTGATTAGAGCTTGAAGAAAAATATTTGTGTGATGTTTCAGTGATAAAGATGGAGGCGACTGTTTTGTGGTTAGGGTTTGGAGAGATTTGGGGGCGGACTTAAAAGAGGAGAATAATTAAGGTTGATATAAGGATTATTTAGGCATGTGTGAGAATGCAGTATTTTATACCCGTGAAATTAGGTTTATTGGAGATGATGGACCGTATTTTTGGGCTGATTATTTTTTGGGCTGAATTTCAATGTATCCGATTATTATGATGGGGTCATAATTTTGGACGTGGGATTTGAATAATCTTAACTATATGTGCTTCTCATAAGTTGATCGTATATGAGACTTGATACATGCAAGTTGAAATTTGATAATAAGATTTGACAATATGAGATTTGTGTATGAGATTTATTGATAAGAGATGTGGGGTAATTTGGTCTATTCATTTTCACGGAAAATATTATGTTGCGGCTTGGATTGATAGTTGAACAAAGGTTGACTACGGGGTTGTTTGTACGATATTTCTTATTTGGATTTGAAGTGACGTTTTCCGGGCGCGTTTACTTGGTTTCGTCTTCTTTCTTTCTACCCTTCCGCGAAGATGACTTGTTTGGGCATTTATAGAGTGTGATAAAGACTTGGCTATTTAGTTACGGTTGTGATTCTTTCTCGCTTAACCCACAACGTAACTATCACTTCGGTGTCTCACGCAGTTGAGGATACGTCAAGAGGTTTTATACATTGGGTACACCGTTTCTTCTTCACAAGGATTAGTACAAGCTTAAGTAACAAATCTGGGGAATTTCACTTCATGATCAAGTTTGGCATATCGGGTTTATTTCACCATGTTGTCACAGCAATAGCTGACAGAATGCGTGAATGATGCGTTTACCAAAGTGATTATTGGATGGTTGATGATATTGTTGATGTTGGATATTGAACCGTTGATGAACCGCTGCATGTTCCCCTAAAACAGATATTCACCGAAACCAATGTTGTCATAACACATTCAAGCTGACATTGTTTACGGTTTTGTCTTGATTTTGTAAAATCCCGCGAAAGAATCTATTTCTCGGTTTAAATCATAGACTTGTAAAATCCCGTGACAATGGAAACATCCTGGTTAAAGTAAAGTGCATTTCCGGATCTATCTTACGGTTTATTCTTGGTTTTGTAAAATCCCGCGAAAGAAACTATTTCTCGGTTTAAACCATAGAATTGTAAAATCCCGTAATGATGGAACCATCCTGGAGAAAGGAAAGTGTATTTCAGGATCTTATCTGATGCTGGTGCTACGGTTTCTACTTCGAAGAAGGGATAAAAGGGTGTACTTCATGAATTGGATGTGTGTTTGGTTTTTTCGTCATGGCAGTTTGGTTATTACATGGTTTTACGGGGTTATGTGCTTTTAACCATGGTCGGGTTGAAAACCATTATCATAGTTCATTTAAAACGTTAAAGGAGGCTAGATTTGAGCTTTTAACCAGAAGATGTGACAACGGGATTAATTCACTATTATTTATTTGAGGTTGAAGTAAAATATCACGAGCAAGTGTACTTAGAATCTGAAGGTATCGAGGATGGTTGGATGAAGATTCTTCAAGATCCTTGTTCGAGCTTATTATCAAAATGAAGACTTGGAAATCTAGTTATTGTTGGGTGACTTTTACCTTTTCTTTTACCACTTGGGGGAATTGGGCTCTTACCACCTCAAAATAACTATCACTTTAAGGAGTTACGTTGTGGTGCTCAGTGTCACATTCAATTGTGGATTTTCAAGAGGTGGTGTACGTCTTATACTTGATGGTTGGTTGGATGACGAGTATAGAGTACTTAGAGATTCAATGGAGGACGAAGTCTCGACACCGCTCTTTGTTAAATATGTTCAAGTTTAAGTCACGAGTTCGGGTTAGTTTACTTCGGGGTCAAATTCATCATATTGGGTTTTCTCCATCAATTGTCATGACAAAGAGCCTACTGAATGATAATGGGGTGATTACATGTTTTGCCAAGAGATGATGAAAAGAGAGAGATTAATGACGTTTGAACACAACAGTTCAAGCCTCGTACTCTAAAGAAAATAAATGTGTACGCTTCAGTGCGCTTTATCATCTAAAGGAGAGAAATCTTCTTATTATGACCATTCTCATCAACATGCTTCATACTTTTTCCATGCGCTTCAGTCATCAAGTGAACCGGGCTACTTTTGATTGTTTTCTTATTCCACTTGCTCAACTATAATGACGATGGCGACATCATGTGCTAAATTTTGCGGGGGAGAAGTGTGAATAGACTACATTTGTTGAAGATATTCACTTATTCAATCAAGAATGGCAACTCCGTATGCAATTCTTGAGGGGGAGAAGAAGTGTGAATTTTCTGCATGGTTGATTGTTATCTGAGAATATATTGTCAAACGGCTCCAAACTCATGTAAGAACCGAGCTTCTTCTTATCGGGTCATCTTTACATGGAGTTTCTTCTAAGAGCCGTTAGTTGACATCTTCTCACGGACATATGAGTTTATAGACAAAGTGCTTCTAGTTAATGTTTCACGTACACATCAGACGTGATGATTCCGGGCAACCTTCTGTTCTTGTTTGATGTGATTGTTTGTTTGGTGTTACCATTTCAAGTGTTCGTTGTGGGCTGATTGCTGATTTCCTTGATGAACATCTTTCTGTTCTTGTTTGATTGGGAGGGATTTTAGTTAAGGGGATTTGCAAGATGTAAGTTAATTGGGACGCTTTTTGGTGTGATGAAGATGTTAACTATCTATTCCCCAACTAGACAATCTTGAAGAAGGTCGAGTCTACAGTCTGTTCTACATTTTCCGTTGCATGTTAGAAGACTAAAGACGAGTTGCACTTAACAATCTAAAGACTTCTACTTATTCAAGGCATTTATCAAACAGATTGTCGGTTTAGGGGAGAGCACTAATTGGGGGAGGGTGAAATGTCTGATTCAATCTCCAATTAGATTTGCTCACATTCTTCAGCAAGTTGATTCTCACAAAGACTTCTAAGGTTCTTCTAAAATGATTTCGAGTATATGGGCTTACAATGAGTTGCTGATTCTGAAGTGTCAATACCAGCAAGGGGGAGGGAGACAAGCATCTAAACGCGAGTAATCTTGATGAACTTAATTCTTCTAAGTGACTGAAGATATCCCGGGAAGACGAATGTCATGACCGCAGAGAAACTCAAGGTTTTACTCATCAAGGATTTTAGTGTTATTATTCCAACTACGTGGGGGAAGTGATGTTAGAGAAAGTTTCTGAAGATAAAAGAGGTGCACAAGTATGACATATTCAGGGGAGATAAATGTATAACATGAGGGAGGTGTTATCAGTTATTCTTTCGGTGGGAATGTGTGTACTTCGGGTTCTTGAGCTTCATACACGATCATCAGGGAAGAAAGCCATTGTTTCCCACAAAAATTGGGGAGGTGTTTTCTCTCCGGGCATGATGTGTATTCGGGAGAGTTCTTGGATATTTGTATACTTCGGGTTCTTGAGCTTCATACACGATCATCAGGGAAGAAAGCCATTGTTTACCACAAACATTGGGGAGGTGTTTTCTTTTCGGGCATGATGTGTAGTCGGGAGAGTTCTTGAGCATTATACAAAAAGACTGACTGCATCAATTCAACTACTTGGGGGAACTGTTCTCTTGACACCTTTTTGGAATGGATCGCTTTAGACTTCAGTGGCTATGAAATTTGAGAAGATTATTTATGAGTGGGATGATACGTTGCTGTTCTTGTTGATGATATAACCTTGAACGAAGAATCTCGACTATCGTTCTTAAAAGGAGCAGCGGGATTTATGATAATGGTGTGCTTCTCTGTGCACCAGGCTAAGGCAAGCTCGAAATAGAGCTTCGAATATGCTTATCTTATGGATTTTTGGTTTGGGGGGAAGCTGCCAAAGTCTCTCTTTCTCAAAGGCTCTATTTCTTCTTTTCAAGAGCCTCGGAAGCTTTGGTGGTGGACGTTTAAGAGATGATGATTTCTATCTTCTACAACGGGGCTGCTCGATATCCTTTTCTTGGTACTCGTATCATCATCTTCTTAAATTATATCATCTACTCTATCTTTGTAAATATTTATCAAAAACCAAAATACAAAAATATAAAACCAACAAAAAGAAAATAGAAAAATAGAAAATTTCAAAAATCCATAAAAATCAGAAAATTTAAAAATATCAAAAATATGTTTTCTCAAGACATGTCTTCTGGTATCGATAACATCTGCGGTCTTAGAAATGTCATTTAACAATGGCACGGGACCATAGATGAAGTTCGACCAGGAGGTGTAAATATTCTTTTCCAAAACATGTCTCAAAATATGGCTTACAGTTACTTCAGACTGTAACCCGTGCTTAAACTATGGTTTGCTATTATTTCAGATAGCAACCCGTTCTTCAAGAAAGGAAAGTGCTGCGCTAAACCAATTTTCAAATATTTCGTGCATTTATCCTAAAATAAAATGAGGAAAGTATGTCGAAGGACTGCTGTTCCTACTCAAATATTTTTCCTTCAAAAATTCTTCAGAAAAATATTTGTTTTAACAAAATGGCTGTAAATGAGTTGTTTTAAAAACAATCAGTTTCTGAATTGTTATAAAATTTTCAAAATCAATCAATGACTTCAGCGCTTTTAAACTTTTCATTAAATGAGTCATTGATTGAGGGGGAGAATGTTTTCAAATTTATATCATCTAACGGACTTATCTAATTATCCTACATACTTAAATGTTAAACATGTTAACCTACGTTGAAGGACTAGGTGCCTAGGATAAGATTGTTAGGATTAGATGATTAGAGTTTGAGGAACACATTATTCCCATGCCTTTTATAATCTGATTGATATGTTGTATTGACTTTGATTAGTCGATTGTTGTTTGGGTGATGTCGACCACCATATATCTGTATGTGTGTTCACTAACGTATGCATGTATATTGGTATATAAGAATGTTCCCGATCCGGATCCCACAATATAAGATGATTGGATGCCGAAAGGAAAGGGTAACTATATCTTAGGTTGACAAATTGAAGAAACGGAGCTTAATTTTACTTCTATGGAGAGTTGGCATGGAATGCAACGTAAGAGGTCTCACTGCATCAGCAGATGGTTTTCTTCATCATCAAATGAAGAAACGGAGCTTAATTTGACCCCAGTTGGCATGAAAAATGCAACATAAGAAGTTTCACTGCATCAACATATGGTTTTCTTCCAAATCTACAGCAACAACAACAAAAGCAGCTCAACCACCTAACGTATTTTTGTGCAGGATAATTGTGATGATAGCATTTTTTTTAAACAAATTTTTAAATAATTTTGTTTTGAAAATGGAAAAATATTGTTTTGAAAATAAATTGGACTAAATTTTGAAAATCACCGGACTTCATTTTATCAAAACCTAAGTCACTCAATCAACGACTACAGTCATCGATTGAGGGGGAGGGTGATTTAAAATAAAATATTTTCAAACGATATTTCTTCATAAAAGTACGGTCTGTACGATAATAAGTGGTGATCTAAAGATTTAATGTTATGTCATGGTATGATTTTCTTTAAAACTCAAAGGTCTTCAAAATGAAATTTTTTCTGTTCTTGTTTGATTGTGAAACTGTTTTATTTTACTTAAAGATCTCTTAAAAACTATCATTTTTTTCTGTTCTTGTTTGATTGTGAAACTGTTTTATTTTACATAAAGATCTCTTAAAAACTATCATACCTGACACTAACAATCTTTAATGTCTAAAATTGATCCGTATCAATCATTTTCAAAATTAAATCAAGCCACGTCTTTCCCCAAAATCTTTTAAATGATTTAAATCAATTGGGATCACAAATCTCAAAAAGTTTAATTTTTTTATCGGGGGAGAGATCGTGATTTAAATCTCAAAATTGTTTAAATGGAATTGGTTTTAATCCTTTAAAGGCACTCCTGCCTCCATGTGCCAAACGATTTCAAATATACAATGCACATGTTGAGGAGGAGGATTTATCCAAAAACAATATGAGTATTTAAACCTGGCCACATATTCTCCCATGTTTTCTAAACCTAATTAAATCACTTGGGATCCAAAATCTCAAATGATTTGATATTTTTGATCGGGGGAGAATATGTGATTTAATAATAAAACTTGATAAAAGGTGATCATTTGATTCAAAAGTGCATATTGCTCTCCTATATGTGCTAAACGCTTTCGAATCTCGAAGCACATATTGAGGGGGAGCATTTCAAAAGAAAATAAACTTTCAAGGTACAAAGATTTATATGTTTCAACATAAAGTACCTTGATTGATTTTCTAAATGGTTTCTTAATGGCTTTTGTAATCGTGGATGTACTTCAAAAGATCTATTTCCTCTATGTGATAAAATGATTTCAAATATCCTATGCACATATTGAGGGGGAGAATTTATCAAAGAAAATCAAATGGCTTTTTTCATGGAAATTGTGATCAAGAATATATTTCAAAGAACTCTTGCCTCCATGTGCGAAACAATTTAAAAATCATATGCACATGTTGAGGGGGAGCATTTCTAAAAGATCAAAAACAGTTAAGGTACAAAATGCTTTGATATTATATCACAAGTACCTTGATTGATTTTCCAAATGATTTTCCAAATGGTTTCGAGAAGGAAAGAACAATACCAAAAGACCGACCAATTTACTTTATACATGGTGTTATAAGGATGGTTAGGTTAGGTATTTGTTCCCACGATCCGCCAGAACTGGAGGGATCTACCCAGGGACAATCCACTAGATAGTGTAGAGTCCTTAGGTATGATGAAAAAAGGAGAAAAATGAGAAATGGGAAGAGTGCGGACTGAGACAGAGCTAGTACTGGAATAAACCCAACAAGGTTCTAGTTATGAAGTCTCGGTAAGCACTGAAGGGGTTGAAGAATGAAAAAGAAATGAATGAGAAAAAGAGTGAAAAGAAATAGCCCTCGAATAATTCAACCTTAGGGCAGAAACCGGGTTCAATACATATGCTACTGGTTGTTACTAAGGTAACACTGGTATTGAAGACAAGACGTCATGGACCCAGTGACACACTGCACTAAACTTCCCAAGCTACTCAAGTTCCTCTTAAAAGGGCTTGTTTCATTCTCACGGGGAACCTACATAATCTATTGACTTTCTCTTAGAGATTGTTGATATTGAAGAAGGAGACCCTCTCCCTAGTCTCCATCATAGGAACCAAATTGCACAATTGAGTCTAGAGCCAAGAGATCATCCACAATATCTCATTAGGACACAAAATTAATGAAGACTTGATGTTTCACACAATGTGGAAAGTAAGAATATTTTAAGAGTCCTACGCATAATCCTTGTGGTATTGCCAGAACATCCGAGTGATATGTAAAAATATTCACGATCAAGATGGAAATCCTTCTAGAGCCAACATCAAACAAGCTCTTGGTGGGTGACATGTGAGAACTTTTCAAAAGATCAAGCTTGTGACAACTGGATAGAAACAATGGGGAGATTCATTCTTGAATCAACCTTGGTCCAGGAAATGAATTGACGAATACTTTTGGAAAAACCATTCGATGTGCAAATCTTCTTTTCTCTAGCACATCGAATGTGTATTCATATTTCAAATTCAAAAAGTATCTCTGATTGAAAAAATACTTTTGGAAAAACCGTTCGATGTGCAAATTTCTTCTTTTCTCTAGCACATCGAATGTGTACTCTTTTCAAATACAAAAGGTATTTTTGATTGAAAATTGATCTTTCTCAAAAAACCTTCATCGTATTGCAAAACTCTTTCTTCTAAGCAATACGCGATTGTTTTTCAAATCAATTTTTCATCAATCAGTGAATCTCAATTCGCTGGTTCACTCACTCCGTGTTGTCTTTTTTGAGACGTTCCGGTTTGAGAACAGCTAGAATAGCTGCGAAACCCTGTCAAGGAGATTCTTCGGAATTCTACCTGATCACAGGCAGTACTTGTACTGATCAACGGGGAACCGTGGGCCGTGTACCTCAATTCAACGAAAGTGATCAAAGACACTTTCGTGAGCTTTATTGCTAACTGTTGTTTGCAGGTACATTTGGACGGTTGCAGCTGATCAGAATTGAGGAGTCAATCCATAGCCGCATGCTCACAGCATCCACACTTAATTGAAGAAATCATGACTTGTGCATATCTACAGAACCTGGCTCTGATATTTTATACTATGTTTCCGCTACGCTGCTGCAAATATCATGAGCCAGTAAAGCTTCCGCTACTCTGATGAAAAGATGTCATGATCCAGAAAGTGTGAGCATGTCGGTCCAAAAGTCACAACATCACATGATGGCAACACAACAAAGGGTGATCCAGAGATTTACTGTGGTTGATGATCTCAATGAGAGCTCAAAGATCATCGAAGATGTGGATCAGTTTAAAGGCCTCCACTAAAAGTACAAGTCAATGCGGACTTTGAAAAATCGCTACTAAAGCACAAAGATTGCAGAATTGAAGAATTGAAGCCTACGAGCTCAAGAACAAAGTCAAGAATAGAATGCTAGGATTCAAAATGTAAATCATGGGGTGACCTTGTGACCTCCCTTAGGGGGAGATTGTTGGGAATTAGAAATTCCATGGTGAAGAGTCGGTCACCCCAAATATTATCTAGCATAAGTTAGCTCGTAGACTTGTAGTTATTTACGTTATTTATTAGTTTATTAGTTAGTTAGTAGCGTAGAATAGTTTAGTGTAACACCGTGGAGGAAGGACGGGTCTTTACCCACTGTATGCCTGATCCACAGTCCGATAGGAGGACGTATTCATTGTAACTATAAATAACCCTTCCATCTATGGAAGGGGTGGTGCTTCTTTCAATCTAACCTTTCTTTTTTACAAAGCAAGTCTCTAACAAGAAACACCCTCTATTATCTTTCTCTCTCTAAATGGCTAACATGTATTTCCATCATCCAAGACCACCCGAATCATTAAACACAACACTATATTAAGATCCAACACGACTTAATTAAATTAAGGGATAATGATAAAAATACCCAATTTTTCAAACATGCTTCACAAATTACCCCATTTTATACTCAAAAACCCAAAATACCAAAAAAAATCCGCAACATTTTTGAGAAAAATCGCAAGACTTGCGAGATTTTTCGAAATTGGAAAAAATATCGAAAATTTTCGATATTTTTAAGAAAAATCGCAATATCTTGCGAAATTTCTTAAAAATATCTGCGAAATTTCTTAAAAATATCGAAATTTTTTGATATTTTTAAGAAATATAAAAAATTTGCGATATTTTAAAGAAATATTAAAAATTTGCGATATTTCTTAAAAATTTCGCAAATGTTTCGATATATATAAAAATATTCGCAAACTTATGGATAAAACTTGCGAGATTTTGCTGATAAAACGTGTTTTATTGTTATTTTAGCTCCCTTCACTAAAAAAAACTCAAATTCTCCCGAAAAAACTCAAATTTTTCATGAATTCCATCAAAGAAACCTTCAAAATACGTGTATGTAAAGGAGGTACATGAGAAAGAGTGGATGGTGTGTTGGAGTATATGCCGTTAAATTGTGTAAAACGTACACTAATTTTACCATTGTTGTCATCATATTCATGTTTACTAGAAGCGGTATCCGAGAGGCTAGAAATCGATGCTAATAGTGGTTTTATGGTAACTTACAATTCGGATAATGATATTTTAGAGGTATGTGATGATTTGGAAGTCAATGAATTTATAGAATTTGTTGTTAAAAGTAGTATAATTGTTACATTGTGTATTGTTGAGTCTAGTGTAAACGGTAGGCAATTATCAACTACGGGAAGCAATCAACAAAGCAATTTTATTCATGCTAACTCGTCTGTAAATGTATATCAAACCGAATATCATGCCACACAAATTCACCAAACACAAATGCCTGGTAGTAGTTTTTGTCAAAATTTTCATAGTTTTCAACATATGCATGGATTTCCTGGGAATCCTATGTATGTGCCTGGAATTCCTGTGTATCTTACGCAGGATCCTCAAAGTGATTCAGCTAATCGTAAAAAAAAAACAAGTTGTTGGTTCACCAAAAAACAAAAAGACTAATGAAAGGGATTTGCTAGATGATGATAAATTACGGCCTTTCGGAGAAAAGGTAATGGGTGGTGTTTTTGGGAAAGTGAAAAGATTGTCTGGCGAGGATGAGAGTAGTGAATCTGATGATGAGCGTAGTGAATCTGATGACGAGAGTAGAAAATCTGATGAGGAGGTTAGTGAATCCAATGAGGAGAGTAAAAAATTTGATGATGCGAACAAGAAATGTAGGAAGGATAAATTTTGGAATATGCCTCCCCTACTCAAAACACCAGCCCCAGATATCAACTCGAAAAAAGGTATGTGTTCTGGAACATCTAGTCTTGTTTGTTTGCATGATACTTTTGATAATAAAGAACATATAAAACTTGTTTTGGGTAGAAAAGCTCTTGAAGAAGGATTTCAAATTAGATACCCAAGATCAGACCCCTAAAGGGTATATGCATAATGTATTGATGACACATGTGAATGGGTTTTTCGAGCCTATATACCCAAAGACTATAAAAAGTTTTATGTAACAACATTTCACGACCATCATACACGTACTAGAACTCAAATTCACCCACATCATCGTAATGCTTCCCCAAAAGTCCTTGGTCATATATTGAAGGAGGTAATGTCTGAGAATAGTAGGATTTATAGGGGGAAAGAGATTATGACAGATATGAATGCTAGGTTCAAAATTGATATATCATATTCTCAAGCTTGGCGAGCTAAATGTTATGCATTGCAATTGTTGAGAGGGTAGGATTTATAGGGGGAAAGAGATTATGACAGATATGAATGCTAGGTTCAAAATTGATATATCATATTCTCAAGCTTGGCGAGCTAAATGTTATGCGAGCTAAATGTTATGCATTGCAATTGGCGAGCTAAGGTTCAAAATTGATATATCATATCCTAAGGAGTCGGTCTCCAATGGTTCGTCTAACCTATCATTGTCAAACAAAGTGAAACATCTCGTCCAATTAAACGGTAGTAATGATCTCCAAGCCAAAGTCCTCGGAATTATATCCGGATTTTTGAAGGCATAAAAATGTGTAGCCGGGATGGCCTCCAATATCCATATCTATAAAATAGAAAAACAACATAAAAAACAACTAAAAAAACAACATAAAACATGTACAAAAAATCACCATATGTAAAAAATACCATAAAAGCCCAAACAAATCTAGTCAATGCGTATCGGATCTCTTCCCCTTTCTTGTGTTTCTCATTATGAAGCAGTCTGCGATTAGATATAGCATATCTAAGTTGCTTATAGGTTTTATCCCAAATATACGACCCCCATGGAAAAATATTCCAACAATCTTCTAAACGCTCAACCAAATTCAACTTAAAGTTACTAACATTGTGTGACAATTGGTGGCCCAAGAATCCGTTATCTAACAACACCAAAAGACATATCTTAACTGCATCATCGTCTTCCAAAACAATTGACCGATCTTTCATCTGATTAAAGATATCCATAACATCATTTACTTTAACCGAAACGTTTTCTGGAATATCAAGGAACATCCTTTTCCTAAATGGATTTTCCGTCATGTCCTTAACCCACTCTTTCATATAAATATTGTGACCAAAACGTAAAGTTGTAACAAAACAAAACTCTTGGCGTCTAAAGCGAATCCGTTTACCTAATATATTGAATGAGAGCTCGTTTGCTACGCTTTCAACCTCACTAGCAAGTATCGTATGAATCAAAAGTTGGCTATTCTTTTTAAGGACAACGTCGAGCATATACTAATGTCCGAAACATGTTTTCCTGAATTTTTAACTTGGGCATCGGTCAGAGCTACAAGCCTACAAGTATGTCCGAAACAATCGTAATTTTGGCCTTAATCGTTATGTTTGGCTGGTTAAGAAAAGAAAAAAAACAAATGTCTTAGCAATCATAATTCACAGCTTATATCAGTCATGAAAACCTAACTACGATCACATATCAGTCACGAACCCCAAATTTTCATAACTAACCCTAATTGGGAAAAACCCCCAATTTGAAAAAATTATCCAATTCAAACAAAACCCTAATTAAAAAAGCAATAAGATAATTCGAATATTAATATAATTTTTGCACGATTAAAACTTACCGGAATCGAATCTTTATTCATGATTCGATATAAATAGTCTAATCGAAGCCACGGGAAACCTTCAATTCGAATTGTTTTTGGTCGTTTCTTCAATTCTCAAAGTTAGGGGGGGTTGCGATATTTCTTCAAATCGAACTAAAACTTGGGTATGGGAGGGTTTTTTCTTTGCGATATGTGGATATTTCTTCAATTCGCAAGTTGGGAGGGGGGGGGGGGGGGGAAGAAGTACCTGTTATGTTTTGCGATATGTGGATTTTCAGGTTTTAGTGTTATAAAAATATCGAAAATTTTCGATATTTTTAAGAAATTTCGCAAGGTCTTGCGATTTTTCTTAAAAATATCGAAAATTTTCGATATTTTTTCCGATTTCGCAAAACTCACAAATGTTGCGGAATTTTTGGGTATTTTGGGGTTTTTAGTATAAAATGGGGTATTTTGTTAAGTAAGTTTGAAAAATTGGGTAATTTTGTTATTATTATAAAAAAATATTAAATTTATTAAGTTATATAAAATTGTTTGTTTGTCACTTAATAGAAAAAAATAATTAAAATATTAATTATTAAAACTGAAAATTTATGTAATAAATTATCTTTTAATTAAACATGACTTAATAAAAAAATTTAACAGAAGTTATTTAATTTGAGTTTTGCCAGCAAGTGATTTTGCTCGGGTTTAGTTATTAAACAAAAGTTTCTGTTTATATTGAAAAATGCATTAAATGAACGTTAGTTAACCTTACAAATCTTATAAAGTTAAATACATTCATTAAAAAGTTAAATACATTTTTTAATTTAATTCACTTAAACTTATTATTATTATTATTATTATTATTATTATTATTATTATTTTGAATACGTGCTTAACAAGTGACCGCTGGACCCTCGTTAGCAAAGCTCATTCGTCTAACAAATATGTATATTAATTACTAGTACGGTATTCATACCTCGAAATAAAATTTTCCTGTAAGTCATGTATTTTAATTTATGATGTTATTTTTGACAATAAATTTACGGATATCAAGAATTTCATGTGACGTATTTCAACTCCTTAACTAATGACAATGTTTTTCATTATACAATTGTGATAATTAATATTACATGTGCCAATTTGTATAAAATGAGCCCGTTTGCCCCGTGCCCGTTTAGCCCGTTAGTTTCCAGTATAAGATCTTGTTTCAGACTTTTTAAAGCGATTCTAATAACATTAGCCCGTTTGACCTGTGTCCGTTTAGTCCGTGCACATTTGGTCCGTGCCCGTTTAGCCCGCGCTCGTTCGGGCTCGAGCCCATTTGGCACGTGCCTGTTCGGGCTTGAATATTTGTATAACGTGCTTCATTATTTGTATTAGTGATATTTAATGCATAAATTGTGTTTAAGTTAGTTGTACAATATGCTTGATAATTTGAATTTCTTATGTAAGAGTTATTTTAATAACTGCATTAATTGTATTTATTGATCAGTTAGTTAATTGATTACATTAAAACATTGACTATATTAATAACATTAAAGTAGTGTAAGTTATTGAATTTCTATAATAAAGAAGCGAATTTTTTAGAATTTTTATTTAAAAAAAGCATAAATGCTTTAGATAGTATGATAAATGTTATGTATAGCATATGTAGTGAAGTATAAATTTATGTACAAGCCACCGTTCGTTTCTAGAATAACAGCATATTAAACAGTTTGGTCACCAGTCACCACCCACGGCTATATGAGTTTCTGTTGCATTATTTGATACGAAGTATGTATGGTATGGGAATTTCCATATGGATAAAGCTAATAACACAAGTTGAAATAAGCAAAAACTATGTGGTACCTTCTAAATCTATCCAACTTCTAGAAGGTTTGGGAAAGGGTGCCAAGTTATGAATCAAACAATATCATGTTTTGTTTCTTAGGTGACATGCCATAACAGCATGTACAATGGTAACTTGAGTTATAAAATAATACTGTCTACGTCAGCGTCACATCCGTTTTAACATTTCACCTTAACATTTCTAAAAAACACTCACATCAATAACATCTCAATAACATTAATAACATTTCATATTTTCAATTTCAACCCCTAAACTAAAACAAACACTTCATTTATTAAACTAAACATATCAATAAAATTGAAAACATATTACAATACGAAATTAAAAAAAAAAAAAGTTACAACGAAATAAAAAAACACACTGCAAATTAAACGTTACAACAAATTAAAGAAAATGACGAGAATACAATCTACTGACGAGGTTTCAAGTTATATTTTTTGATGATTCGGTCTTTTTCGTCATTGATCCAAGCCACGAAATTTGGATCTTTCCTTTCAGTATCCGTCATCAAAAACTTTATCTATTCCAACCTTATTATTGTTTCATCTTTTTCCTGCTGGGCCCGATACGCCGCTGCGGCGGTTTCACGTTTGATACGATACTCGTTTGCCATAGTTTCAGTGAAATAAGTTGACGAGCTCGTTCCTCCAGTGCTTGCTCCCCCAGTACTTGTCGTGCTCTCGGATCTTGCTTTCTTGGTAGCACGTTTCTTTCCCATGGGGCGTGGTTGTTCATCATTACCAAACAAAGCCTCATTTGTTTGGCATGGCACATCGCCGGTTAAATCAACCGGTTCTGGCGTGTCCCATTTCTTATAATGACGCAAAACCTCCCAAGCGTCATCGAGACCAAACGGTGCTGCTTTGGTTTCCTCACGATACCATTGCTTTGCCCGTTTCATCACATCCAGCTCACTTTCCCCGCTTCGTTGATCCTGTTGCGCACGTTTGTAACAAGAGTTGAACTTTGTGCATATGCCGTTCAACGTTTTCCACTTGCTAGACATCATATCCTTGTTGCGTCGTTGAAAGTTGTTTCTATTGAACTCATTTCTGACCCGATACCAAAACGTATCTCTGGGTTGGCACTTTCCAACTTTTGGATCCTCCAAAACAGCTATGTAACACCTTGCAAGTAATGTTTCCTCTGCTGGAGTCCAAAGCCCAGCAACGACAACTTCCTCTTCATCATCATCAGTTGGTTCGGGCTCGGGGTCTTTGGATTTTTTTGATTTTCGCTTAATACGACCTTTTCCTTTTTTTGGAGGAGACGTGAGTGTCTCAGCAACATCATGTGTTTCAGTTTGTGATTGTTGTGAGTGTTGTGTGAATTGTAGGTTTTGAAAGTTGGAGTTTAAGGTGCTTTGTTGTTGCCAAAAGAGATATTGTTGATGTTGTTGCCACATTTCTTGGCTCGATAAGCCTAGTGGGTTGGGAAGAGACATGTTGGGGTTTGAAGATGAACCCGCGTTCAGGTTAGATGATGAACCCGGGTTTGAGGTATTCCACCCACCACTGAGAAGATTAAAGAAAGTATCATCGTTGTCGCCTCGACATTTTTTTTTCGAGTGAATAAAAGATTGAAGATTGAGAGTATTGAGAGGATTGAGTAGTGGAAGTGTGAAAAAAATGGTGTTATTTTTTATTTTTTTTTTTTACTTTTTATTTTTTAAAAACTAGCCGTTTAGGGGATTTTTTGTAATTTTTTTTAAAACCTAACGGCTAGTATCCGTTGAGGGGGTGTTTTTAAAAAATTATTGATTTTTTTTTTTTTTTTTTTTTTTTTTAATTCGCCTATAACGGGCGTTAAGCCCATAACGTGCAGGGACTAACGGCGTTATTTCTCCGTGCCTCCAAAAGCGTAACGCCACTAACGGCATTATTACTCACAAAAATGGCGTTAAGCCGTTTATTATTGTGTTTGCTCTAATAGACTTAGCAACATATATAGACACTTGAGGACCATAGACTAAAAGATATAAAGTGTATTTCAATTGAGTTAAACAGAACTTGCAAAACATAAATTATATCGTGGCGTACATTTTAACAAATTCGGAACTTTTCATGCTACCCGGCTATGCATATACTTTATGTAGCGAGACATATATTTGTTCGGCAGTTTCTAAAATCATCTTTTACTCTATAATATCTACGATATCCGTTATTGTTTTGTTCCCCGAACTGTAATAAACATTGACAAGTTCACAAAAAGATATATCTATCTATACATTATATATATAAGAGGAGGCATGCTACATATAATGTCACTTGGCATCCCATAATGTCATGTCATCATTGATTTTATGTGTCATTTTTTTAATCACATGTGGCATTTTTTTTATAATTATGTTCAATTTTATTTTTTTTTAATTTAAAATTCGGTTTTTATGTTCAATTTTAATTTTTTTTAATTTAAAATTCAAATTCAAAATAAATTCGTGTAAAAATGATTATAGTGAGATTGATTATAGTGAGATTCGAACCTGGATCATTAAGTTAACATGCAAACATCTCAACCAATGGAGCCAAGCCATTGATTGTGATCAAGCACCAAAAACAAAAAAAATATACTAGACAAAAAAGCAATTTACACATATCTTTTCTTTAAATTTAGTTTCACAATATTAATTATTCAGTCTGTATACACAAAACACTAATATCATTGCCTTCTATGCAACTGTTTTCGGCTTTATCACATTCAGGCTTAAAAGAAGAATGACCGACAAGCAGTACATGATATACGATATTCCAGTCTCATCAAAGGTCATTATGTCGCCAGTTTTTTTGCCAACAACATCCGTAGCCACCGCAATAAGATCTACAACAATCCTTTAAGGTTTTGTATTTTTTTATTCCCATGTGATTTTTTTTCATGTTGATATATTGTGTTACTCATTGGTTGATTGAATGATACAGTGATTACGTAAGGGCCAACAATACTAAAGATATTTATTATATATATTTTAATCATTCACATATTTGTTTTATGAATAGTTTTGGTTTTGTAGAACCGTGTTGAAGGTCCAACAATACTTCAGGTATTTATTATATATTTTTTTAATGATTCACATATTTATTTTGTGAATACTTTTGGTCTTACAGGTACCTATTTACATATCTATTTTATGAATGCTTTTGGTTTTGTAGAACTGATGTGCATGACACATGAACCAGAATGCTATCAAATATGTTACATGCTTGATGAGATTAATGGTTGCGAAATATGATTAGTTTTATGTTTGATTCGGGTCAGAGTTAGGTTTTAAGGTTTTAAATCTGGAAAACAGTATCAGAAGGAGCTTTCATGGAGTATGGTGAGTTATCGGCTCTTTATGTATCAGTAAGTGTTCTCACGTTTGTAGATTGCAAAGGAAACTGTTGACACACAAGGATTATGAAGTTGAGCTTGATTGTCGTCTTGGGAAGACTGAGGTTGTCACTTTTTTACGAATAAGGATATTTAAATAAACGAGTAATGTGTTCGCTTACTTGCTAGAATTATTTTAGTTCAAAAATAATGTACAAATTAGTTCAAATAAAGGTTTTTTCTAATGACTACAGCCTACCTGATCATTTTAGTTCAAAGTTTTTTTGGTATAAACATGGAATCTAGGATACTATTTTGATTTCTTTGTTACAGTTGGTGGAGACAAAAATACCGTCTTCTGAAATCACGGATTCGAGGGTTAGGACTTGTGACCATCCATCAGATATTGAAGAGCAAGGATGGGATCAATTTTTGTGAGTATGGCACAAGCACCGTCTTGCTTCATGGTTGCACCACAACCACTTCTTTTGTCTCCCTCACAACAAAAGGAGTTGATCTCAGTGATAATGAATGTTGAAAGTGAAGCTACAGAGAAGGAGTTGATATGCCTTGGTGTCTTAAGACATATTTTGAAATTATTTTTTGAGTCAGTGCTACAACATTTTTCAGTATTTCTGTATATGAGATGTGTTATAATATAGAACTCTATATTGAACCGCACTTTTTGTTGATGACTTTAGGTATCCCTACAATAACTTCCTTCATCACCTCATTGAAGAGATAATAGTTTGTTGTCTTGAGAGCAAGAATGCTTAACTGGTTAAGCATATTCTTGAGGACTGTAATCTTGTCAGGAGTATTATTGATGCTGAGAGGAACGGTGCGTTGAGCACTTACGAAAACAATGCTATGGTAAATATTTCCATGATATAAGGATAGTTATTTTATTTTAAGGTGTTCGAGTTAAAACTTAGGACACATAAGTCTAAAATCGAGATAAAGATCAACCAAACATTAAAAGATAGTATGGATTTTGAGCATAATATCTTTGAGTTCAACTGATAGGATCAGTCTGTTTCTTCTGACTAGAATCAGTTGCAATTTATGTGTAGTGGCATGTAAAGCAGCTCCAAAATTTAACAAAATAAGTTTAAGAAGTATGGTATACATGCAACCCCCTAAACTTCATGAAACATTAGAATTCCCTTTCCTTCACAAGTATCCTTACTTTGTATATGCATGGACCCATAAACACAAACTTCCACATTAAAATTCTTACTTTGAATTTGTTGAATGCATGTTGCAGCCAACAGTGCCAACTGAAGGGAGAATGCCACCCAGGATAGGGAATGTTGGATTGATTTTAGTTTTGAATCTTTATTTTCACTTGAGTTATGAGTGTTTTGATTATTACCCAGGATAGGGAATGTTTAATGGGAATTTAGGTGATTTTTTATTCTGCTGCAACAGCAGCATTACAGGAGTGTTAGGGTTGTTTTTGTAAGGCACTTTGGTTGGTATAAATGGGTGTTCAGGGCTGTTGAAAAACTGCAATAATATTTATCATTTCCTTTATGTTTGATGAAATCTTTTTATTTGTTTATTGGTCTTTGCAAAGCATACTAACTAACATCTATAATCATGAAACTGGTAATTGTATCAAGGTCTAATCTGCCTCCAAGATGGCATATATCTTCGAGGAGCTTTTCATAGGGTGTGTTATATGTGTTAAGGTTTGTATTGTGAGTAAAATTCTTCTTTATTGCTTTATGTTCCCAAATTAACAGTATTTGCAGCTCAAGTATGATATTCATTCTTTTTGGACTAAAATACACCGTTGGTCCCTAAACTTGTTGTTGTGCATCGCGATGGGACGGAACTCGGCATATTCATCGTGGTGAGTCCAAACCTTGGCCTTTAAATGTCAAATCAGTCCCTTTGACGAATTCTCTGTTTGTCAAAGTCTGTTAAGGTTAGGGTGTGCCTTGCACATGAGGGTAAACTCATCATTTCATTGTTTTGGTCTATTTTATTTCATCTTCATCTTCCTCATGGGCTAAACCCAGATTCCGGCGACCTTAAACCCAGAATCCGGCGACCCATCTCCGACCATTATGGGATCGTTTTCCACACCCAAGCAGCATATACCTAGCCATGTTTTCTTTAACTGGAGTTATCAGTCTCATTTTGTGCAGTCTTGAAAATAGTTTAACTTATATAGTGTCCATTTATATTCAGTCACAACAATAATTCCAACTGGAAACATAAAGCCAAAAGCTAGACAAAAAAAGTCAGAAAATCTTGAAAAGATAACACCATCAAACAAACCAATATTTAGCTGCTGCCATTCATGAACCCATATTTTTGCATCACATTTTTGGTTGCAAGTGCTGCAGCCTCACTCGGTCCAAGTTCCCCCTTGGGCCTTATCGCAGCAAACTCCTTGGCAATCTCATCTTGGACCACGTTCCTAGCATTGCCGAGAGGATCAGTCACAGGTTGAATAGTTGTGGCCTCAGAGGGTTGGCCTTTAGTTGGTGCGTTTAAGCTAAGAGCTTGTGGGACTTCACCTACCCTCAGTTGTGCCTCCAGATTTTGTATCAACGGCACTGCAAATTAATCAATTTAACTTATGAACGTGATCGATTTGGTTATACATGCTTAACCGTTTTAAGTCATATGTTTTTGCAATTGACCGGCCCGCACATCCCACCCCAAGACTAATATGTGAAAATGTTTAGGCTAACTTAACTGCTAGAGAAAGTGTCCCCTACGTTAGAAAAATGCGACCATTTTCTTGCAAAAACATATTTTTATCACACGTCCTTACAGAAATTAAGAGTGCTGGACAAAAACACGTTATGGTCTTGTAGACCAACCTGGCCCATACCAAATATTACCCAACCTTTAAATTCAAACATTGTGTTTTTCCGCATCTAATATTCATTTTTGTTTCACATTTCCATATCACACACCGACAATTTTCTATATCAAAAAGTTTGTCATTGTAGTTATTAAAAAATTTCTATAGTAGAAGAGTCCACATCAAGTTGAAAACAAAAACTGACACACATGACCTAGAGACTCATATTGTGTCTGTTTGGTTAAAAAAATGTGACACTTTCAAGCTTAGCTTTTATTTTGAAAATATAGTATCTTATTTCTGAAAAGCCAGTAATCATTTGATTATTAGTCAAAAATAAGAAAACAAAACATTCTCCATTTGTAGAAAGATTAAACCATTTGCATTGGTTAGTTGAGATTTCATCATATTAAATCATCTATCCTTGTATTTAAATTTGGTCCAACATTGTCAACTAGGGAGTAAAAAAAAAAAGAGACAAAAATAACAAAATTAAAAGGTTTAAGAAAGAAGAAAGATTAGTAACTTACTCATAAGAGGAGCAAGTGGACTACTTATGACTTCATTAGGAAGGTTAAGAATGTACTCCGGTATGGTTGTGCCCACGAGATACTGCGCAACTTCATTGCTAAAAGTATTGCAATTATGCTTCAATAAGCTATAAGTTTCTGGTGTGTAGCGTGGGCTTATCTCCTGTAAATATGACTCAAACGCATCCTTGGTGATCTTGGTGACACCAAGATCAATCATTTTAATTGGTGTTCCAAAAGGTGTGGTTCCAATAGGACTTTTTTGTATGCCACCACCAAAATAATATTCAGTATCATATACCACTATTCATGTGTGCATGTGTTTTCAATTTCCAAACAAATTATGTAACATTTTTGGATGTCAAAAAACATTGTGAATGCTTAGATACATTAATGTTTCTTCTACATTGGTTTATCCAAACTAGATTATCTTTTTTGTTGGGTGTGTGCATTGTGCATGATAAAGAAAGATGAAAGAAAACTTGGAATATAGATAAATACCATATGCCTTCAAAAACCTTCCCTAGTAAAGAACTGGAGACCTGCTTAGCTAGTCCTTGGCTCAAATCATACACATACAAGGTCACCTTTTGGCCCTCCTATAATTGGAGTTTAAAAGTGGCTATGTTATATTCCACAATTACGATATATCATAATATGCATAAACTAGAACATAAGTAGTACTAATCGATAACTCTGTACGTAACCTTCACGTTAAGAGATCTCAGCCAATTTGAATGCCATCAGATATGGTTGTGTGCTACGGTATTTAACTTGGAAAGGTGTTTTGGCATTGCATTTTGAAATGACAAAGGCTATCTTGTTCGAAGTGTTGGATGTGTTATCTTGTTATAATTTATGATATTCATATAATTAGTTGTTTACATTTTTGAGAAATTTTTACTATTGACAACAAAAATCAGTTATTGTACCCAGCCACTAAAGAACGATTATTTCTAACATCATGTATTCACAGGTCTTGATTTTGGGTTTAAGGTCGCCGGATTCTGGGTTTAAGGTCACCGGAATCTGGGTTTAGCCCATGAGGAAGATGAAGATGAAATAAAATAGACCAAAACAATGAAATGACGAGTTTACCCTCATGTGCAAGGCACACCCTAACCTTAACAGACTTTGACTAACAGAGAATTGGTCAAAGGGACTGATTTGGCATTTAAAGGCCAAGGTTTGGACTCACCACGATGAATATGCCGAGTTCCGTCCCATTGCGATGCACAGCAACAAGTTTAGGGACCAACGGTGTATTTTAGTCTTCTTTTTGTTAATGTAGAAATGCCCATTTGATGCAATTGAGATAATTAATTTACCAAAAGATCTGGAAAAAGATACAACTCACTGATATGGAGTCAACACCTTCAAATTACACAGGTTAGTTAATAAACAAATCGGGTTTGTTATACTAGCGTTGCGGTTTGCTAGAGGTGGCAACTTGAATCTACTTAAATACGAATGGATTGGTTTGAGTTATATCTATGTCAAATTGGATCAAACCGGTATAAATATTAGTTTAATGGGTTTAAACTTGCCCATTGAATGCCTAAAACTATTTGAAATTTTTTGTTCAGGTTTTTGTTAACATTTTTTTTATCATATTTGGAACACTAACTTTTCATAAAAATATAGAACTTAGTATAAAATCTATTTCGGGTCAACCCAACCTGTTTTCACTCGATACAGTTATTCTTGACCTGTATGCAACCAGTCCCCATTTTGCCACTTGTATTGTCTCACATTGATCACTAAATTGAGCATATTTCATGGCAGGTTGCCTGTCCCGAGGCCTGGGGAAGTTCTTGGCTTAGTCGGAACAAATGGAATTGGGAAGTCGACCGCTCTAAAAGTCTTGGCTCGAAAGTTGAAACCCAATTTGGGACCTCTTTAACGTAAATCAGATGGTCCCTTATAGTTTATATCCTCAATCATTTTAATTTATTTTGTTTTATTGTTGTTAATGCTTTGGTTATACATCTTCAGAACCCTCCAGATTGCAAGAAATTCAGACCCACTTCTGAGGATCTGATCAAACCATAATATTGTTGACCATATTCCAAAAGCAGTTCTAGGGAATGTTGGACAAGTACTTGAACAAAAGGATGAGAGAGATGTGAAGGCGGAGCTTTGTGCTGATCTTGAGTTGAATCAGGTTATAGATTGTAATGTTGGAGACTTATCTGGTGGAGAGCTTCAGAGGTTTGCCATTGCTGTCGTTGCCATACAAATGGCAGAAATATATATGTTTGACGAACATTCAAGTTATCTTTATGTGAAACAAAGGCTTAAAGCTGCCCAAGTTATCCGATCTATGCTTACATAACAGTTTATGCTTCCATTCTCACTTAGTTTCTTGGTTTGTTAATTATGATGTTAAGATGTATATTACTGACAGAATAATCCGCAACACTTCAATTTCAGATATGTGGTTGTTGTTGAGCACGCTTTAAGTGTGCTTAATTACCTATCAGACTTCATTTGCTGCCTGTATGGGAAGCCTGGTGCGTATGGTGTTGTGACTCTACCCTTCTCTGTCATAAAAGGAACTAATATCTTTTTAGAAGGTTATATGCCCACAGAAAACCTTTGGTTCCGCACATTTAGGGAAAACTTTTCACACGTCTTTACCAGTTTAACAGTGATTCCACCAGAATGTATCAATTTACTGATGTAGGTACTCACTGTCACCTTCCTTTTTATTTCCCCATACTGTGATTTGCATTCCATTTGGTGATGTGCTAAGGATTGCGTAATCAGATTTAAGAGTGACTTAAGAGGTATCTTTGTTTAACTTTATGCTGTGAATTCTGAATGTACAGTACTCCATTCCAACTCCAGCAACACATATATACGTCATTCCAGAGATTGACGAGGCTTGAACTATGACTACGGAAGTACAGAGTAAGAGTATTTCACATACAAAGTAATTTATAACTACGAACATGAAAATTCAGTTAACCAATTGTATTTTACAGGTTTCGCGCCAACGAGAGTGCAGTTGCCCTGCTACTGAAGACTGAAAAGGAAATATCAGAAAATTTCAGCCGCCAATAACACAAGAGAATGCTTCATTGGGCAGAACTGATAAGCAAAAAACAGAGCAGGTATGTGGTTACAACTTTTATCTTTCTACATTCCTCCGCTAAGCATCGAGTATATCAGTTGTTCAGTTAATGTGGACTACTTTCTCAGAATTAGACATCCGCCAATAGTTCAATGTATCATTATGCCTTGCCCGACAATTATTAGTTAGGTTATGGAATTCTAGAGATGAAACTACTGTTGATGGGATCATTAATGGTATCGCGATTGATTGTCTCATTGTAGTTTTTTGTTGATAATTGAACTGCTGTACACTGTTTAGTGTTTATATATGTTTATGTGTGTATTTAAGGAAATAGCTTCAGATATTTTCTAACTGTGTATTTTTGGATGGTACTTGTATTATAGGGCAGAGTCAGCCTCACTTAAGGAACATGCTGAAGCTCAATCTAAGGAGCTTTTGCAAAGGAAACAACAAGTAGAGGAACTGCAGGAAAAGGAGCGAGTGGCAAATGAAAACGTAAGCTACCGTTGCTATTATCTTATGTGTTGGAAAAACTACTTAAATCATGGATCAAGAAGTTATGGTCGAGAATTTGATGTTATAGTTTCTCTTTCATTAAGTCTTAGTAATTGTCCATGTGCAAAGCTCATTTGAATATGTAAGTACTTTATTATGGTGCAGGTTGAAGGTCTTATGATGGATATTGCTGCAGCTGAAGAGGAGATCACAAGATGGAAAGTTGCGGCACAGCAAGAAGCTGAAGCAGGCAAAGGTGTGGAACAAGAGTATATAGCACATGTATGCTCACATTAATATCTTATATTTTATGTGATCAGTGGTTTATTTTGAAGATTATGACAGTTGATTGTGCACCCAATCCTGAAAGTTACTCCTGCTTGATTGTATAATTTAGCCCAAATGTAGCTTCACACATGCTCTAGAAGCTAGCTTGTATGCCACTCACAGATTTGTTAAAATAGCTTCTAGAAATCACTAAAATAACTCCACTCACCATATACATTTCATGAATAGTATTTCGTAGATCAAATTAGATCATGTAATGCCTCAAAATTTTGTGAAAATATTACACAAATATAATTGAAGTATACCCATTTGCCTTTTACCAACAATCATTCGTTACAGCAATAAATTGACAGTAAGAGATCCAAGGTAAGTTATATAATATCTTACAAATACTCTTTGAGTTGACCATGTGACTGTCATTTGGAGATATGCTGACTTTTCAGATAGGCTAATGGGTTTCTTCATATTCTTCATGAATTAGATTCAATCCTAGGTTTCTAATGTTGGGAATACTTAACCAGTTAAAACACTTCCAGTATGTTATATTTCCAAGTAAGATACCATCTCTATTTAAAAAAGGTGGAAAAAATACCTATGTTTTTATGTTATCCTTCTTACTCTTGAGAAATTAAAACATTACCAGAATCGATCCTTTTATAACTAGATGGATCAAAATTGTCACCTCTATTGTGTGTGCATACATAGTAAAGTGATGATATCATAAAATGTTCATCAAGTGGCCGTCTACCTTCCCTGCAGTTATCTACCATACGTCAAGAACTGGAAGAAGCAAAGCATGCAGTGATAGAGCAGAGAAGAAGTTAAAGTTCAAAGAGGAAACAGCAGCTGCTGCCATGGCAACTAGAGACACAGCCGAGACATCATTGAGATTGGCAGACACGAGAGCTACCCGCTTGAGGGAACGGGTGGAAGAGTTGACTAAGCAACTTGAAGGACTCGATACACGAAAGATCTCAAGCAATGCACACAGGTCTAGATACGTATGCTGGCCTTGGCAATGGCTCGGTTTGGACCCTATAGGAGGCCCCCGTCTACCAGACACACATCAAAATAGTTCAAATGAAATGGAGCTTTCTGAGCCTCTTATTTAACAACAATTGTTGTTTTGGTTCAGTTTTCTTTTTTATCCATACGCTTATAATGATAGAGCTTAATTTTTTTTCAATAGGCTTCTTATAAACAATGTTCAGTGTTGTTAATCTATTGTACAGCAGATATAAAAACTTTAGTTTTGGGCAGTTTATCTGAAATCTGGAAATTCTTCTTATATACTAAATATCGTACATGTTACTGTAGCAACACACACATCAAATGCAAAGTTTTCAAGTTACTGTAGCAACACACACATTAAATGCTAAGTTTTCAAAATTGGCAAAAACAGTCCCTGAGGGTTAACTGTTGTTGCAAAGTAAGTCCAAACATTAAATATAAAGTTTAACAACTTAACAAAAACAGTCCCGGAGATTTAAGTGACGTTGCAAAGTAAGTCCTGTAGCATTAATTGCTATCTATAGCAACTTGGCAAAATTAGTCCCTAAGGTTTAAGTGTCGCTACAAAGTAAGTCATTTGAAGCCAATCCCGTTGCATCGCGCGGGTTTCCACACTCGTTTCTAATTAAGTGTGAATTGGTTTGCTTTTTCTTGTACTATAGACATTTGTCAGATCAGTTTTGAGCCCCTGTTTCGAGCCATACCCCAGTTAGACAATAAAAAAGACTAAACAAGAAGAGCGAAACGGGGACAACTTCAAGAACCTCAAACGGTAATTTTTAATATCACATGTGAATATAGCGGTGAAAATTGTTTTTATGTAAAAGTGGAGTATACATATAATATTGTACTGATGGCACGACAGTATATTGCATGAAAGCCTTACTCCATAAAATAAATAATAGCATAAACGATGAAGATTTTACATGTATGTTATAACAAGAAATATTTATCTGTTAAAAATATATAGAAGCTAAATAAAAGTTAACGTTTATTTCTTTTCGTTGTTAATGCATTCAATCACACGAACCTTTGTTTCACATTTAAGTTTATTTGGTAGTATATGTTGTTCTTGCGGATCATTTTGTAACTTCCAACTCTCATATTCGATAAACGTATTCGTTCTTAATCCATTCAAACATATAATTTAGTATGTTATACCTTATTTTAATTAACTTACTTTTTTCAATGATATTCATAAGTCTAGCCCGCCTGCTCTAAAGTAGGAAACAAAAAACATTAGACAATTGGTTTTTGGCATACGGACGCTAATTCAACAAAAATAATAACTAACGCTTCCTATAAACAACTATTATAAAATTTGTACATTTATATCTTATTATTCGTTAACTAATACCTTCAACCGATATTTATAACTAATTCCCGCCCATCGGTCGGGCTTCTCAAACAGTATACAATTGCTTGATGAGGTGTGCTCAACAACTATTAATAAAAGTGAATGCACAAAATTTCCACAAGTATGCTTGTCTTTTCAATGGTGAGTTTTCTTCCCTGACAAATAATATGCAACTGTCTCAAAAGTGAATAAAATAGACACGTTTAAAATTATTTTTTGTCAAATTGTTTAATAATTAATAACGGTCAACTAATTTCCATGTATAACGCATTAACAAACAAGCCCTACTTAATTAATACCTTGAACATTACATTGTATGTGCTATCAATTGGATATAATTTGGATAAAACATAGCGTAGGTGGCATGTTTATAAATGGTTTAAATATATATATATATATATATATATATATATATATATATATATATATATATATATATATATATATATATATATATATATATATATACTAGCCGGGTACCCCGCACGGCGGCGATAAGTATAGTTATATGTGTTTGCTTACCCGTTTAGTGAATTCGTTTCACAACACTTTGAATGTATATGTGTTAGTTGTAAGTGTTTGTTTGGGTTACCCGTAACTTTCCCGTAGCTTTCCCGCGACATCATTATTCCCGCATATAGAAATACCCTCGTAATCTCTTACGCGTCAAACACTACCCCAAAAGTATATGATTTTGGACGAATCAAGATTATATTGATTGAAATAAATGAAATAAAGGTTAAAGTTGTAAAAATTTGAATTAAAATAAAATAAACCCATTAAAAATATAAAAACTAAAAACTCATAAAAATATATCAAAATGGATGTTGAATTAAAGAGCATAAAATTTTAGAAAATATGGTGAAATTAGATTATAAAAAAAATAAGTAAATAAAAAGATATTTTAATTTAAAAATAAAGATGAATTTTTTGTTGAGAAATGACACATGTCATTTTATAATTGGAGCTATTTATCTTAATTTTTAGTTGTTAGGAGTTAGGTTTGGAGTTTGTTAGAAGTTAGGCTTGGAGTTTGTTAAGAAGTGACACATGTCATCTCATGATTGAAGCTCCTTATCTTAATTTTTGGTTAGAAAAACTCTTTCCATAATAAGCAAGTAAAAAAGTCTGAATTTTTAAGCCTTCTAATTTTGGAAGGCCTAAATGCATTATAAAGTAGTGTATATATATATATATATATATATATATATATATATATATATATATATATATTGTTAGGTCACTAGATTTACAACACAAGCTTCAATGAAAGAGATAGAGAGGAGATAGAGGCGGATGAACAACTCACACACACATACACGTATAAAACTAAGAAGGGTTAGGCGTAGAGTATGTGAAATAGAGTGAATTGAACAACCAACCCTCAAGTGAGGGTTATTACATAGTATTTATAGGAGGGAAGCTAGGGCAACACTCCTAGTCCCTTCCTTTCTCCTATGGGCTTGGGCCTAAGCTCATGGGCCTTCTACATAAGCTTAAGGCTAAAGACAAACATAAAGGCCATAATTAAGCTAACTATTACATATGAGTAACTAACACTTGAATAAAGGTTTAGGAGTGATTCCAACAATCTCCCCCTCAAGTGTTGGTGATGAAAAACGGTGAAGGCGTTGATGTAATAGTAGCTTTGACGTCTTCTGACATTCTTCTTTCTTGTGAGAAGAATTGCCTTGATTTGAACCATCTCCCCAGTGTAGCGAGATAGTTTTCTTTGAACAGTTATGCTTTGACGTCATCTTTAACTTTGTTCTTTGATCATTGTTCTTTGTGATGAAAGTGATAGTATGTTGTTATCTGCATCTAGTTTGCCTCAGGTTTGCTTCGCTGCTTCAGTGTCTCCACGTCTTTCTCCAACATGCTCACACACTCTTTAACGTTGGATTACGGTACTGATGAAGCTCTTTAAGTCTTTAACTTTGTAGATTCTTTGATTTGACGAAGAATCATTCTGACTTTTGTGTTGCTTTAAGATAGAACTTCTTTGATGATGTTGTTGGTGTGAACAAGTGGAGAATATGCACGATCATTCCGCTCCAGAGCTTCCATAAGAAGTAAACATTAAAACAGTTAGTAATAAGCGGATTCCGGCACTTACAAGTTTGAACTTCGAGAGTGTTGACAACATAGTGTGAAAACACAACTCTAATTCTTACAAAGGCCGTTCCTGAATCGGAGTCCCCAAGTGAGATAACACGATGTACCGAAGTACACCTACGATTCAGATGAGTTTCTGAGGTACACCGAAGCATCACCTCACGACTGTAGACCGTTTGAGACCACTAAGCGCAATCCACGGGGAGTTGCCGAAGCGACCTGCCGTCAGGGCTGTTTGATGTTGACCCTGGCAGGAGTTTCCATTTAATCACTGAGGATCACAAATGTGAACCTCTCATAAATGTTCTCGACAGATTGCTAAGATCTGTGAAGGACTCGATAATGTTCCACTGAAATTCTTATTGTTGAATGTCAAGTGATGAAATGTCAAGTGTACCTAAGAGATCTTTTGATGAATCTCGTGGCTCTAGACTCAATAGTGCATTTTGGTTTTCCTGAGCGGAGACTAGGGAGAGGGTCTCCTTCTTCAATACCATCAATCTCTAAGAGAAAGCCTATAGTTTACGTAGGGTTCCCTGTGAGAATGAAACAAGCTTCTGTTGAGAGAAACTTGAGTGGTTAAGAAGGTTTAGTGCACGCGTCACTGGGTCCATGACGACTTTTAATCTTCAATACCGGTGTCATCTAGTGACAACCAGTAGCATATGAATTGAACCCGGTGTCTGCCCTAAGTTGAATAATCTGGAGGGCTATTTCTTTTCACCCTTTTCTTTGCATTTCTTTTTAATTCTTCAACTCCTTCTTTCTCCGATTCTCATTCTCTTCTTTTTACAATCATACCTAAGGACTTCTAAATTCAAACTATTGGTAGTGTCCTTGGGTAGATCCCTCCGGCTCTGGCGGATCATAGGACGGTTATTCCTAACCTTAGTCACCTTATAACTCCATGACTAACCTATGTTGCCATAAAACCATTTTGAAGAAAAATCTCTCAAAGGGTTTGTAAATGAAAAACATGTTTGAACCACTGTGAGAGTTTTATCTTTTAGCAGAAATACTCCCCCTCCACATGTGCTTTAGAGTTTTGACGGAAAACTGCACAGTGAGGAAAGAGAGCGCACTTTTGAATTGATCGACTCAAGATAGACATTCCCCCGCGAGACACGGTTACGTGGCATAGTTAAAGAGTTGCATTATCAGCTTTTAGGTGACAACTAACTCTAATAACTATCTTGAAGGTGTGGACAACCCCGAAAGGTTGTCAAACCCGTCTAGGTTCATGTCTACCAAGAGTTTCTCGAATGGTACATTCTACTCGGACAAGTCCTTTGCGAGACACGTTTACATTACTAGCGAACTAGCTTGAAATTATTACCCGTCCCGGACAAGTCTTTTCGAGTTACTGATAGTTAAGATCTCGTCAATTCTTGGGTTAAAGTCTTTTCACACGAGAGTTCATATAGCAAAACACAACATATTTCTTATCACGTATTTTCTCCCCCTAAAAAATGGCATATAAAATGTTATTTTTGAAAAGTTGAGAATACATATGACCATTTCGAGTGTTGCGGGAAGAATGACCACTGTGAACAATTTGTGAGCAAAGTTTTAAGTCAAGTACTCCCCCTCAACAAGTGATATAAACGGTTGAGGTTTTGAAAATCGTAAGGGGAAGTACTTGTTCTTTTGAGCAAAACCTTGAAAAATGAAAGGTTTGATAGGTTTTACTCAAAAGTAAGAAGCTTTCGCTCCTTTTATAAGGATTGTGGCACTGAAGCGTACCATAGGTTCCTTTATTTACAAGTACGGGTTGTACACTGTAATGTGTGCACAAGCCATTGACAGATAATCAAACAAGCAGAATCACAATCAAGAGAATACCCAATGATTACAGACGATCAGCTACTTTTTGAGGACGTTGGAAAGTCAAAATCGGAAAGTTTGGTCATCCTCCCACATAGCTCTCCAACCGTTGCATCTGATCCCGATGAATCAAACATTCATCAATCCTAGTGATTAATCAACGAACATCCTTGCGATCCTTTGAATTCCATCTCTTCGTCTGAATTATACCCAACTCAATGTCCTTCAATCGATATGACAATCCATATCGAACCATCTCCAGGGTGGCGTCTTAGAACTTAGTGAATTTCATCGAAAGCCATGAAGCAAGTATGATGATTTTCACTTTGGTAGACAAACCCAAACTTGTGTTTATGAATGATTTTGTACTGAGGTTCTTGATTAATTCCGATGAAGTGTAGAATTTAGGTAAGATTCAACCCCGAGGTGAAGAACTTCAATACGCTCTTTGATTTGAAGCGTATGAAAACAAGGAGTGCAGAAATGTACTTGATTTAAATTTCGGTTGAGGTTCTGGTTGGGGCTCTGGGTATGTCGTGATCCTCACCACCGGTGTATGTAAAGTGATCAACGGTTTCTCCATTGGTGGTGTGGTTTCTGAATCCCTTGGTTGATCAGATGGTGGTGGCTGTGTAGCTTGTTGTGTAGTGGTGATAACCTGCTTAACCATTTATCGAATCATTGGATGGAGTTGCCTTCTTAACAGATTTTGTTGTTGACATAGGTGTTTCTTATGTTGATGGAGGTGATGATTGAGATGATGATTTGGGTTTGGTGGATGTGTCAAGAGGTGTTACTGAGTAAGACTGTTGAGGTTTGTGTATAGGATTGTCAACTATGTAGTTGTCTGATTCCTTCTTTAACTTTTCCTCCTCAGCTCTAGCAGCTTCTTTTGCCTCTTTTCGAATCATTTCCTCTTCAGCCACCAAATTATCATTAGTGAATCTTTCATCCTTATCATGATCGTAATCTCCTTCGTCATATATTTCCACATCTTCACCATGCTTTTCTTCTTGCGGTTGTATAAGTTGTTGTTGTGGTTGCTTCATTTCAACAGTTGTAGAGACAGTGACACCCTGATCCTTACCGGGTTGATTAACCAGATCAGATGGGGTAAGAAATGTTTACAATGGATCTTCCATAAGTGGAGGACTACTGCTTGACCCTCCTGCCCCACCGGGTTGATTAACCGGAAAGGTTGAAGCATGGAATTCTATCCATTTCTGCTTTAATGTCTTACGAAATTGTATTACCTCATCTATTGAATCATACTCATCATCAGGATGACTTTGTGAACATGAATTTGAATGGATGTAGCAGAAGGATGTCCACAACAAATCTGCAAGATGATTATGAGCATATGAAGTAGTTGAAGATGACACGGAGATAGTTCTTGCCAATTGTTTTGTCGTATCCAGCTTGGAATGTTTTTGCCATCGAGAGCTCAAAGCGGGCATTGATGTTTGCTTGATTTGCAGCCATTTCATGATCTGAAAGTCATTAGACAAAGAGACAGACATATGGAAACACAATGTGTTTGTATTAGTCTGATTTATTATCTAATTACTTGTATGATCGTAACATGTTTATGTTAGTTACAAGTCCTAAGTCACATTAGTCCAAATGTATGAAGTTGATGTGATAAGTTACGTGAACATGTTAATTTTGAAATTTCAAAGAGCAATAATTCACTTAACACACAACATATTAACTTTTGTAAGCTTATATGAAACATCAGATATTTGTGAGCTATGCGTAACATTTAACAAGTAACATATGTGTAACGGGCCAAAAAGTAGTGAACAATGGGTTATGAGTAACAAGGATCCTTATGCGTAAGAAAGGATCTTATGCGTAGGAGTAAGCTAAAGCGTAAGACCAAGCTTAAGCGTAAGAGTTTCTTACGCGTAAGACAAGTTCAAAGGCTTTAAGCTTACGCGTAGGGAAAAGCTAGATGTTACGCGTACTGTTTACTCGTAAGAGCAAAGCTTATGCGTAACAAGCCTTGTTTACGAATATCTTTCCAAGATACACGTAATCCACTGTAGACCCCTTATGTGTAAGAGCTACGCGTAAGATTACTCTTAGGCGTGACCTTTATGCATAAAGTATTCCTTAAGCGTAACGGTTTGAACACCTAAAGATTCTGACATTACGAATAATTAACCTGTTAAATATAAAAATGAAAACTTGATTGCGCTTAACTCCAAACATCTTTTAGATCACAAAACAAGCATAAGAACATATCCGATACACACAGAAAGACTTAGGAGTAAAATTACTTAAACCCTAAACCCTTAATCTACGTGTAAGGGATATAGCTACACAAATCAAACAAGAATGTTTCCGGAGTGTCCTAGATGTCATATGAGTGCAATGGAACAAGATTTAACACATTTCCACCACATAATCAAAATATTTATGGGAGATGAACCCTAAAAACCTAAAACTTAAGTTCATACAGTTTAGATGTTTCTGGGCTAATTTAAAGGTTCAAAAACATGCATATAAACTTATTCTAACACTTTCTTGACTACCTAATAACATATCACAGAAAAGAAAAACCCTAGATGAGCGCAAGAACCCTAGAATTCAAATTAATGAAATTTAAGATTCAGGATGGTTTTGGATGATTGAAACAAGTTTAATAGACACTAAGAAAGGTTTTAACATAACTCATTTCAATCCAAACACTTTTATGCATAAACACCTAATTCCTTCGAGTGAACAATTTTCCAAAATCAGTTTTAAAGAGTTTTAACTGTTGGATTTGAAAGATTTTTGAAATCCTTGTTTAGAATCTTGATTAAAAACAGTTTAGAACTTATAGATTATGAAAAACTTGAACGGATTTAGAAGATTTGATTTGGGCCGTTTGATCTTGGTGGTTTAGGAGTAAATGAATTAATTTTCCAAGTTGACACATTCAGTCCCTCAACCTTAAAGAGGTTCCAACCAAGATCCTTTAATTTCCGTTTAGGTAAGACAAAACATTTGTAAGGCAAGAAACTTCACGATACTCCCCCTCGACTTTTGAAATAATGAAATGGTTAAAACATTTGAGTCCGAGGAGAGTATATGACAAGAAACGTATCCACCATTTTAGAAGAAACAACATAATTTTGAAAACATGGAAGTACAAGGTTTTATGAAACCGAAAAATATTTACTTTCTCCCCCTCAACACTTGTTCGGGAAAAATAGTGAAAGATTTGATAGAACAAAGTGTTGACTGAAGATTTGTACTTGCGATGTTTGAAAGAATTTAGATAGAAGAATGTTTTGAGATTTTCTGATTTTATATTTTTGTATTTTGTTTTTGAAAATAATATTTACAAAAGAGATTTTGGTGTTTGACAGGTTTTTAAGACTGTTTTAGGAGTTCATCCAATTCCTCTTGAGTCAAACACCTCATACCAATCCGGTGGACCAAGTCATTAAACCTAGCAGGAGCTAAGGCTTTGGTGAGAAGATCTGCCAATTGGTATTTGTACCACAAGTATAATTCAACTGTACCCTGTTCCACATGGTCCTTGATGAAGTGATACCGAAGATCGATGTGCTTTGATTTCGAGTGCTGAACTGAGTTGCATGAGATCGCAATGGCACTCCGATTGTCGCAGTACATCGGGATTCTGTCAAATACGTAACCATAGTCTTTGAGTTGTGTTCTCATCCAAATAACTTGAGCACAACACGCCGACATTGCTACATATTCTGCTTTGGTTGAGGACAGCGATGTACAATCCTGCTTCTTGGATTGCCATGACACCAGTTTGTCACCAAGAAATTGTAAAGCTCCTGAAGTACTTTTCCGTGAATCTAAGCATCCTGCGTGGTCAGCGTCTGAAAAAGCTATTAGTTCAAAACCAGAATCCTTCGGATACCAGATTCCCAAATTAATGGTTCCCTTGATGTATCGGAGGATTCTTTTAGCCTCTGAGAGGTGGGTTTCGGTTGGTCGTGACTGATAGCGGGAGCAAAGATATACGGCAAAGACAATATCAGGTCTGCTAGCTGTTAGATACATGAGAGACCCAATAATACTACGGTATTTTGTAGGGTCAACTAGTTTCCCATGTAAATCAGCGTCTAGCTTCTTGGTATGTGACATTGGTGTGGCATAAGTATCACAAGTATTCATCCCAAATTTATTCAGAATTTCAAGGGCATATTTAGACTAACTCAGGAAAATACCACGGGGTGATTGATGAACTTCCAGTCCTAGAAAGAACGTAAGTTCACCCATCATTGACATTTCAAAATGTTTCTTCATTAGTTTTGCAAAAGCGATTGAGTACTTTTTATGTGTTGACCCAAAAATGATGTCATCCACGTAAATTTGAACAATTAAAATATGTTCCCCGTGATATTGTATGAAAAGAGTAGGGTCAACCGAACCTTTGGTGAAATTATTGGCAATTAGGAAAGATGATAGCTTATCGTACCATGCCCGAGGAGCTTGTTTGAGACCATACAGAGCTTTGTTCAGTTTGTAGACATGGTTCGGGAACGCGGGATCAACGAATCCTTCTGGTTGGGTGACATAAACCGTTTCTTTAAGTTGTCCATTTAGAAACGCAGTTTTGACATCCATCTTAAAGACTGTCATATTCATATGAGCTGCGAACGCGAGAAATATCCGAACAGCCTCAAGACGAGCAACCGGAGCAAAAGATTCTTCAAAGTCAATACCCTCTTCCTGACGATAACCCTTAGCCATCAGACGTGACTTATTTCTAATTACATTTTCTTCAGCATCCAATTTGTTTTTCCAAATCCATTTGAGACCAATGACGTAGACCCCTGTTGGTCTTTCAACCAGTTCCCATACTTCAAGACGTTTGAATTGGTTGAGTTCTTCTTGCATGGATTCGATCCAGTTGTCTTTTGTCATTGCGTCTTTGATGTTTTTAGGTTCAGATTGGCAGACAGTGAGTGCATAAATGCAATGTTCACCATCTGAGTGAAGACGTTGTCTTGTAACGACTGGTTGATTCGGGTTGCCAATAATGTTTTCCAGAGGATGGTCTTTTGTCCATCTATGTGTGGAGGGTTGATGTTGGTATACATTGTGCTGATTTTGAGGATTCAAATGGCTTGTTGAAGATTCCGCGACATCTGGTGCAGCAGTCTCATTAGCAAACGGGTTAAAAAACGCATTTGGATCAAAATCTGCAGGTGGGGGTAGTTCATTTAGAACATCATCAGCCGGTTCATCATTGTTGGAAGCGGTTTGTTCAACTGTTGTTGTGGAGTCAACTGGTGGTGCTTCTTCAACCGTAGTTGTTGTAGCAGGTGTATCAGGTATAAGATTATTATCAGGTTGAGCAGCGGAAACAACGGATACACCTGGAGCACGTTCATCAATATCGTCACCGAACAGCGGAGCAAATAACCTTTCCATTTGTTGACGAGTAAGCTGGGGGCTTTGTTCAGCTGATGATGGGGTTTGGGGAAAGTTTAAACGGTTATGACCGGGTTCCAAGCTGTTATGCTCAAAAGCCATTGTGAAGAAGTTTCAATCGCCCTCAAACTGACAACTGTCTTTAGCAGATTTGAAACTTTGATGAAGTCTACATTTTCTCTAACTTTTGAAGGTTTCAGTATGCAGCGGAATTTGTAGATGAGCAGTAAACCATACAAAGAAAATCGACTAATTGGAAGATCCGTTCGGGTAACATGCTAGAAATCAACAAGATCTTCTCACGTATTTGGGTAACTTCACACAAGATCACCCGTGAAATTGAGACGATAACACCAAAGTGAGACGTTTGAGCCACAGATCGTCTTATTTCTTCCCCCTAATTGAAGAAATTCAAGAAGGCATTGGGTTTTCGCAAAGAAGCATGTAGAAGAACAAGGAAGCAATGACCACCTACACACTCTCTCCCCCTCGATGTTTTCAATGATTCAGAATCACACACCACGTATGTTGATGATGAATTGAAGACAACGAAACCATGTATAAGGAGACAGCGAAACCATGTATGTCCAATTGATCAAACAAGTGTGAAGTACCAAAAATATTTTGAGAGAGTCAACTGCTGATAAAACATCTTTGTTCATTATGTTGATCATCAGCTGTGTCATTGTTGTTGGAAGTAGTTTGATCTTCTGTTATAGAAGATTCGGTTGTTGTTGTAGATTCAGGTGTATCTGAAATTAGAGTATTATCGGTTGTGCAGCGGAAACATTCGATACATCTGAAGCACGACTTTTGGCAGAATCTTTAACCAGAGGAGCAAGCAATGTTTCCAATTCATGACGATTAAGTACAATGGTGGAACAGCTGATGGATCATGATATTTTTAACGGTGAGAAACGGGTCCTACGCTATTTTGTAGTAGGAGCCATATCTGTTGTACCTGCATAGAAAAATAGAAGGGGGGCAAGGAAGAGAAAAACATGGATCCCCAAGTGTAACTGGTTCCAGATGTTAGAAGCATAAAGATGTAGTGTCAATTATCTTCTTGACACCTGAACATGCTATTTTGATGATTTCCTTTCCTGCCTCAGGGATGGATGTTGTTGGTATCCCACTTGTTTTGGTGAAACTACTTAGTATCTTGCCTGTAGGAATCCACCTAAGACTAACAGTTTTGAAAATCCTACCCGTTGGTATCCATCTAAGGTTAGATCTAGGGGATGTTGAAACTTCTTTTGGGAAGAGTCTGCGTCCTATATGGATCCACCTATTAGGTTTCTGACAATTTACATTTAGATCAACGGGTTTATTTCTAACTGTTTGTTGAGTTAACTTAGGTTTTGGTTTGCTACTACAGGTAGTGTTCAGTAATACACTCGAAGGTGATACACTAGGTCGTGAACCTAAGATTCCATCCTTTTGAAGAAGTGCCCTTTTCCTAGCCTTTTCTAGATCATAGTTCTTGTATGCGTCATTTGAATCATATGAATTTTTACGTTTAATGCTCGGTTTAGACACAGTGTACGAACTAATCCTAGATTGGCCAGAAGCAGCCACTTGTACATGTATAACAGAAATAGGTTTAACAGAAACATGTTTAATAGAAACAGAAGCATTATTCTTAGGCCAAGAATGTGGAGTGACTGGATTTGTCAAATGATTATTCTCAACAACTTGGGAGGCAAACCGTGGTTTTGAAGATTTAGAACGTTCAGATTTAAAATCAGTTGGTTGTCTAACTACTGATTGATTTCTGATTGGTTGAAGAGACGATTTCCCCAAGATTGTTGGTTTTGTAAACTTAGTATCCACACTCTTGCCAGTTAATCTTCTCAGTTTGTTTTGTAAAGCAACATGTGCAAGCCCCTTTGCTTGAATTTGAGCCTTTAAATGCTCATTTTCTTTTACTAATAAATCCACACGATTACTTTGTTCATTTGAATACTGACCATTGTGTTCTGAGGAAAAAGATTTGTTTTGTAATTTAAGTTCAAGAGAGATGCAATGTGCCTCTAGTTTTGAAAAATCTTTATGAAACTTGGCAATGGTCTTTTTGAGAAAAATGATTTCAGATTCAAGAGTTTGATTTGACGTTTCAGTTGAATAGTTAACAAGTAAGGGCTCAGACATGAGAAAGCTGTCTGGACATTGTGCAACACACTGGTCAACCTCTCCTTCATTACTAAATTCAGGTTGCTCAGTATGTTGTGTCGCATTTGCAGTCAGAATATGATCAGCAGTAGATTGTACCTCGACCATCTGTTCTGTGTCAGTGTCATAGGTGGGTAAGATATCTTCCTCAACCATTTGTTCTTCGTCACAGTTAGGCTCGGTGTCGTAGTTAAGTATGATATCTTCTCCAGATCTGCTGCTGTCATCCTGCTTTTCCAATGCTACAACCTCATTGTCCGCATTACCGACAGTTGCAGTAATCACAACATTCTCAACGTCCATATGAGCATGCCTTTCATGTACATCAACTCTTTCACCTTGCACGACTGCGGGATATCGGGAATTTGATGATGTCTGACGCTTGGAATTGTTAATCATTGGGAATTTGAATGGTTTCCATCTTACGTACACCATTTCAGCATCAAAATCCATTGATTTAAACACCTGCAAAAGAATCAAAGAGAAAAGGTGCGAAGTCGATATAGCACACAGAAGGTCGATATAGTGAATTGCAATTTCCCTCCAAAAATAATTTTGAAAAATTTTGACTCTCAAAATTTGAAATTCACTATAAAATTCAATTCTAAGGTTGTAAGAAAAATTTGAGTTATGACAATTTTGACGCCAAATTTTACCCGAAAAATTTGAATTTGGGCCCAAAAATTTGAATTTTTGACCAAAATTTTCACAGTTAAACCAAAATTTGAATCTCGCGTAAAAATTGAACGTTTAGTCTCCCCTAAAAAATAAATTTTACTCAAATTTTCCCGCCCAATTTTTTTTTTTTGTTTTTTGTTTTTTTTTTGAAAACTTGTGTTGATGGATCTTTGTAGTCGAATGAAACTTGTTGATGAAGTGTCCTTAAACCCTTGACCACAGCCCATCTGACGACCATAACCACGATTCTGAACTTCAACTCGTCCATTGTTCACAACAGCTTGATTCCTTGTGTTAGATGAGGAACGAATACGGTTGTTGGACTTGTTGGTATAACGGCTAAAGGCATTAGCAATCATAGCAAATCCTTGTTGCAGTGCTTCGAACGGATCAGATTCCTCATTAGCTTCACTGACAAGTGCTTGAGCATTGTTGTTGTTGTATGGAACCAATTGAGTTTGTTGAGATTGAGGCTTCGAAGGATCATATGATGTGATTGTAGCAGTTGGTTGAGTTGCTGGTTGAGGAGAATAACTGTTTTGAGCATATAAGGCAAGTTGTTGATTTTCCGGATTTGTTGGTGGAGCAATTTGAGCACGGAGAATCCTTTCCCTATCAACTTCCTTTTCATGAGGCTTCAAGTAATCGTACAAAAATCCATATGAATGATGCAAATTCTTCGCTTGACGGAGAAAAATGACATACTTCTCCCATTCAGGACCAAGACTACTCAGGAACTTAGTATTCACTGCAATTCTTATCATGATGATGTTGTGTTTATCCAAATCAATGATGATGTCTGAAAAACGATGATGATAAGACTCTAGTGTCTCTCCAGGTTCAATCATGAAGTGTTCATACGCCAAGTAAATTTTGGATTCCAAATCCTCCTGATTGAGTACAGATCCTTCCATAAGAAGATGAATATGATCCCACATTTCCTTTGCAATCTTTTGAGCATCAACACTTCGAAGAATTGGGTTAGGTAATCCTAAGAGGATATATTGCATTGCAAGTTCATCAGCTTCATAGTGTAGAAGTTCCTCTGCATTCAGGTTGGCAACAGTAGCAATGCTGGATTGTTCATCTCTTGGTGGATTAGCATTTGGATCGGCGGGTATGATAACAGTAGGCATCTGAAAAGGACCTTCCAAGATAACCTTCTTTAAGAACTTTCCATGTGGCTTCTTCAAATCACAAAACCTAAAGAACCTTATCACCCATTGATCGTAGTTTCCTGGAGTGAGCATTGGAGGTCTATCAAGTGATCCAGCCTCATGAATTGATTGTTGGCTACTTAAAGCTTCACACATCTTTGCAAACCAAGTGGGTTCCTTCATAGTGTTCCTTGATGGATGTTGATTGAATTCGTTTGTGTAGGGTTGAACTTGAAGACTTGGTGGTGGTTGAACCATTTGAGGTTGTGGAATTGCAGCAAGTTGTGGAGTATGTTGTTGATTAAATTGTTGTTGATAAATTGCTTGTTGTTGATTCCATTGTTGATGTTGTGGAGTTAGTTGTTGTTGACATTGAGAATAAGTGTAAGGGAAATAGTTAGAGTATGGTGGTTGTGACATGTTGAAAACTTGTGTAGGTAAAAATGGATCTTTGTAGTCGAATGAACCTTTGTAGATGAAGTGTCCTTAGGCGTAGAAATCACAAGAAACCAAGTAGAACTTATGCGTAAAAACACCAAAGTTACGCGTAACAATGAGAGTTACGCGTAGTTTTAGCTTACGCGTAAGCAGGGAAAAGATGCTAAAGTTATGCGTAGACACAAGGTTAGGCGTAGAAAGTTAGGCGTAGGATTACCTTATGCGTAAGACTAGGCTTATGCGTAAGATGAATCTTATGCGTAGGATTTCTACGCGTAAGCTTTATGCTTATGCGTAAGTTTAGGGTTTTATCCCAAATGATCTTTTACACTATCACAGTGCAAAAGATATCCAAAGTCGACGTATTTTCAGGCTTCTCCAAGCAAGAAAACACGGAGTAAACCACGAAACTGAAGATCAAACCACGGATAAAGTTACGCGTAAGATTAGGGTTTCACTTACGCGTAGCTTACTCGTAAAAGTGATTTTGCCCAAAGTTGTTTCTAAACCAGATTTTTGTTATGGAATAGCTTCAATATCACCAAAATAACACAAAAGTGTGAAACTTGATGAATCAAAATGGCTAAACAGGTTACGCGTAGAACGTCACCCGCGAACAAAAACAAGCTTAAAAATGTAAATCCACGCGTAAAATTTGAAACTTTTTGCCAAAAACAGTTATTTTAACACCTTAAAATATTGAAAGTACAAGAATCTTGGATTAAAAAGTGTAAAAAACAAGTTTTTAAGCGAGCCAAAGCTCTCGTTACCTTTACGCGTAAGACCAAAAACTTACTTCAAAAGCAATAACGATTCACCCAACTAGTTGGCGATTGATACCACTGTTAGGTCACTAGATTTACAACACAAGCTTAATAGAAAGAGATAAAGGCGATTGAACAATAAACCACACACACATACACGAAGGAATAAAGAAGAGTTAGGCGTGGAGTATGTGAAAGAGATGAATTGAACAACCAACCCTCAAGTGAGGGTTATTACATAGTATTTATAGGAGGGAAGCTAGGGCAACACTCCTAGTCCCTTCCTTTCTCCTATGGGCTTGGGCCTAAGCTCATGGGCCTTCTACATAAGCTTAAGGCTAAAAACAAACATAAAGGCCATAATTAAGCTAACTATTACATATGAGTAACTAACACTTGAATAAAGGTTTAGGAGTGATTCCAACATATACATATATATATATATATATATATATATATATATATATATATATATATATATATATATATATATATGTATATTGGTAATCGTAACGCAATACAATCAAAAAATAATCACAAGTCATACATAATCACAACGAACATTAAACTAAACCATAAATCCATTCACAGATATTTCAAATTCATCAAAATCATATAAATTTGGTAAAAAAAATCAGCTGGAAGCACCTATATACAATAAGTAAATAAACATAATTAACAAAAACAAAATAATAATAATAAATGTTAATAATATTATCAAATGTAAAAAATGTTCATGATTAATATTGTTTAGAACAAAATGTTATAAATTAGTTACCTCCTTTTAGCCATTTTATGGATCAAGGTAACATCAATTATAGTTATTAACCGTTTAATTTAACTTTTAATAACTTTTTACTATATATTTGTTCTACTAAATCCTAAAAATAAAAATCACAAATCAAAGTACTTACCTGCTTTTAGCCATTTTATGGATTATGGTAACATCAATTATAGTTCTTAACCGTTTCATTTAACTTTTAATTACTTTTTAGTATATAATTGTTCAACTTAACCGTAAAAATAAAAACCAAAAATCCAAATACTTACCTGCTTTAGCCGTTTTATGGAATATGGTAACATCAATTATAGATCTTAACCGTTTAATTTAACTTTTAATTACTTTTTAGTATATATTTGTTCTACTAAATCCTAAAATAAAAACCACATGTCATACCCGTCCATCGGACGGGTTTTGCCACTAGTGTATATATATATTTTTCATCCTATAATTATATATAAAAGTTATATATATATTTGTCATCCTATAATTACTCCTTGTTATAAATCACTCTTGGTGATGTCTAGGAACCCATGACACCCTAAGAAGGTGTATGGTAGGATTAGAATAGCTTCGGACTTGTTTTGAATGGGTTAGAATAGGTTTGGCGCGAGAAAAACTCATTTCGACAAGTTTTCTAAAGGGTCTGTCCTTAATTTCGAAATCTGGAAAATTCGACAGTAGGTAAAAATTTTTGGCCTAGATATTTAGAAAATACACTTTAAAACGAAAACGTGGCCGCTTGAACGGATTAAAACGGAGCTATAACGAAGAAGTTATGAATTTTTCAAGTTAGGCGACGAAAACTATAATTTTCTGAAAATTCAGCATGTTACTTTTAATTTGTACGAGTCAAAAATGAAACTTAGGCGTTATAAATTATGTCGACTTATCAAAAATATATTAGTATACTTTGATACAAAGCTAAGGACCTATAAAACGTGGAAAACGGATTTGTAATGATCAAATTATACACGTTTACAAAAAGTTGTCGTAACTTTATTATATAAGGAAAACTATTAAATTTCTAATAGACAAGTTTTACGGCAAACAAGTGACCATGTTGAAGGTTGTTTTTAACATTGATGTAGAACTTTTTATAAAGTGATGTCTTCTAGTAAAAGTAAGTTCGCCAAGTATATTTTCCAAAATATCCGACCGTTTGACTAGCGGAGTTGTAATGAATTAAATACGGTTACTTAAAATTTGCCGAAAACCATCCTTAAACTATATTTTGGGACACAAGTACCATACTTAACCTCTATTTTTCTTTATGTTCGAGACCTCTAGGATGGAAACTTATGTACTAAAACTTTGAGATAATGATACAAAATTCCCAAAACCATTGAGTAAATTTCCTAAATGCTCGATGTGCACCATTTTACGACTAGCTTTTAGAGGCCGTTTTGTCACTTTCATGAAAATTTCAACGACATTATTTTACGACGAAAAGTTATAATTTCATAATAAATCACTAAATGATTATCGCCGAATATCATTTCAACGTAAATACATGTGGAGTAATTTAAAAATGGTCAAGACGTTAAAAGATTATTTTTCGACGAAAAGTATTATTTTCAAAAATTCATAAGTGGTATAGATATCATCCGAATTGCATGCATAACATTACATCATAACTTATTACGTATCATATCATTCATAATAGGTCAAGTTTTGAGATTCACGCTACATTTCGGTGTACACACTTTTGTCATCGCATCAATTCATCAAGTGAGTTTTCATAGCCCCGTTGTATACGTTTATACTTATTTTCAAACCTACGGGGGAGAATACATTGCACATCATTTTTATTACGATACCAAGTATATCAAATTCATTACATTGCTTAAGTTACCTCATGCCAATTGAATGTCCCCATTATATAACATGAACCGTTAATTTCATAGAAGCGAGGGTAAGTGGATAGATCTATCGAGGGTGACTCCTCCATCCGGGTTGGTGGATTCCAACTGGTTAAACGGATGCATTTCATTTAATATCATTATTTGAGTTGTTTGGCAAACACTCTGTTGGGGCGAACATCATGATCAGTCTAGTTTCGGTGTCATGGACTTATAGCAATTGTAACATTTTTATGTGGCATGTTTGTCATATATGGTCTATACTTGTGTGGTTGTATAAAACATTTTCATAAACCTATGATTTCTCACCAACTTTATTGTTGACCGTTTTAGCAATGTATTTTCAGGTAACTAAGACATTCGCATCATGGCACGATTAAGGAACCCTCATAGTGTCGCGGCATCGATACATTTCATTGTATATTATGGTTTTCTTTTCAAAACATCGTTTGGAATTGTAATAAACTTATATTTCCGCAAACTTTATCAACTTTTGGGACCTATCTTGTAACTCTGAATGTTTTATATTAATATCAAACGATGTGTTTCTAAAACGACACTTTAGGTCGTTCAATATAACTGTGATTGTGATGCTATGACAGTCAATCCCCAGGAATTCCATTCCGCTGCAAAACAGGTAATTTGGGGGTGTGACAGATTGGCATCAGAGCTTCAGTTATAGAGAACTAGGTTGCATCATTTACCCTAGACTATAACTACATCATCATAGCATCTCATCATTTCATCATAAGTGCATGTTCACTTTACATGCGGATTCATATACATTTTATTCGAGTTATTTACTTTTATTTTACATCGGTTGTCACAGAGATGTCTTCAGATTCCGACACTATCCCTATATCATCTGACACGAACATGGAGGATGTCTCATCCGACACCAACATGAACGATGCCTTATCACACACTGTAGTTTTATCTTCTATTGGCTCTACTTCAGACTTACCACTCATAGTGACTGACACTGAGACCGAACCCTTTGAGGAGGGCGAAGTCGCACCTACACCACCTGTTAGCCCTACACATGGCCCGATTCACCCACCATCACCACTATTATCATCATCATCTTCATCATACTATCTTAGGGATCCTATACCTACATTAGACTTGCCGCTCAAAAAGCGTGCACGTTTTGACATCCCTGCATCACCCTTTACAGAGCCCGAACCACCAGCTAGGTTTCAAAGGCTGCTGCTGCTAGACAGCCTTCCACTGAGACATTAGGGGCACGTATTGATAGCCAACAGGTTCAGATAGATAGGATGTTAGGACAGTTGGAGGAACTATCTTTGGATCGAGTGGAGACCATTGAGGAGGAGGTTGAAGGCCTCGTGATAGGTAGGGTTTCGATTGATATGGCTCACCAGGGTTTAGAGTCTAAACAGTTAGAGAACCGGGGGCATATTGTTGAGTTGAGGCAGGAGATGCCTGAGTTATATGATAGAGCCGAGATGGCACAGGACGAACTTCAGCGTCAGGCTCAGGAGTTGGCATTAGCCCGTGAGAGCATGGTTACCGCACAGGGTCAGATTAGCGAGTTGAGGGGTTTGGTTGCTAGTTTGGCTACTCAGGTTCGAGATCTACATGATCGAGCTGGCGGAGCACCAGGAGGTGCCTAGTGTAGACTTTTATCAAGTATAGTTTTTATTTACTATTATCCTAGTCACAAGGTGTGTGACATAGTTTAAAGAACTTGTTGTCTTTTGGTTGTTGTACAAACAAAATATCAAGTGTTGACTCAACTATGTAGGAATGGTTTTACTATCTATGATATCGGTCCATGAAGGCCGAAATTTTCATGTATATTATCCACGTGTGTTGTGATTATATTTGTGATATTTCGTGGTTGTTCCATTGTGATTTCATTTATATTATGCATGTTGTGGTTGTGGATATATATATGTGTAATGTTTGTTTCTACTTACGAGTTCTCATAATTGTTTCATCTTATGGTTTTGAAGAGCAATGGCGCCAAAGAAAGCCACACCTGAATTGACACAAGCTGCTATGCAGAAGTATGTGAACGATAGCATAGCCAATGCATTAAGGACCGAGAGAGCATCGGTGGCGGCTGTTGCTGAGGCTGCGGCTATTGCCGAGGCCGCTAGACATGCTTTGCCTGCAGCATGCGGAGGGTCCGGGGTTAGAAGTTGTACGTATAAGGATTTTAAAAGTGGAGATCCCACTAAGTTCAAGGGTACTGAAGGGGCAACTGCCATGGTTAGATGGTTCGAGAAAATGGAATCCGTGTTTCTGCTATGTAATTGCCCGGAGGATAGCAAGGTTAAGTTTGCTACGAGTACACTACTTGATGGGGCAATGTCGTGGTGGAATTCGTATGCTCAGCCAATGGGAATGGAAAATGCGTACAAGCTCACCTGGGAGCAATTCAAAAGGTTGCTAACGAGGAAGTATTGTCCGCGTACGGAGGTGAAGAAGTTGGAGACCGAATTCTATGAACTGGTAACTATTGGGTATGATATTAATACTTACATTCGAAGGTTCCAAGAATTGGCCGCGTTATGCCCATCTATGGTTTCGGATATGAAAAGCTACTGGAGGCTTTCATTGGGGGACTTCCCCAGGTTGTTCAAGGAGACGTGATTTCTTTTGATCCGCAAACGATTGAGGAATCCATTCGAGTGACTCAAAAGCTCATGGCGCAAGTAGTGAAGAGAAGCAACATCGCCAACACCAACCGAAACAACAACAATACCAACAACCGCTCCAATTTCAACAATAACCGAAGCAATTACACCAACTATAACAACAATAACAACAACAAACGGAAGTGGGACAACAACAGAGGTGGAAATGTCACTCAACAACCACCTAAGAGACAAGAGGTGGCAAAGGCCTATGTTGCAGGCCCAAAGGAGAAAAAGGGGTACACGGGGATTTTGCCTAAGTGTGAGATGTGTTCTAGTCATCACAAGCCGGGACGTTGTCCTGATCCATGCGGGAATTGTAAGAAAGTGGGACATCAAACTAGGGATGCAAGATGCCAGCTACGGGGGAAAATCAGAAACCACCAGTGACATGTTTTGGTTGCGGAGAAAGGGGACACTACAAGACTGAGTGTCCGAAAGGAAGGAACCAAGGAAACATGAATCAAGGTGGAATGGCACAAGGAAGAGCCTATGTCATGGGAGGTGGAGAAGCTAGGGAGGACCCGAATATTGTTACGGGTACGTTCCTTATCAATAATCGTTATGCATCAGTTTTATTTGATTCGAGAGCCGGTAAGAGTTTTGTGTCCACTATATTTGCACCTTTACTCAATATCAAACCAACCACATTAGACACATCATACAACATTGAATTGGCTAATGGTAACTTAATTAGCACCGACACCATTGTCCGTGGTTGTACACTCAATTTTCTAAATCATCCCTTCAATATAGACCTTATGCCCGTAGAACTAGGTAGTTTCGACGTCATCATTGGTATGGATTGGTTATCCAAACATCGTGCAAGAATCATTTGTGATGAAAAAGTTGTTCATCTTCTTTACAATGGCGAAACTTTGATCATTCGTGGGGAACGAAGTGGAACTAGACTCAGTATTATATCATGCATCAAGTCGGAGAAGTACATAAAGAAAGGTTGTTTTGCTTTCTTAGCACATATAACCGAGAAGAAGTCGGAGGAGAAGCGACTTGAGAATGTACCGATTGCTCGAGAATTTCTTGAAGTCTTTCCCGAAGACTTGCCAGGACTCCCATCGACACGACAAGTAGAATTTCATATTGACTTAGTGCCCGGAGCTGCACCAATTGCGCGAGCACCTTACCGATTAGCACCATCAGAGATGCAAGAGTTGTCTAATCAGTTGCAAGAACTCTTAGACAAAGGATTCATTAGGCCAAGTTCCTCGCCTTGGGGAGCACCGGTCTTGTTTGTGAAGAAGAAAGATGGATCCTTCAGAATGTGTATAGATTATAGAGAGCTGAACAAGTTAACGGTGAAGAATCGTTACCCACTCCCCAGAATCGACGACTTGTTCGATCAGTTGCAAGGCTCTAGTATCTATTCAAAGATTGACCTAAGGTCAGGTTATCATCAACTTAGAGTGCGGGAGGAGGATATTCCGAAAACAGCATTTAGAACACGTTATGGACATTATGAGTTTCAAGTAATGCCGTTCGGATTAACTAATGCACCTGCAGTATTCATGGATCTCATGAATAGGGTATGTAAACCGTATTTGGACAAGTTTGTTATTGTATTCATCGACGACATATTGATTTACTCAAAGAGCAAAGAAGAGCACGAAGGGCATTTAAGAACGATTTTAGGACTACTGAAGAATGAGAAGTTGTATGCCAAATTTTTGAAGTGTGATTTTTGGAATCGCAAAGTACAATTTCTTGGTCATGTCATTGATAGTCAAGGACTACAAGTTGATCCTGCCAATATTGAAGCCGTAAAAGATTGGGCTACTCCAACAAATCCTACAGAAATTCGACAATTTTTAGGACTTGCCGGGTATTACCGAAGATTCATCGAAGGTTTTTCAAAGATAGCTAAAGCTTTGACCAAGTTGACACAGAAAAACAAGAGGTACGAATGGGGAAAGAAACAAGAAGCTGCTTTTCAGTTGTTGAAGAAAAAGCTTTGCAGTGCGCCAATTTTGGCATTACCCGAAGGAATTGAGAACTTCGTTGTATACTGCGATGCTTCACATAAAGGGCTTGGAGCTGTTTTAATGCAAAACGAGAAGGTGATAGCTTATGCTTCTCGACAACTTAAGGTCCATGAGAAGAATTATACCACTCATGATCTTGAATTGGGGGCCGTAGTTTTTGCACTCAAGATTTGGAGACACTACCTTTACGGTACAAAGTGCACAGTGTTTACGGACCACAAGAGTTTACAATATGTTCTTGATCAGAAGGAACTTAACATGAGGCAACGTCGTTGGTTGGAATTACTCAGCGATTATGATTGTGAAATCAAGTATCATCCGGGAAAAGCCAATGTTGTGGTTGATGCTCTTAGCCGGAAAGAAAGACCCAAACCTTTAAGAGTTCGATCATTAGGAATGACGATCAGTTCACCTTTACCATCAAAAATACTTGAGGCACAAATCGAGGCACTTAAGGAGGAAAACCGACCAAGTGAAAAGCTTTATGGTATGCCCGAAAATGCAAATGGCTTTGTAAAGAGAGCAGATGGAGTATTATGCTTTAAGGATAGAATGTGGGTACCATTTTATGGTGGGATACGAGAATTGATTATGCATGAGTCGCATAAGTCAAAGTATTCTATACACCCAGGATCTGATAAGATGTAACAGGATCTCAAGAAACTTTATTGGTGGCCGAACATGAAAGCGGAGATTGCCACGTACGTGAGAAAATGTCTTACTTGTTCTAAGGTAAAAGTCGAATATCAGAAACCTTCAGGATTACTTGTTGATCCCAGTTGAGCAAACGATCTAATATAGAAACTGACTTAGAATAACAACTTATTAAGTATTATGCGGAATTTAACACTTAACCTTAAGAAGAAGAACAGTTAACATTCAACACCTCAATATTATTTATTAATACGAATACTCTTACAGTATTAGGGTTTCACAACCTTGAAGTGTATCGACTTTTGATATCAGACTTACGTACTTCTAATCTAACCTAGGACCTCCTTTTATAAGCCAAGGAGTCCTATACATTATACAATACGTAACCTATAAGATAAATATCTTTTCCATATTTATCTAAAACAATAAACTAACCGACTATACAAAAACAGTAGTTACAATATATCGTCCGTGGTTACACATTACTACTAGCCGCGGTTATCTTCATCCGTGGTTATACTCTTCTGTCCGTGGTTCTATCAAGCCTGTCCGTGGTTCCAGTACTTAAAGTAATTCTTGATGCAAGGAACCTAAAACCCAACAATCCTCCCCTAAACTTGATACATTCCAACAGAATTCTCAAGTTTCCTTTAAGTTCAAAACATCTGAAATGGAGGATGTAGCCAAACACTTACTAGCCTTAAGTATATTCTCATATTTCAGTAACAAATCGTAAGCTTGACCATCATAAGGTACTAACATCTTGATACAACCAGGCTTCAACATCCGAGCAATTATTCCTGGATGCTTATTCAGTTGAGGATAATCACCTTCTACAAGCATATGAATAACCTTTCCAGAAACAGTCAAAACATGAACTCCACAAGTTTGATATAAAAACCATCTAGTAACTTGACCATTGTAGAGTCCTTGCCATTCAGATTCATCATGAGAAGGTTCAAATAGAATCTTTAAATGATGATAAACCAACCTCTCATGATAATCATTTGGATGTACTTCACCAAACTTGTTCTTGTAAAGTATCCAAAGATTCATCAAATCATCTCTATCAAAATACTGAAGCATTTGTGAACATTTATTATACTCAGAAACTTCATTGTTGAGTCTTTTAATTTTCCAAACACCTTCACTTCCATCATTAAGCTTAAACTCATAAGAAATGATTTGATTTTCATTTTCAACAACTTTCAATCTTTTTAAATCAGATAACTCCTGAACCTCTGATTTTCTCTTCCTTTTACTTAGCATCCACTCATCATGAGTCTTTATCCACTCTTCTTCCTTCTCAGAATTCATTGGACAGAAATCATCTACATTAATTCTCATACATCTCTCATAAATTTCCAAAATTCTTTCATATGAACATTTACTAAGATTATCAGAAACATAAATGCCTGAATTCTTAATAATTTTCATCAATTTATTCCTCATTTGAGCCATAGTAGGAGGTTTCTTTCTTATAACCTGTTTCTTTGTTTTGCTAACCTTCCTTGCCCATTCATTCATCAATCTAGTTTTCTCCTCATCATCCAGCAATTCCCATTCTTGTGCAGTAAACTCATCAAGAATTTTTAAAGAAGCTTGAAGATAGTTTTCTGAGTTATACCATATAGCTAACCATTTCTCATTAGCTTCCTCCTCTTCTTTCTTTCTTTTATCCAAAGCTGCTTGTTCTTCAGCAACCATATTCTTTACAAACTCATCATCAAAAGCTTCTTGTTCTGCTCTAGTTTTAAACTTCAACTCTGGTACTGCAATACCTTTACCCTTTCCAACATCAGATTGAATCACTTTCTTCTTCAGTGGTTCACCAATAACTAAAGTTCTTTCTCTGGGTTTAGGTTTAGGTGCGAGTTTGAACAGAAAAGCAGGTGCAATGATGGGTGTAGAAATAGATGATGTTTTGCTCAGATTAATCAATGTACTTGCAGCTTCTTTCTCTACTTCTTTAGGCTTAGATGGTAATATAGAGAGAGTTGTTACAACAGTGGAAGTGGTTATAATAGCAGTGGGTATGATTGTTGAAGGTATAGTTGTAGTGTTTATAGTTGCTATGTCTGTTACAGCATCAGTGGTTAGAAGTGTACTAACCATGGTTTCAGACATACCATCCGTGTTTGTGTTCAGTACTACATCTTCTACAACCTTCTTCACATTTTCAAGAACTGCCTCATTTCCATCTTTATCAAATACCACAAATGTTTGATCTCCACTATCAACATCTTCGTCCATAGATATATTAACATCCTCCCCTGAATTCTTGCCTTCACTCCTCCCCTGTTTGGATACATCCTTCATATTCAGAGCTGGAAAGGAGTTCAGCTTCTTTTTCCTTAGCTTCCTCAAAGCAGCAAGCCCAGGCCTTTTTATCTTCTCCAAAACCAAAACCCTGTGCTTCAAGCGCCGAATATCCTTTTCATGAAACCCAGCCAATTCCTTGAGATTAGAGATCGTCTCCTCCATCTTGGTACATTTGGCCGTCAATTCATTTAAGCGTTCAAGAATATCCTCCCCACGTCGACCTGTGTGAACTGGTCCGAGAGGTGATTCATTGGAAAAGTCAGTATGTACAAACTCAGAATCCGTCAATTCATGTTCAGGTTCCAACCTATCCTCATCACTTCGAGCTGTGTTAACTGCTCCGAGAGGTGAATCTTTGGATATAGAAAACATAGCATCAGACCGAGCCTGAACATCTATGCACCCTGTTATAGCCAAGTGGCTAGGGATTCCTCCACCTGTGTTAAGTTCCAAGGAACTCTCCACATTAGGAGTTGCCAATGGTTGGGTCTTATTTATGTTTCCACTATCCTGATCAGCATCTAAGCATGTAGCAGTAGTGGAAGCCCTTCCAATCATGTCACCTTCACCACCTGTGACAGCCTCATGAGCAACACCACTAGCACTAGCCTGAGGAAGCTTAGTGCCCTTCTTTCTCCTAGTCCATACAATAGGTGTAGTAACAGTGGTTGGAGGTGTACTATCAGGGATTTGAGTTTTAGTATCAGTTACAAGCGGTTGAGTGTCAAGACCTTGTCACCTCTATGTGTATACCCTAATCTCTCTAAACCAGCAACAATCTCAACATCTGAAAGATTGTCAACCCCATCAGCATCATCAAACTGCAAAACTTCTCGAATGATATCCTCAGTAACAGAAATAACATGCTCATCTACTTCAGAACGAAACATCTCCACACCATCAACCGTTGCAAGTGTAGCATTCCTCCAGAATTGATGTATGTAGGCTTTAAGAATGGTGGGTGTAACAGTTAAAGCATAATGAATGGGACTGTGAACTAAGAAATCAATCATTTGATGAAACCCTTCAGATCGAGCATTCTTGATGAGAATGGCAACTAAGTTATGAGAAGTGGAATACTTTTCAGCCATTTTGATTTAGGAAAATAATGATGTGAGGTGATGAATTATGCAAAGAAAGTGATTAGGTTAAGGTTGAGAGCCAATTGGAAGTGGTTTGAGAATCAAATAAATGATCCGTCCGTGATTTTGGGGAGAGTGATATAGATTCGCCAATGTTACCAAACAGCCCCTGTACTATCCAAAACTAGACTCCATGCTATCCGCGGTTTCATAACTACTATCCGTGGTTACAACAGACCATCAGCAGATACATGAGATCAATTCTTCCAAATAACCAAGAGATATAACAAGTAAATCAGCTCCTTATGCACCCAAAACCTTCATACCAGTAACACAAAAACACAAAACCAACAATAGTGCTCATCAGGCATCTTAAACTCAGGAGACAACACCACACACTCATTTTCACCAAAAAGTACCCAGTTTTTCTTATCACACATTTGAGAAACACTGAATAAATTATACTTAAGTCCATGTACCAAGTAGAATTTTTCAAAGTCTAAATTTCCTGTTCTGATTGTGCCTCTTCCAAGTATCTTTCCTCCCTTTGGATCATTGCCAAAAGCCACATATCCTCCATCAAAAGCTTCAAAATCTTCTAGATTGCTCCCATCCGAAGTCTTGTGCCCAGAGCAACCACTATCAAAAACTCCTTTGTCTTTTAGCTCATCTTGTAGATTGCCCTGCACATGAAGTTAAACAAGTTAGTTCCTTTTGTGGACCCAAGCCAAAACTGACTTGGGTCTGCCCTGTGCATCAATATAATCAAATTTGGTTAGGTCCATTGATGCACAGTTGACATGATGTAAAACCTTGGTCTTAGGTTTCCATTGCCAACTAGCTGAGGCCTTAACAACATAAAAATGATTCCCAACCACTGTATCAGTTATCACCTTTGGAATTTTTAAAACTTCTTGGTTATCTGTGGTGATTTTTGGCTTATCAGTGGTTTGATTTTTCTTAGCCGTGTTTACACTTTGCTTAGCAGTGGTTGGAACCCATTTGGGAGAAGCAGTGACAATTGATTTTGTATTCCCATTCCTCATTAACACTGCTTTAGGAATCATGTTTCTGTTAGGATGAGGATTTGTTTTCTTTGAAAAGTTTTGGTGATTTACCCTCCTCCAATGATTCCAAACTTGTGGTCTGTTTTTATTACAATTTCTCTGTAAATGCTCAAAACTACCACATATAAAACAAGCTTTTTTAACACATTGAAACTCATCACCTAATCTGTTAGAAATTAAACCATTTAAGCTTCTTTGATTACCCCTAGGTTTATATTGTTGCATCTGGTTCCTAGGTATTTCCCTGTACTCTACTACTTTCTTGGTAACTTTAGCTCCAAATCTAGGTACAAAATTAGCTTGTCTAGTATCAACTTTCTTAATAGGTTCTAACTTTTCAGGCTTTGTTGATACTTTACTATCTTCCTCAGAATCTGATTCCCAATCTTCAATGATGGGAGCATCAGAGGACATATCAGAACTTATCTTAGGTGTCTCAGTCTTACTTATTCCTTCAACAGGTTTGTTAAAACTGAATTCACTACTAAATGACAGTTCTTTAGCAGGTGGTGCATGTTGCATAAGAGTAGGTGGTGGCATATTATTGTATCCTATCCCAGAACCCTTTTTCATTAGATGACTCTCTATAGATTTATGAACTAGATCAGAAGCAAATTGTGTTTTAGCTACCCTAACAACATGTTTTTCTTTATCATCTAGGGCCGTTTGTCTTTCATTCTCTGCTAGTTCAAGTTTCTCTTTAAGCATTTTAATCTCTCTATTTTTAAGATCAATTTCACCACCTAATATATTGATCTTATCTACATATTCAAACTCACATTTAATACAATATCTAAGCTTCTCTTCTACACTCTCTAGACCAACCCTGTAACCTAAGTTATCCATAGTTAGTCTTTCTACTTCTTTCCTCATACTTTCAGTGATAGCTTTTTGAGATTCTAAGTTATCATTACATGATTTAAAAGAGCAAGTAGACTCATTAGATACCTCAGAATCTGAACCAGAAGATGAAGCATTAGCCATAAGAGCAAAGTTATGCTCCTTTGAAGCTTCACTAGCAAGAAAAGCTGCATTAGGTCCTTCTTCAATCTGATCACTCCAATCATAATCACCAAGACCATCTTGAGCCACCAATGCTGAAGAAGGAGAAGACTCTTCAGTGATCTTCTTAACACCTTCAATCCTCTTAGGAGCTCGACATTCCCTTACAAAGTGACCCTTCTTTTGCGTTAAAGCACTCCATCTTGCTTTTGTCGAACCCTGCTCTCCTTTGACCATCATACTTAACTTGTCTTCCAGTCCTCCTCAAAAACTTCCTTGCTTGGAGAGTTAACATTGCCATTTGCCATTGAAGATTAATCTCTTCTAGATCATCAGGATCAATTTGATCCAGATCTTGATTCAACACAGTAACACTAGTAGTTAAATCAGCCAGAAAAGCACAAATTGCACCATCACTAACATTATCACTAACAGTGGTATTGTTTGCAATAGCCGTGGATATACCATAGGCAGCAGTGGATACCTCATGTGAGCTCTTGTGATTAGTGGAGACAAAAGCAATGTTTGAATTAGTAGTAGATGCACTAGCAAAGTTATTCTCAGACTCATAAACCTTCAAGTTGTTGAAGAGATTATCCAGAGTCATCTTAGGAAAGTCCTCCTTATTCCTCCACACAATTGTATGAATAGCCCATTCAGATGATAGACTCCTAATGAACTTCAAATTAATATCTTCTTGAAGAACCTTATAATCTACAGACTTCAGTTGGCTAATTAGTTTTTGAAGTCTATTGTATGTGCCATCAATCTTTTCTCCACTGAGAGCAGTGAAGGTTTCAAATTGATGCTTGAGCATATTCATCCTGGACTTCTTGGTAGCTTCATTGCCAGCAAACCTTGTCTCAAGAGCGTCCAATAACTCTTTAGCAGATTCATATTGCTCAAAATCCAAAGCATAATCATTGGGTATTCCCATGGAGAGAATACTGTGAGCCTTGATCTCCAGCTTTCTCTTAGCCTTATCAATTTCACTAACAATGGCAATTTCTTTGCCATCCTCACCCTTCTTAGGAAGAGTGTCTCCCTTTTCAACGACATCCCAGAGAGCATAGTCAATCATGCGAATGTATTGCCTCATTCGCATTCTCCAGATTTGATACTCACCATGCTTGAGAATGGGTACCTTGGAAGCATACCATGTGAGTTTCGTCAGACATCTTATCTTCTTTGAACAAAACCTAACTTAACCTCTTCTTGATTACAGTTTCTAGATCACAAGCTTTGATACCACTTGTTGATCCCAGTTGAGCAAACGATCTAATATAGAAACTGACTTAGAATAACAACTTATTAAGTATTATGCGGAATTTAACACTTAACCTTAAGAAGAACAGTTAACATTCAACACCTCAATATTATTTATTAATACGAATACTCTTACAGTATTAGGGTTTCACAACCTTGAAGTGTATCGACTTTTGATATCAGACTTACGTACTTCTAATCTAACCTAGGACCTCCTTTTATAAGCCAAGGAGTCCTATACATTATACAATACGTAACCTATAAGATAAATATCTTTTCCATATTTATCTAAAACAATAAACTAACCGACTATACAAAACACTAGCAGTAGTTACAATATATCGTCCGTGGTTACACATTACTACTAGCCGCGGTTATCTTCATCCGTGGTTATACTCTTCTGTCCGTGGTTCTATCAAGCCTGTCCGTGGTTCCAGTACTTAAAGTAATTCTTGATGCAAGGAACCTAAAACCCAACATTACTCCAACAACCAGAGATTCCCCAATGGAAATGGGAACGCATTACGATGGACTTTGTCACGAAACTTCCTAAGACATCGGGAGGTTACGATGCTATATGGGTAATCGTTGATCGTCTTACCAAATCAGCCCATTTCATACCAATTAGAGAGACTTATTCCATGGAACAACTCACTAGACTTTATGTCAAGGAAATAGTCTCGAGGCATGGAGCACCAATTTCCATCATTTCCGACAGAGATAGTCGATTCACTTCAAACTTCTGGAAATTATTACAAGATTCATTTGGAACCAAATTAGAGATGAGCACAGCATATCATCCACAAACCGATGGTCAAAGTGAAAGGACCATTCAAACATTAGAAGATATGCTGAGGGCATGTGTGATTGATTTTGGAAATGGTTGGGCTAACCATTTGCCATTAATCAAATTCTCGTACAATAATAGTTATCACACCAGTATAAAAGCGGCACCATTCGAGGCACTTTATGGTCGAAAATGCCGATCACCTGTTTGTTGGGCCGAGGTTGGAGACGCACAACTCACTGGTCCAGAAATGGTACGGGAAACAAAAGAAAAGATAGTCCAAATCCGAGATAGACTCAGAACTGCCAGGAGTCGACAGAAAAGTTACGCAGATGTTAGACGCAAACCGTTAGAATTTCAAGTCGGCGACAAAGTGATGTTGAAAGTATCGCCTTGGAAAGGCGTGGTACGATTTGGAAAACGCGGGAAGTTGAACCCGAGGTACATTGGGCCATTCAAAATTTTGAGCAGAGTCGGCCCTGTAGGTTATAGACTTGAGCTTCCATCAGAACTTAGTCACGTACATAGCACGTTTCACGTTTCAAACCTGAAGAAATGTCTTTCGGATGAATCACTCGTTATTCCATTGGAAGAAATTCAACTCGACGATAAACTCAATTTCGTGGAGGAACCTGTAGAAATCATGGACCGCGAGGTCAAGCAGTTGAAACAAAGTCGTATTCCTATTGTGAAGGTTCGCTGGAATTCTCGAAGAGGTCATGAGTTTACTTGGGAACGGGAAGACCAGATGCGCCTCAAATATCCTCATCTTTTCACCAACAACACTGTAGGACCCAACGAGGACTGAATTCAAGGACTGAATTCCTTTTTGGATGGGCGAATGTGACAACTCGTATTTTCAGGTCATATTTCAAAACATTACTCATGCTTCATCATTTATCATTTATCGTGAACTAGGTTTACGAGCATCAAATTCACGTAACCGTAATGGTTTAGCTGTGAATTCATGAACTATCATTAAGGACATTCCATATAGACTTGGTTTAGTCTACATATCATTAGCATCATTATCATCATATTAGTTCATGCATGGTTTTGCATTTTACATTAACCGTATAATTTCATATTAAATAAACGGTATCGCGTAATTAATTATTTTGGACAATTGATCCATTACTTCCAAAAATTATTCCAATATATTTTTATACTCATATTAAGTTTATAAAAATAATATTATTAGTTTACCCAGTGTTTTAAATTTATTTTGTATCTAAATTGTTATATTTATATAATTACGACATTTTTCTTAAATACTACACGATAATTTTTATTTCACTCAAATTTTGCAAGAAATGTATTTTTATAATTTTTAGAACCTCAATGTATTTAACTTGACCCGTTAAAATTTATTTTTATCTAACGCTACCCTAAATACTCAAATGTGTACACAACTTACCACAAGTCTTCAATTAACTTACACTAAATTATACTTAAACATATTTAAAAAAAAAAAGTATCTAGTGGTGACTATGTTGAGTTTATGATATATAAAACATACAATAAACATATAGACATCAAGAGTACACAGCGGAAGACTTAAGATCATAACAAATAAATTAATTAACTGAAAGTATGCGTAACGTACCTCTTGCGAATGTCAAATCCCTCGAGCAAAGCAAAACAACCCTCGAGCAAAGCAAAACAAAGAAGTACTTATTGGTGTAAGAATAATGTCTTACAACCACGTTCTTGTACACACGAATTAACCAAACGAATCAAGCGATTGCTAGATCTAACACAAGTCCTCGTTTAAGAAAAACGAAACCAAACTCCCTTACAAATGGGGTGCTCGGCCGAAATATGACTAGAGAGAGGAGAGGAGAGATCTAGGGTTAATTCAATGCACAAGTGTGTGAAAACCCTAGAATCTAACCCTCTTTATATAGTAGATGGAATACTTTGGGAACAAGTTATGGATTTGGGTTGGGATTACCCTATGACCGGCCATGAGACAAAGCCCAAAGAAAACCCATAACTTTTTTTCAAGTCTTTCCATTACTAGTCCTTTTCTTTTCATTTTAACGGTCGTTAGTCATTTTTCCGTTAAATACTTAACGATCGTTAACCAGACTTATTGTGCAATAATTAATCGTAAACATAAACATTAATTATTAACTTTAATTCTCATTCGCTAATGTGTGCAATCCCGTGGTCACGAGTTCGAATCCGGACATTCACATGTTTGTAAATATATACATTTCCAACAGCTCCCACTTGGATATGTTTACAAAACGTGAAATGACATTGGTTGGCGTCTAGCAACACGCCAATGCCCCCAGTACAACTCGTGTATGGTTTTCTGGAGAAAAACCAAGTTTGATTATTAATCATCATATTCATCCTTTTGTTTCTAATACCATGTTAATAAGAATATGGATCTCACTCATTTCTTAATTAACTATTCTGTTTCTCGCTTTATGTGATTGATCAAGATTACCAATTCTTCTGAACATATTCCAGAAGACCTTGGGCATGGCCATGCAAACATCTTAACAACCCTACGAGGGGCCCAGCAGTATTATACTTCAAATAAATTTGAAGGAAACAAATCCCATTTTGACTACAAGCAGGATTCACAAATTTCGCAACACTTCTTAAAACAACCCTTATAACTACCAGTTACGTATAGCGTTAGATTGCTTCACAAAAATGCACTACATCCATGACATATCTCTTGTATCTCAAGTCAGAGGATAAATATACATGATATACTTAATGACTAAGATCCATAAAGTATCATCATGTGGGTGGGATAAGTCCTATACTCAATTCATTGAATATCATCTGAAATTAGTCATGCTACGCATCAATATACTTTCAAGTATATTCTAACTAATACTCAGATTTGTCTTAATTCAATATCATTCCCATGTTATTGATCGACAACGGACTATTTAGAATAACTTAAGTTATTCAAGGATTTAAACATGCAAATACAGGACACAATATTATAAATGAAATTAAACGTATACCGTACTTTAATTCATTATAAATAATAATTGTTTAACATCCTTTATCCAAATACTAAATAGATCAATGCATGATAATACTAGTTAATGAATTTTGCCACAAGTCATGAAAATCATACTTGTTGACAAGGCATAATTTCAATTAACTTTGATCTATAGGAATTTTGAGAATACTTATTTCAAGAATTCAATAAGTGAATTTCTTGTATATGTTTACACATATCTTGATATTGTCATATCATTTCATAAGGTGCGTGATAACCTGAACCACCCTTTTATGACAATTATCTTTCAAAACTTTAAAGTTTTAAAGTATTCTTTATTCTTTAATGTATAATGAAACTATGCTCTTAGTTGAGCATAACTAGTCAACATTGTCATCATCAAGGATACCATGACTAGAATTGAGTGTCATCTCAATTATACCAGCATAATTGTGTACAACAATATGCTCTTTAAATATCCGTAAACTTTTGAACAGCTCTAGTGTAATGTTGGTGCCTACCAAAACTCAAGTTTGTTGGCAATGACAATTATGAAACAATTGTCATATAATCATCCATAGAATCTAGGAGCATCTCCAGATTGTGGAATGAGATTCTAAATCCAAGCATGACACAACAACTTTATACACAACATGATGTTCATGATGAATCTTCAAGTTAAACTTTAAGATCTCATTTATCTTGTCAAAGATATGTATTCATCATGTTCTATTTGACTCATTTATTTACCGCATATGTTTATAATAATAAACATATATTCCAAGGTTATATATCTTATTTCCAAATCTTACAAACAAAGTTTCATTCCCAACTAAAACTTAATTTAAGTGGAATGTAGTTGCCCATACAACATATAAGATTTAAGAAAAAATAAATAATACTCCCACTAGCTTTCAGGAATACTAATGAGCAATCTTATTTTAATTATTAAATCAAACATGGATTTAATATTAAACATAAGAAACATCTCCTAGATGCTTGCATATATCCATTCATGGATTCTTGCAGTTTGTACATATCCAAGGATTATTTGAATTCATAAAACTTCTTTGTATTACTCATCGTCCTCGCAAAAGTAATTTCACAACAAAGAGTTATGACATGCATTGTCAAAATTTCATATCAATGAAACTAAGTATGACAATTATAATCTTTATACTTATATTTAATGTATCTAGAAAGAATATTCAATCATAGTTAATTGCTTAAATATGATTAATATTATTATCACTAGACATGCATTAAATATGTGTACAATATTGTCCATATGATTTCTACACAAAGATTTAAACCACTAGGGTTTCCACCCTTTGAAGAAACTCATTTTCATTATTAAGATAAATCAAGTATCTAAAGTTGATTATCTTTATGGACAGCATCTCTACATTCATAGAATGATTGATTTTCCACAATTCAACATTTGGTAAATTTATCATTATGATTAACAGGCTTACCATGATCCTGTAACTCATATTCCTCAGCATATCAAATATCTGAGATATCCTTACGGATCTATGAATGACAATTCCATCATATTAAGGTCTATCATTTTCATGTTTAGCCTCATCATGATATTTGCTAGTGCATTTTAGAAGATTATGTATTTTGTAATTCAATCTTTCAAGATCTAAACAAAACTCCCACTTGCCTTTAAAAATTTAAAGATTACCTTTAAATAGTTTAGCAAGTAGAGCAACAATACATTGTTCTCTTTTGGGATATTACAAAAAACATTGACAGTTCCTAACATTAGTTTGTTACAACTCACTCTATAAGTAGTTTAACAAATTCTGAACTTCATTTATAAGACTTAATGTGATTCATCACATTCCATAAACAAATGGTGTCTTATTAATCTTCTAGGTTGGAGTCTTATTAAGTATATTCAATCTATACTCAATCTACTAACCTTGATAACTTTTGGAAGAAACTATAGTTATCTTGAATCAAATAATGCCAACAGATTTTGATTCTTCTAACCGAACATACCATAAAACTATGGTATTTCCTTAGAATTAATATTGTAAGAAAATCTAACAATATTTTAGATAACCATCTACTCTTTTGGCTTACCTATTTACCAACAAAGTAAAACTTAATGGTACAATAGAATTACCAAGTCAATTGCATACATTATAACACAAATATTTTTGACCAATTCAAAAGACATATTAGTTATAATCCCACTATACGTTATAAGTCATTGATCAACTCATTGACTTCATGCATATGTCTTAAAACATAGCAAGTTAACGTCTTACTTTATATTGTAAGTCTTGTATAAAAAGACTTCATGTTTGTGACTTTACAAAATCATAAACATTTATAATTAAAGTAATTATGAACACCACCTCGGGTTTCAATTCATATTTCAAGTTAATATTTACTACATATATTTAAGTCATTCAACGAATACTCAAATTCAAGGTAGTATTAGATTACTTCATTTAATTATGTCATTCCATTAAATGTTCCATGTAAGAAACTGCAGAATCATCCATGCTCGTTCTCACGACACATGGATATTTTACCTTGGGCTACAATCTAGTTCACGTTCTCACGTAACATAAATTGTAACTACAAGTGTTTCTTAAATATTGAATGACATAAATATTTAAAATAAAGTAGTCTTTGTTATCATCTTGACACATGTTCTTAATAGGGCAATCATACATATATAAATGTATACTTCCTATTAGAACATTATTCTCTTACTTTACAGTCAAGAGAATCCTTTTAAATCATATTAATATGTGTTGTACCTTGCACACAATAAGATTTCTACCACTTGTGCATGGAACAACATCATGTAGCATATAAACAACACGATACACGTTCGTTTATTTGATTAATATGATTTGTGTCATAGATATAACAAGTAGATGTAGAACTATATTGTTTAGTAAGGAAACGTACACGACTATCCTTAAAAACATAAGTGTCAACAATTGGAAAGTAATTATCTTTGAAGATAATCTGGTTACTACACAGGAAATAAGGCTTGTAGCTCCCACTGAATTAGAAATCATTAAAACAACTTCTTATTCAGTAATGCAACACAAATGCTCCCAATGAATCTGACAACATTGTAAGTGTTGCATAACCAGTGAAAACAACTTGCTTGCTTTTTACTTTCCTACACCTTTGAAGAACCATACGTAATCATTACTAAGGTACTAAAAGGTGTATTCTACTATATGAATGATAGGTTATCCATCAATGTTATTAACTCAAAAATTGGGTATGCAATTTCTTCCTCAACAGGCCTACCATCCCCATACTGGTATGTTGTACCTTTAAAGGCTAAAGCAAAACAACTAGATAAAAATATGCTAGTTTGCCTTTTACCAATTTTTGCGGTAATTAGTCTAGCTTCTAATCTAGTAACTCATATACATGTTTTCCAGTTAACCAACATTCATGTTGTTACAAAGGATTCATTCACCAAATGAGGGTAATGAAATCTTTATGGAAAATAAGATGTGCAATTCATTGCTAAGAGTTACATTAGAATTTAGACAATTCAAATGTTCCTATTATACCTTTCTCATTCATGAAAAGGAATAGGATTGAGTCTCATGCTTCTCCCATGGAAAAGAGAATTCGTTTGTCTTATCAGTAAATTATTCTCGATCAAACATTTGTTTGAAAGCAGAGTGGATCAATTTACTAAACAAAGACTAAACCACGTTTACGGTTAAATGTTGCATTTATACATTCAAAAGAATTACAAAATTCAATTTTAGTATTTTCGATAATTAACCTTTTCAATAAACAATTAAATACCCAAGGTTTATATTCATATAACCAATTAATTATTATTGAAAACTAGGATCCAAATTTTCATAATTTCATCACGTCAGTTGATCTGCTAGTAATGAACCTTATACAAAATGGTAGAGCTATTGCTCAATTGCCAATTTCAATTGCAATTCCTTGATTTATGGGATTTACATATAGCCAATATCAATCGCCATGTAAACATGTTTTATCCCATCTTATGCCTTGAGTTGCCAGTTCTCACTACAAAACTCAATTAAGTTATCCAACTTATGAAACTGCAAAATCGTCCATGCCCGATCTCACGACACGTGGACATTTTACCCTTTGATTAAGATCTAAGTCACGTTCTCACGCAAATAGAAAGTAATCTTAGGTGTTTCCGTTTCGTTGGATGGCATATAACTTAAATTAAAGGGTAATAGTTTTGATGTTAAATCAAATATGTACAAAGATGTCATGCATTCATCTTTGTAGCATAGTTTTTATTAAAACATTTATATCTTGTTTTAATGTATAAGCTTTTCATCATCAAACTTTAATTGAGGTATTGGGTTCACCAATCAAGGAATTTAGTGTTAATTATCATCCATTATACCGTACTTTTGCATAAGTGTAAACACTTAGTGTTTCGGATAATTACCACCGAAGTGGCGCATGGAATTAAAACTAATTCGCCCTTAAGATGAGCTTGCACATTTAATGGCTTACTAAGTAGCTTCACTCGAACTTACAGAGGGCAGAGGACCAGGTACGCGCTAAAGCACAACCTTAGACATCCTTTCAGTGTGACTGTGCGCACTTCTTTAAACCCCTTTTATTAGTTCATTCTCATGGGTGAGCCTTTCAGACCATTTGTACCAAAGTCATCAATCAATTAAACGATTATGATTACTATTCTTAAAAATACATGTTTCACCATTGTTTAGGTCAGTTTATTTTTCTTGTAAACATACCCTTGTTACACATAACAAACAAGCAAGTATTTATAAAAATAAACAAATAAACAATGAATGCATAACAAATAAAAGTGATGCATATCAAATAGCCACATGCAAACGTTTTGATAAATCCTATTAATAACCAATTCTAGATCTGTCAATATGCATATATTTAATTAAGACTTTCACCCGTTTTCATCTATGTACAAGGTGAACCACATGCATCGATTCATCGATTGCGTAAGTCAAAATTAAATACATACCACATACCACATAATTGATTAAATTAATAATTATTGAGGTCTTCCATTATTTTAGATCTATCAAAATTTAGTGTATATCACTTAAACAAGAAACATACAATAAAAGCAAATCCATGATAAAACATGCATGTAATTATCATGGACATAAAATTACACTTAACAATTAATGCAATTAAACAGAGTTACGCATATACACATAAAGTTGCATGCATCTTAGGGTTTCTAATCCAATTAAAACAATAGTTTACAAAACCCTAATTAGGGCACCAAAATAAACACCCCCCCCCTCAAAATTAGGGTTTAGGTTTTGCAAACCCTAGATCTAAGCATACAAATAATAACACATTCATGTTTATTTTAATTATGTGTTTCAGTAATTAATTACTTGTTATACAAGGCTCGTGATGCCACTGTTGAGTTTATGATATATAAAACATACAATAAACATATAGACATCAAGAGTACACAGCGGAAGACTTAAGATCATAACAAATAAATTAATTAACTGAAAGTATGCGTAATGTACCTCTTGCGAATGTCAAATCCCTCGAGCAAAGCAAAACAACCCTCGAGCAAAGCAAAACAAAGAAGTACTTATTGGTGTAAGAATAATGTCTTACAACCACGTTCTTGTACACACGAATTAACCAAACGAATCAAGCGATTGCTAGATCTAACACAAGTCCTCGTTTAAGAAAAACGAAACCAAACTCCCTTACAAATGGGGTGCTCGGCCGAAATATGACTAGAGAGAGGAGAGGAGAGATCTAGGGTTAATTCAATGCACAAGTGTGTGAAAACCCTAGAACCTAACCCTCTTTATATAGTAGATGGAATACTTTGGGAACAAGTTATGGATTTGGGTTGGGATTACCCTATGGCCGACCATGAGACAAAGCCCAAAGAAAACCCATAACTTTTTTTCAAGTCTTTCCATTACTAGTCCCTCTCTTTTCATTTTAACGGTCGTTAGTCATTTTTCCGTTAAATACTTAACGATCGTTAACCAGACTTATTGTGCAATAATTAATCGTAAACATAAACATTAATTATTAACTTTAATTCTCATTCGCTAATGTGTGCAATCCCGTGGTCACGAGTTCGAATCCGGACATTCACATGTTTGTAAATATATACATTTCCAACAGACTAACACCCCCTTGTCGACAAGGGGGGTGAGTCATTGTGTTTGCAAAATATCTATTAAGTAAATGTATTTTACTTCACACTAAACACATACACTCAACATATCTCAAGGTGAAAACATTTCTCTTCTTCCTCTCTTCCTCACAAAACCGGCAACCACAAGGACTAAGGAGAAGATCATCATAAAATTTTCTAGACAAGTTTTTAACACTCTAGTATCACTCTTGATTAAGGTTTTGAAATAAAAACCTTGGGAGATTAGGAAAAATCCTTTGTTCTCATAACCTCATCAAGTTACTAGTAAGCATCCATATTCATGTTTATATTTCATATTCATTGTTATATTCATTTCATCATATTTGAGAAAACATGCAAGTCTCATGGATGTTTATACCACTTTTACATGTTTTTAAGAGTTATATATATATTTGTCATCCTATAATTACTCCTTGTTATAAATCACTCTTGGTGATGTCTAGGAACCCATGACACCCTAAGAAGGTGTATGGTAGGATTAGAATAGCTTCGGAGTTGTTTTGAATGGGTTAGAATAGGTTTGGCGCGAGAAAAACTCATTTCGACAAGTTTTCTAAAGGGTCTGTCCTTAATTTCGAAATCTGGAGCGACAGTAGTTAAAACTTTTTGGCCTAGATATTTAGAAAATACACTTTAAAACGAAAACGTGGCCGCTTGAACGGATTAAAACGGAGCTATAACGAAGAAGTTATGAATTTTTCAAATTAGGCGACGAAAACTATAATTTTCTGAAAATTCAGCATGTTACTTTTAATTTGTACGAGTCAAAAATGAAACTTAGGCGTTATAAATTATGTCGACTTATCAAAAATATATTAGTATACTTTGATACAAAGCTAAGGACCTATAAAACGTAGAAAACGGATTTGTAATGATCAAATTATACACGTTTACAAAAAGTTGTCGTAACTTTATTATATAAGGAAAACTATTAAATTTCTAATAGACAAGTTTTACGGCAAACAAGTGACCATGTTGAAGGTTGTTTTTAACATTGATGTAGAACTTTTTATAAAGTGATGTCTTCTAGTAAAAGTAAGTTCGCCAAGTATATTTTCCAAAATGTCCGACCGTTTGACTAGCGGAGTTGTAATGAATTAAATACGGTTACTTAAAATTTGCCGAAAACCATCCTTAAACTATATTTTGGGACACAAGTACCATACTTAACCTCTATTTTTCTTTATGTTCGAGACCTCTAGGATGGAAACTTATGTACTAAAACTTTGAGATAATGATACAAACTTCCCAAAACCATTGAGTACATTTCCTAAATTCTCGATGTGCACCATTTTACGACTAGCTTTTAGAGGCCGTTTTGTCACTTTCATGAAAATTTCAACGACATTATTTTACGACGAAAAGTTATAATTTCATAATAAATCACTAAATGATTATCGCCGAATATCATTTCAACGTAAATACATGTGGAGTAATTTAAAAATGGTCAAGACGTTAAAAGATTATTTTTCGACGAAAAGTATTATTTTCAAAAATTCATAAGTGGTATAGATATCATCCGAATTGCATGCATAACATTACATCATAACTTATTACGTATCATATAATTCATAATAGGTCAAGTTTTGAGATTCACGCTACATTTCGGTGTACACACTTTTGTCATCGCATCAATTCATCAAGTGAGTTTTCATAGCCCCGTTGTATACGTTTATACTTATTTTCAAACCTACGGGGAGAATACATTGCACATCATTTTTATTACGATACCAAGTATATCAAATTCATTACATTGCTTAAGTTACCTCATGCCAATTGAATGTCCCCATTATATAACATGAACCGTTAATTTCATAGAAGCGAGGGTGAGTGGATAGATCTATCGAGGGTGACTCCTCCATCCGGGTTGGTGGATTCCAACTGGTTAAACGGATGCATTTCATTTAATATCATTATTTGAGTTGTTTGGCAAACACTCTGTTGGGGCGAACATCATGATCAATCTAGTTTCGGTGTCATGGACTTATAGCAATTGTAACATTTTTATGTGGCATGTTTGTCATATATGGTCTATACTTGTGTGGTTGTATAAAACATTTTCATAAACCTATGATTTCTCACCAACTTTATTGTTGACCGTTTTAGCAATGTATTTTCAGGTAACTAAGACATTCGCATCATGGCACGATTAAGGAACCCTCATAGTGTCGCGGCGTCGATACATTTCATTGTATATTATGGTTTTCTTTTCAAAACATCGTTTGGACTTGTAATAAACTTATATTTCCGCAAACTTTATCAACTTTTGGGACCTATCTTGTAACTCTGAATGTTTTATATTAATATCAAACGATGTGTTTCTAAAACGACACTTTAGGTCATTCAATATAACTGTGATTGTGATGCAATGACAGTCAATCCCCAGGAATTCCATTCCGCTGCAAAACAGGTAATTTGGGGGTGTGAAAATTGGTACGACTTATTCTTCTCCTTATTGATGGTAACATCCAGCTGCTCTGGATTACTAAACAATTATGTGGTTTTGCATGGTTATAGCGTATATTTAAGCTAATTTCTTCACTTCTTATGTTTCTGTATTAGTTAGCAATCCTATTGAGGTCATTGATCCGACTAGCAAATGTATCTTGTAGTTGAGAATAAAAGTGATTAGTAGGACAATCCACAATAACTACTTAGTTTTGCATCCCTGTACTGGTTCTTCCATTAACCTAACAACCATCGGTTAAGACTTGGTCAGGTATATCGTATTTTTTATTCTTCAGTCTTTCTCATCAATTTGATAATCGATCTAGGAATGGGTGTGGGTTAGAGTGTCAGACAATGGGCCAAAACGGGTAAATTTGTAGGACAGGAAAGTTCTTGGCTTTATTAATGATATTTGGTTTGACATATCTTATGGTCACTCACGCGAGTAAGAAATTATGGCTTTATTAATGATATTTGGAAGTACATGATACAAATCAACCCATTAAAAGGTCAGCGGGTCAAAATAGCTAAACTCATGTACTTAACTTAAAAACCATGATATGACCTTCCTTGTTCAACTTGATTTTTATGGAATTGACCGTTTTTAAATAAAATACAACAGGAATCGACCCATTCATATGAAAACGGGCTGAATTGTCATAATTATTGTAGCTTTTTGGGTTTTGACACTTTTTATGATTACTTGTCACATTATTGTACTTAGCTTAAAAACCATGATATGAGCTTTCCCTGTTTGTTTAAGTGAACCTGTATGTATAAGGGCACATGTTTGTATGATTTAAAGGCATCTGTTTGTATGATTTAAGGGCATCTGTTTGTTTAAGGGCATCTAATTGAGTCAGTTTTACAGTTATGAGTATTAGTTTCGCATACTCAGGGAAAATACTAATCTAAAAGAATTTTCCATAATTTTTGCTAACTTGGTGACTTTATTGTAGTAGAAAAGACCAACAAACAAAACAAAGATACGGATAATGTCAATCCAGCTTGAAAGGTCCAGTTTAGCTCGAAAGGTCAACTTTAGTGTAAGATTATACATTAATGCATCTGTATTATACATTAGTGCATCAACATTATACATTACTCTATCTGTTTGTTACATTTATATTTTTTGTTGCATAGAGTCATGAGGAGAACTACTCCCATAAAGTGAAGGGTAATAGTTCTTCTGTATATTCATGGCCTGATGCGATCAAGTGGATGAACAATTGTGCTGGACCAATGAGTAGCAGGCAAGTTACTTAACGGAGTAGGTTTTCTATGAACTTACGATGAATACCCTGAATTGTACATTCTTGTTGTCTTTAGAATACCCATTAAAGGTTTTATATTTTTTTCAGGCCGCAAACTATCTCAAAATCAAGAAACTGTTGGATCATATTTGTCAGATTGTTGCTGATATGATGAAGGGAAAGACACCAGAATAAATCCGAAAAATATTCAACATCAATAACGATTTCACTTCTGAAGAAAAAAGAGGAGGTCCGAAGGGAGAACGCATTGGCTTTTGAGTAGCTTCAAATTTTGGTCTAGATATTTTTCCTTTTATAAATCATTGTTATTAAGTTTTACTCAATGATTTGCTTATTAGTTGTTGCTTGTATTGCAATTTTTTCAATTACATTAGCATGGTAGTTAAGTAATATCTGTTTTTTCTTTAAAAATCTAACTCAAGAAATTTATTGCACTTTGTGTCTCCAAGTTTATAATTTCATGGATTCAAGTGGTCGATTAATATGATCAGTTATGTATTTTCCCCAAGTTTACAACTCTATGAACCTCGAAATTACAGTAATAGTGTATGGGATTTATGTGATCATTACTTATAGTGTATGCAATTTAGTGATCGATTATCTCACACAGTGTTCAAAATAAAATATAATTTAAATGAATTATCCACTTCACCTATCAGCCACAATCAAATATTTAAAACACATGTGCATCAATGTTGAAAATAAAAGTGCATCAATACATAGAAGAAAGTGTATCTGTTTGGCTAAGGTATAATTCATATAGTAAAAAAAATATTTCAAATTTAGCTGAATTATTGAACTACAAAATATACTATTTTTTCAAGTAAAAAATTTGAATGATTATTAATAAATGATTAGAATGAAATATCCGCATCAGTACTTAGTAACAAAAAAACTGTTTACAAAAAAAAGTGCATCATGGTAAATAATAAAAGGATCAATGTTAAATATTAAACGGGACAACATTCTCTTAAAGCTTGAGAAAGCATTGGAGTAGTAAATGTGATAAAGAAATAGATTTATATTAAAACCACAATTATAGAATGTGATAAAGAAATAGATATATATTAAAACCACATACCAAAGTAATGAATGCGATAAAGAAATACACTCTACTGAGATACCACCTGTTACATCATCCACTGATAACAACATTCCAAAGTAATGAATGTGATAAAGAAATAGATTTATATTAAAACCATAAATATAGAATATGGAACTTTATTATAAAGAAATCTTGAAGCTAAAGTCAATTCACAATTCTGAACACGATACTAATATATACAAGATCTATACAGATTGTATATCTTCTTTACTATAGGAAGTTTACAACACAAGATAAACATGTTATTATCTACTTTTCCCTGTTACACTTATTCAAAACCATTGCCTTTGCGCTAGTTTCATAAGTGGGATAACTTTTATGTACGAACGTTCCATGTTGTTCTGTATTAAATTATGCACTTTAACCTCTACTTCAGACACTATCAAACATACAAGTACAAGATCAATAACTATATGCATGTGTAGAAAACATTCGTAATTACGGCAAATACACATAAAAGGGAAACATGATAAGATATGACGCAACTTTACTGCATCCGTTTGATGAACTTTAGTACATCTGTCTGAGTCACTTTAGCGCATCTGTTTGGTCAATTTAATGAATTTCAGACAAAATCAAAAGAAGCTCTACCTGATTATCACGGATTACAAAGACTATAACTATTAATTAAGATTTACATTGACATGTAAAATTTTCAACCGTGGCACAAGTAACTGTGTGGTGCTCGCATCTTTTAAAAATCAGGACCATCTAGATCCATCATGGGTTCATACATAGAACCGTCGATCATACCAAGCTGTCAATCATACTAAGCTTACGATTCAATTTAATTCCTTCACTCAATTTGCAGCATGTAATGAAACACCTAAAACTATAGCCTCATCTTCATCTAGATGTATGTCAAGATCACTTCTCCTAAGAAATTCTTGAAGCTTATCCTGTGAAAAAGGATACATTAATACTAGTGGTAAAAGTAACTTGCATCGCATAAGCGCAACTTATAAAGGTAGAAAAAAAGAGGATGCATAGAAAACGCAATCCAAAACATTCTAATTAGTACCCATATTTACTTAGGGTTCCTGTGGAACTATATTACCCAAAAAAAAAAAAAAAAAAAAAAAAAACCTTTAAGGTAGCTTTGATTAAGACAATGTCACCTCATGACGGTCTTGCGAACGAATATAAAGTGAATAACAAAACTTTCAATTAGCATTTATAAAACCGAATAAAAAAGAAATAGCAACAAACCTACAAATTTTGGTACTTGAGTGCCGCCACCAATCAACTCAAACGCATATATAGCATCAACCTTTAAAAATCATTCATATATCTGTTACTACATAACTAAACTCATGCATATATTTTTTGCTCCTGGAATTTATATATACTTATAAATTAGAAAGATACAAACTGATTCTAATTTTTTATTTTAATTAAAGACTCGGTATTTGATTCTGATTACATTATCTTTTAAATTTCATTGATAGTTAGCATTACCCAAGTAACACTAGCACAACTAAATGGTACATACAAAAAAACTGTTAATTTGCTTATCAAAACTTGTAAGTTCTAGTTTGCTACTTCACTCATTAAATATTAGGGCATCACAGTGTAACTAAAATCTATTCACAAAAATTAGGGCATCACAGTGTAAAATTAGTGCATCGCAGTTATAAAGTCTCATTCAGACATTTTATCAAACACTTGGTCTGCAGTTTTTTTGTAAACATGCTCTCCATGTGTTTATTTCTCAATTTCGTTTTAAATGACTATTCTATACAATGAATCACGTCAATAAAATCTGATAATCGTTACATCAATAAACAAAGATGATGATTATCAAATCTATTTTTCATAAAAACAAAACCCTAACTCAATATGAATAAAAATTCGTACAGATAAAACAACAACAATCAGGTATATAAGCTTTATAATTGATTTTAAGTAGAAAAATAACAGATCTATAATCGAAATCAGTTACAAACCTTAATTTGATCTTCAATTTGATATATTATGATGAGATGATATTGTGAAGCTGATAACACGATATCTTATCATGTAACATGCTATGATTTCGTGATGAGATGATTTCGTGAATATGATTTCGTTAATCTTCGATTTGATAAATCTGGAATTGCGAGAGGAATAAGATAAACTGATAGAAAAAATTCAGTGTGTGAAATGATAGAAGAAAAAGAAAAAGTGAGAGAAAATTAGGCATTATATATGAAAGGTGTGAATCTACAAAACACTCCCTTAAAGAATAAATGAAGGTACAATCAGGTCCCTATAGTTTGGTGCGAAAAAAGGAGGGGAGGAGGGGGATGATCTAACGGTTGAGATCACTTCTCTCACTTTTCTCTTGAGATCAACTTTTTAAATGATCCAAACTCTATATATATATATATATATATATATATAGTAAAATGCAGAAATCGTCCTTGTGGTTTGCCAAGATTGCATAAATCATCCCTGACATTCCATAAGTGCAGGCGGCCTCCCTGTGAGGAAACTTTTGGATCATTTTAGTCCCTGGCTTTAACTGGTGTTAAGTGGATTCCGTTAACAATTACACGTTAGCCCTATTTGGCTAACGACCGTTGCAGCATCCATCCTTTAAACTAACGACCATTTAGAATTTAATATTTTTGATTTATTTAAAGTTTTTCGACTTTTTATATACATTTTTATAAAAGATTTATACATTTTTGTACAAGTTTTTATAAGTTTTTATATACGTTTTTGTATACCCTTTTATATACGTTGCTGTATATATTTTTATACAATCTTGGTATATAAACACGTATATAAACTTATAAAAATCACGTATATAAACACATATATAAACACGTACATTTTTATACAATCGTGGTTTGCCAACAACGTTCTTATATAAACACGTATATAAACTTATAAAAATCATTTTTTTTAATGAACAGTATTAACTAAACACTGAAATCGGAAGTAGCTAAAGAATTAAAGTTTATGACATTCTTGTCATTGTCGATGCATGCTTGTAAGTTGCTCTAGTGAAAAGTAAGGTATGGTGGCGTGCTTTAAGCTTCAAACATCTTCTCCCTATTCCAAGTACCAAGTAGATAGAGACGAATGTGGTAGTAGGGTGACTAAGTTTAGTATAAAGGGTATGTTATAAAAAGTTAATCAACCAGTTACTTCTCCTAAGAATAAATGTGCAATTATAATAGTCTCAGACGGTATACCCCTGATATTGACCCTTGGCATCAAATTAATCTATAGCTCTAAAAAGATCAAGGACAAGAAACTATAAGGTATAAGGGCTAGAATTAAATCACCGTGATTTGAAAGATTGTTAATGCCCAACCAAAGGCACCAATGACCTTGCTGTTGAGGAGTATAATGCAAATTCGTTGGGCAGCAGCTAATGATGCTATTACCTATAGGGCTTGTTTATAGCTTAGTACTCTCAGTCACAACTCTATGTATTTTTTTGTCAAGCGATCCAAAGCAACTGTGTACTCTTCTTGACTACGAGCCTCGTCGATACCTAATTTTGATATACGTGTTTAAATACGTATAAAAATGTATACAACAACGTATATAAGAACGTGTATAAAAATGTATACAAAACGTATAAAAACTTATATAAAAATGTATAAATTTTTTATAAAAAATTAAAAATGTATACAAAAAGTCGAAAAACTTTAAATAAATCAAAAATATTAAATTATAACTGGTCGTTAGTTTAAAGGACGGATGCTGCAACGGTCGTTAGCCAAAAGGGGCTAACGTGTAGTTGTTAACAGAATCCACTTAACGCTCGTTAAAGCCAGGGACTAAAATATCTATACTACATTAAAAAGAAAAATGGTCAAATGGTCAAATGTTGGAAAAGTGGAAAAGTGAAAAAAGTCAATTAGTCAACGCAGCATTTGAGTTTTGCCTATTAACGCCAGCCTATAATTTTTACATGGAAATATTGCATGGATGCCAGCCCATTCGTATTTCATGGTAAGTAATTAAAACTTGATTTTTTTTATATAGAAATGATACTTTCATAATCAAAGCTTCCCACTGAAGCCTCCCATTATTCGATCCTCAACCAGTTGTAACCCACCCCAAATAAAAAACATTATGAAAACTTACTATGGAAGCTAAATAAATCGGACCATATTTGTCGTAAAATAAAAATAATCAAACCCTCTCACCTCATTTTTCTCTCGCATCAACCCTAACCGAACATACTTTTTCTGTTTCCCATATTGTTCTGCACAATTATCAAGTAATTACTTTGAATGTTATAATGATTTCTTATTTGGGCTAATTTTATCATTTGATTTTGCAGGAAACTTCAATTCATCCGTAAGTTTGAGTTTCAACTAAATTGAAGTCCATTTTTTCTTGAACAATCACCAATGCATCATCTTTTTTTCTCAAGTTTTTATCATCTGTTTTCCCAATTCTTTTATTTTGTATATAACATAGTGATTCTACCAGTAAAGAGATCAGCGTTGATGTGTCAGTCATCATCAATATCATGTAAGTTATTTCTATGTACCCTTTTAATGTTCTATTGTCATTGTTTGCTAGGTAAACGGGTTGATTATTTAGGGCGGTCAATGATTGTCGTAGGGGAAGTGTATGAAGTAATTTTAGTTTATGCGACTATACCACAAAATTCGCCTATTAACTTATTTATCATCAATACATCCAACAGTGATTTTTCCGAATTATGTTTTTAGAAAGGATATTGTTTTCTCAATTAAAAAAAAGTGAGTATTTTTTTTGTGATATGTATGGTGATCACTGTGTTCATATTTTGTTCATATCAATACAATCTTACAAATTACTCCGTAGTTTTATAGCTATTGCAGACAGTGCAGAAACAAGCAAATATTATGAATTGCAGATGTTATTGGAATTGCAGATGTTAGGCAAAGTGTCATCATTGAAGATCATGAGTTAGTATAATAGTTGATGTTACTTTTTATTTGACTTTTGTTGTATACAATCTTTGAGGAATGGTTTCTAATATAATCATGTTCATATCAGGGGTAGGAGAGTCACGTGTACCTTTTGGGATAGTTGGGCACACATGTTTACTCCGTACGCCGACAAAAACACAATCAGGGGCCTCTCACTTTTGTGGTGCAGCTCGCCAAAGTTAAATATTGACAAAGTAAGGATTCTTATATTAGTAAACAATTATTTTCATAGCATTAACCATTACCCAAAATCATGTTGCCTAATAGACTAATGTTGAGTTACATTGTACAAAGGTAATCAATTTAATAGGTCATGTGCGTGTTTGTATGTATACGTTAGGTCACCTCAAATGGTATAACATGTGGGTGGGGGCAACATGTTAAGAGGGATTCATTGTCAAATATTATTAATTCAATAACGGTCATGCAATTTTGTAGACCCATTAACTAGACACTTTGAGTAGGAGTACATGCTTGTGAGATGAAAGCTTTGCTCATAAACGTCATGTGATGCTCAAAAAGTTAGAAAAAAAAACATCACTAAACAACCAAGTTGCACAATCCGAAGTATCTATTGAATGTATCATTCATACGATAGGACTGTACAATTTGAACTTTGGACCTATCTATATCTATACTACATTAAAAAGAAAAATGATCAATTAGTCAAATGTTGGAAAAGTGAAATATTGCATATCGTTAATTGTCTGCCGCTAGAAACCGATGCCGCTAGGCACGGGTACTCACCTAGTATATAGATATATATGTATATATATATATGTATATGTATATATATACATATATATATATATATATATATATATATACATATGTATATATATACAATTCTATATATATATATATATATATATATATATATATATATATATATATATATATATATATATATATATGTATATATATATATATACATATATATATATATATGTATATATATATGTATATATATATATATATACATATATACATATATATATACATATATATATATATATTATATGCTATATTATATATATATTATATATATATATACATATATATGTATATATATAATATATATATATACATATACAATATATATATATATATATATATACATATATATGTATATATATACATATATATATATGTATGTAATTACATATATATATACATATATATATATATATGTATATGTACATATACATATATATATATAGTGAGATATATATATATATATGTATATATATATATATGTATATATAGTATATATATACGTATATATATATATATATATATAAATATATATATATATATATATATATATATATATATATATATATATATATATATATATATATAAATATATATATATATATAGATATATATATATATATATATATATATATATATATATATATATATATATATATATAGTGAAACTTTATTTTCAGAACCCACTTTAAATGCGAGAACTGCGAGAACTCACTTTGGACCATTAGATGAGTTGATCAATGGTTAAAATTAAATGTGGCAGTTTGGTAATTCAAAAGAATAAAAAAACATTTAATAAAAAGAAAAAGGCTAATATTGTCATTCCATAAAGTTGAATGTCACACCCCCAAATTACCTGTTTTGCAGCGGAATGGAATTCCTGGGGGTTGACTGTCGTAGCATCACAATCACAGTTATATTGAACGACTTAAAGTGCCGTTTGGAAAATACATCGCTTGATTTAATAAAACAATCAGAGTTTACAAGTATAGGTCCCAAATGAAAATCAACATGCGCGGAAAATAAGTTTGGTACAAGTCAAACGATGTTTTTAAAGTGTATAAATCCCATGTGAGACGCGTCGTCACCGCGACTCTATGATATGTCCACATGCATGCCATGAAGTGAATGCCTTAGTTACCTGAAAATACATTGCTAAATGTGTCAACACAAAGGTTGAGTGAGTTCATAGAGTTTATGTAAATGTTTAATACGACTACCACAAGTATAGGCCATGTATGACAATAAGTCACAAAAATGATACAATTGCTTAAGCACATGACACCGAAGCTTGATTGATCATGATGTTCGCCCCAACAGAGTGTTTTGCCAAACAACTCAAAATTCTGACATGAAGTGAAATGCATCCGTTTAACCAGTTGGAATCCACTAACCCGGATGGAGGAGTCACCCTCAATAGATCTATCCATCACCCTCGCTTCTATGAAATTAACGGTTCATGATTATGAAATGGGGACATTTAATTGGCAATGAGGTAACTTAAGCAATGTAATGAATTTGATATACTTGGCATCGTAATAAAAATGATGTGCAATGTATTCTCCCCCGTAGGTTTGAAATAAAGTAAAAACTTGAATAAATCGGGGCTATGAAAACTCACCTGTTGCAATGATAATGATGATATAATGGCAATGCTGAAAAGAGGCGTAACCTCTGACCGTGACCTATTATGAATGATATGCTCTATGATAAGTTATGATGTAATGTTATGCATGCAATTCGTATGATATCTATACCACTTGTGACTTTTTGAAAATAATACTTATCGTCGAAAAATAATCTTATAACGTCTTGACCATTTTTAAATTACTTTACAATGTATTTATGTTGAAATGATATCCTGCGATATTCATTTAATGATTTATTATGAAATTATAACTTTTCGTCGTAAAATAATGTCGTTGAAAATTTCATGAAAGTGACTAAACGGCCTCGAAAAGCTAGTCGTAAAATGGTGCACATCGAGTGTTAGGAAACGAACTCAACGGTTTTGGAAAGCTTGTATCATTATCTCAATGTTTTAGCATTTAAGTTTTCATCCTAGAGGTCTCGATCATAGAGAAAAATATAGGTTAAGTATGGTACTTTTGTCCAAAGTGTTGTTTAAGGGTGGTTTTCGGCAAAGTTTAAGTGATCGTATTTTATTCGTTACAACACCGCTTGACGAACGGTTGGACATTTTGGAAAATATGCTTGGCGAACTTACTTTTACTAGAAGACATCATGTTATAAAAAGTTATACATCAATGTTAAAAACGATCCTCAACATGGTCCTTCGTGGCCGTAATACTTGTCTAATAGAAATATATTAGTTTTTCTTATATAATATAGTTACGGCAACGTTGTTTAAACGCGTGTAATTTAATCGTTACAAGTCTGTTTTCTACGTTTTATATGTCCTTAGCTTCGTATCAAAGTATGCTAATATATTTTTGATAAGTCGACACAATTTATAACGCTTAAGACTCATTTTTGACTCGTAAAAAGTGGAAGTAATATGCTGAATTTTCTGAAACAAATAGTTTTCGTCGTCAAACTTGAAAAATTCATATCTTCTTCGTTATAACTCCGTTTTAACCCATTCAAGCGATCACGTTTTCGTTTTAAAGTATATTTTCTAAATATCTAGGCCAAAAATTTTTATTTACTGTCGAGAATTCAGAATTGAAAATAAGATCAGACCCTTAAGTAAATTGGTCGAAATGAGTTTTCTCTATACAAAAACCTATTCTAACCAATTCAAACCAACGCCGAAGCTATTCTAAACCTACCATACACCTTCTTAGGGTGTCATGGGTTCCTAGACATCATCAAAACTAATATGTTACAAGGGATTTATTATTGGATAGTATATATTAATTATAAGTAATAAAAACATTAAAAGTGGTATAGATTCATATGTAACATGCATGTTTTCTTGCAAAAATGATGAAATAACATAAATATGGATATGAAAGATTAATAAAAATCACGAAATGCTTACTTCAATGATTGGAGAGTTTTGAAATAAACCCACTAATCTATGGTTTTATTTCAAAACCTTAACTGACATTTCCGGGACATTTTGTAAAATACTTGGATCTTGAAAAAAATATGGTTTTTCTTGTTTGTTCTTGCCATGGCCGACCTCAACAATGGGGAGGAGAGGTTTCTCCTTTTTTTTTCACCTTTTTGTTTATGCATCTATGTGTTGAAAATGACATATAAAGTTTATATCTAATAATAATATCTAATAATATGTGTATGTGTCCAAATTGTGATTAAGATATTAAAAGAAAAGATGACTAGGGAGGGGGATGTCGACCCATTTAATATATGGAGAAGGATTGGATGATTTTTATAATTAGATGTATTATGTGTTAAGTATAATGTGTAATTTGTAGGTAAAAATAGGTATTAATTGTAGCGCTAACTAAAAATAGATTTTAACGGGACAAAATAAAATGTATTGAAGTCATAAAAATTATAAAAATATATTTCTCACAAGTATTGAGTGAATAAATATTTATCGTGTAGTATTTACGAAAACCGTCGTAATTATATAAATATAACAATTTATATACAAAAATAATTTAAAACACCGGGAAAACTCATAATATTATTTTACTTGATATATTGGTATAAAATATATCGGGAAAATTTGGGATGTCGGATCAAATGTTCAAATAATTAATTCGCGGCGTTTATTTAATAAAGTGTTATGCGTTTTGTAAAAGTACGGCTCCATGAACTAATATAAATTGATAATGATGCTAATGGTATGTAGACTAAACCTAGTCTATAA
>OU343217.1:254237533-254314725 GCA_910596185.1 Chrysanthemum makinoi
GAAAATGCTAGTTAGGTTGTTCTTGACTCAAATTCTTCATAGATTTATATTTTTTCCACATCACAATCAGTTTCATCAATAACATATCGAGTACACATACTTGAGCAGGTCCTATACGAGACCTATTATCAAACCAAATGCAACACCCCTTGGGCGTTTCCTGTGAATCGCAACACGCAAACACAACCAATGAACTTTAAACGATTTCTTGTTAACCAAAACTAGAAAACCACTAATATGTTATAACACATGGACAGATTCAGAGAAACCGAGACCAAACAACGCCCTTTTTAATCCATACTCACCATACGAAAACAAAAATATCCATTTAATCCAAAAGTACTTTCAATCCGATTAATATCCACGAAACTCAATAATCATTTACACCATTGTTTTAATCCCACCAGAAACTATTAACTCATTTTAACCATTTTTTTTTTCTTTTTTTTTTACCACACGATTAACAAAAACAGAAATCGTCTTATCATTTTAATTCAACGAAACATTAACACGCGCTGTCACAACTGGATTAAATTAAAGAAGTATAAAACGGTTTTCTACCTTGACTTACTAAGTCGAGAATAAAAAGAAAACAAAGATAGACAAGAGACGCGAGATGGAGACGGAATGATGACAGCGATCCAACTTGTGACAAACGCGAATCAAAACATAGCTTAAGCGTGTGGCGACCTCTAAACTTTGTTTAGCTTCTTGATTCATTAGCGTCTAACCATCGATTGATAGGATTTGTGGTGGCGGTGCGGATGGATGGCCGTGGCGGAAACAGAATCTTGGCGTCGGAAAAGAGTGGCAAGAGGGGATATGGAGGCTGTGATGTTTCTATCACTAAAAACCCTAAACCTAGATGCAATTTTTTTTCTTTTTATACATGGAACAAGGAATAATTATGTAATTATTCAAAAGATAGGGGGGATGGACAGAAGTTAATTCACAGGGACTAAGAGTGTAATTTTTGCTCTCTTTCACGATATAACGATTCGGGGCTCATTTGGACTAGTAAACGCGTGGTAGAAATTACGAAACTTACACCATTGTGTTCCGAATAATTTTTTTCAGTAAAAACGAGTGTTCACACGAATAATTTCTCAGATATAATATCCAAATTAAATCAAATCATTGGTTTTGCCAGTACACGTTATGTCTAATTTTCACGTTTTACGAGATAACTTCTCGTTTCCCACGTAAATGAGCTCGGAAAGTTCGTAAAGGAATTATAGGCAAAATTCCTTGAAAAATGAATATCTGGAAATATAGGAATGTCACATATCTAATATCAAAGCATACGAAACGAACATTATTGTGAGCATTGTTAGCAGAGTGTTACAAATTTACCCTTGCCACTCCAATGTTATCCGAGATAGGAGAGCAAGTGTCATCGAGGACGATGGACACTTAAAGGGGTAATTGTAACACTGTAAGAAAAATTTTCATCGGGCGTTGTATAAAGAGATGATTCGTTCATAACCAAACTACGTCCATAAGATACAATGAGTTTCAAAGTCAATCACTAACTAATCATATAAGAACTTTGAACTTAAGCGTTCAGAAAAATCTAATACAAGACAAGTGAACTTTTAGGAAGTTTTCACCAGACCATCAGAAGCAAATTCGTAAGCATGTGGGGCGAGAGATATAAGCTTTTACCAAACTTTCCACTCACTTCGGACTATCGCCGTGGCTCCATCACCTCTTCCATGGTTGTTAGGTTAACTCACTTAATTAGTTTATTTAAAATGTCATGTTTGATTTAGGATTGATTTAAAATGGGTTAAATGGAGTAAACATGTCAATCCATCAACTTATTTTACTAATGTAACACGTTTTTTATGCAAGAAATCTTTGCATAGATAAATAGAATATGTCGGGGTCATGTATTAACATATAATGGTTGACATGGCTGTGATAAGCTACTAATCAGTCACCACTTGAGATAGTTATGTTGATAGGCACGTGAGGGGCACACAAGTGGTTTACCAGGAGTGTGAGGTGCACGTGACAATCTCCATCAACCTCTAACTAACTTTAGGCGGGAAAACCTTCTTTTATATACTTGTATCTGTTAAGTCATTTTCATTCATTGTATTGTAATCTCATTTTCTCTCAACTGTATTCACTCTCAATAATAACAACTTTTCCCGCCTTGATAACTAATTGTCATTTCATCAATCTATTCTAATTCTTGGATTGGTCAAACCAGTTAGAATCCTCTAACGGATCTTCATTGATCCCTATTGGTGTCTATCAAGTGGTATCAGAGCACTTTCTTGGCTCTTGATTTCAAATTCCGATCATCTTCTCCGGCTAAATTCCGGCAAGAAGCAGTTACTTTTCCGTTGAGATCAGCCACCACTGATCTCCACTGTTCTTTCACATTAGATTAGTTGATACCAATCACAATGGTGGGAACAAGAAATAATGCAATGACTGCTGCTCCAACTTTGGATTCTTTGCAAGAAGCAATCAATCAGTTAAAGGAAGCAATGCTTGAAATCAAAGATGGAATGCAGGGGTACTTGGTTAGTCAAAATGCTATTAATCAAGAAATCAACAGGTTAAAGAATGGAGAAGGAACCATTGCTGGTAATAGTCAGCATAGTAATGGAGGTGGAAGTCAAAATGGGAGAAATGGTGGTAGAGGATATGGTAGAATGTCAAAGATTGAATTTCCCAAATTCAATGGTGATGATGTTAAAGGGTGGGTGTATAGGTGTCGACAGTTCTTTAAGATTGATGGTGTTGAAGATGGGGACAGATTAGAGTTGGTGTCAATGCATGTTTATGACAAAGCTCTGGTGTGGCATCAACAGTTTTGTAGAAAATTTGGTGATGATTGTTCATGGGAGGTTTATGAAAGGTATTAAAAGATTCAATTCAGTTCTTGAAGATCCATTGATGGAATTGAAGAAATTAAAACAAGTAGGAACTGTTAAAATATCAAGAAAGTTTGAAGCATTGTTGAACATGGTGGATTTAGATGAAAAACATTCAATCAGTTTGTTTCTGGGTGGGTTGAAGGAAGAGATTAGTATGCAAATAAGGATGTTTACTTTGCATGCTCTCACTGATGTGTTCTACATGGCTAAGATGCAAGAACAAACTCTGATTGCTTTGAAGTCAAGATACACTCCTCTGTTACCCACTCCTGTGTCTAGGTACAGTGATAGATCAGCAAATGGTTTTAGGAATGGTACTGGAGTTACAAAGCCAACTACTACTCTAGCTTTACCTAGCACTATTCTAAAACAGAACAATCCACAAGGTAGAAGACAACTGTCTCAAAAGGAGTATCAAGAAAAGAGAGCACAAAATCAATGCTTCTATTGTGATCAAAAATATGTCCCTGGCCACAAATGTGCAGGCCAATTGTTTTCATTGGAAGTCCTACCTGGAGAGGAAGATTCTGATTCAGAAGAATGGGAAGAAGCAATGGAGTCCAGTGAAGAAGAGGTACAACCACAAATTTCAATACATGCTTTAACTGGTACTACCAATTATCAAACTATGAGGGTAGTGGGTACTGTGGGGAAACATATGATTCATATCTTAGTGGATTGTGGTTCCACACATAATTTTTAGATAAACAGTGGCTAAGAAATTGGGATGTTCAATTAGACCCACTGGTCCTTTAGCGATTCAGATGGCTAATGGTAGTAAGTTGTTGACTACTTCTGAGTGCAAGAATTTCTCATGGATGTTTGGAAATACTGTCTTTCATACTGATGTCATGTTGTTGCCATTGGGAGGTTGTGAGATGGTGTTAGGCATACAGTGGTTGTCAACCTTGGGAATTATTAAGTGTAACTTCAAGGATTTCTGAGATGGATTTTAAGTATAAAGGTAAGAGGGTGAGAATCAGAGGTACCACTAAGTCAAATGTTGAATGGTTACATGGCAAAAAGGTTGAGAAAACTGTCCAAAACATCACACATGGTGAATTGCATTCCATGTCATTATGTGTGGTTCCTGTTCAGGAAGCTACTTGTATGAAACTCAGTGGGGTACCTGATGAGCTCAATGGTGAACTTAAACAAGTTTTGGATGAATATGCTGATGTATTTGATGTTCCTAAGGAATTACCTCCCCACAGAACACATGATCACAAGATTCCATTAGTTGCTGGAGCTATGCCTGTTAACATTAGACCTTATAGACACCCTCCAAATCAGAAGGATGCTATTGAAGGTATGGTCAAAGAACTATTAGAGGCAGGAGTTATCAGAAAAAGTCAAAGTCCTTTTGCTTCTCCAATTGTAATGGTAAGGAAGAAAGATAACACTTGGAGAATGTGTGTAGACTTTAGACAGTTGAATAAGCAAACCATTAAGGACAAGTTTCCAATTCCTATTATAGAGGAGCTGATTGATGAATTACATGGGGCCAAATTATTTTCAAAATTGGATCTCAGTCAGGATATCATCGGTCGGGATGCATGATGAGGATGTGACAAAGACGCATTTAGAACACATGAAGGGCACTATGAATTTCGGTAATGCCCTGGATTGACGAATGCTCCATCTACTTTTCAGTCCTTGATGAATGAGGTATTCAAACCATTCCTTAGAAAGTTTACATTAGTGTTCTTTGATGATATTTTGGTCTATAGCAATGGTTTAGAGGAGCATGTTGCACATCTTAAACTCATCTTGGATACAATGAGGTCTAAAGTTGTATGCCAAATTGAGCAAATGTGTGTTTGGTACTACTCAAGTGGAGTATTTGGGACATGTCATTTCTCAGTATGGGGTTTCTACTGATCCAGCAAAGATAAAGGCAATGGCTGCGTGGCCTGTTCCTGGCAACATCAAACAGTTGAGAGGATTCTTGGGTTTGACTGGTTATTACAGAAGGTTTATAAAAAACTATGCTTCAATCAGTAAACCATTAACACTACTGTTGAAAAAAGGGGGATTTACATGGAATAATGAAGCAGACAAAGCTTTTCAAGCACTTAAGCAAGCAATGATTAGTGCTCCAGTATTGAGGTTGCCTGACTTTACTAAAGAATTCACTATTGAAACAGATGCTTCTGGAGTGGGAATAGGAGCAGTTTTACTTCAAGAGGGGCATCCTATTGCTTTTCTAAGCAAAACCTTGTCTGCTAAGCATCAGTTAATGTCCACTTATGAAAAAGAGTTTCTAGCAGTGGTACAAGCTTTGGAAAGATGGAGAGGATACTTGCTGGATAGACATTTTAAGATCAAAACAGACCATGTTAGTTTGAAATATTTGTTGGATCAAAGGATGTCCACTCCTACTCAATTAAAATGGTTGCCAAAACTCATGGGGTTTGATTATGAGATAGTTTATAAGAAAGGGGTGGAAAATGTTACTGCTGATGCCTTATCTAGAATTCAAAATCCAGAAGAATTATTGAGCATTGTTAGCACTTCTAGTGTTACTCCAACACTTTATGGCAAGATAGTGGATAGTTGGGCACAAGATCAGTCCCTCCAGGCTTTGATTCTTAAACTGCAAGCTAACTCTAATAAGTCTGGCCACTACACTTGGCATAACAACCAGTTGAGGAGGAAGAACAGATTGGTGGTGGGCAATGATGACTATTTGAGACAGGAACTATTGACCACCATTCATAATGGATCAATAGGAGGACATTCAGGAGTAAAGGTGACTACTCAGAAGCTATGTTCATTGTTCTATTGGAAAAAAATGAGGAAGGATATTAAGAATTGGGTAAGAAATTGTGATGTTTGTCAGAGGTATAAGCCTAATTTGGAAGCTTACCCAGGATTGTTACAACCATTGCCCATTCCAACCGTACTTGAAAGTATCTCTATGGATTTTATTGAAAGCTTACCTAAGTCACAAGTAGGATGTGATTTTTGTAGTGGTGGACAGATTGAGTAAATATGCTCATTTCATGGTTCTTTCTCATCCCTTTCTGTACGCTCAAGTGGCTCAAGTGTTCTTAGATAATGTCTACAAGTTACATGGGCTACGAGAATATTGTGTCGAGATAGAGATACATTTCCTTAGTTTGTTTTGGAAGGAATTGTTCAAGTTACTAAGGGTGGAATTGTGTTTGTCCACTGCCTACCATCCTCAATCAGATGGCTGAAGTAGTCAACAGATGTTTGGAGTGTTACTTAAGATGCATGACTGGTGAACAACCTACTCAGTGGTGTAAATGGTTGACTCTTGCTGAATGGTGGTATAATACAAACTATCACACTGCTATCCAAACTACTCCTTATGAACGTGTATGGTAAATCTCCTCCTATCCATTCCATACATTGGAGGAGAAAGTCAGTGGAATTAGTGGACAAACACTGAAGGAAAGAGAGGAAGCTGTGGAAACTTTGAAATTCCACATCAAAAGAGCTCAAAATAGGATGAAGTCTCATCAGGACAAGCACAGAACAGATAAGGAGTATGATTGTGGAGATTGGGTGTATCTTAAACTGCAACCTTATAGACAGTTATCGATGGGAAGGGCAAGCAAAACAAATTTTCACCAAAGTTCTTTGGTCCCTTTAAGATAATTCAAAGGGTGGGTCAAGTGGCATACAAATTGGAATTACCACCACAGTCTCAAATTCACAATGTCTTTCACATATCTCAGCTTAAGAAGTGCAGACATCCTAGTCCAAATCAGACAAATGGTAGTCTTCCACCTTGTGACAATACTGGTGTGTTCTTGGTGGAGCCAATGGCCATTCTGGATAGGAGATTGGCTAGAAAAGGGAATGGAGCAGAGGTGTATGTTCTAGTGCAATGGGCTAATGGTGCTGTGGAAGATGCTACATGGGAATCAATTCTGATTTATTTCAGGTTTCCGAGTTTGCTGCACAACTTGAGGACAAGTTGTTTTCTAAGGAGGTGGTGATAAGCTACTAATCAGTCACCACTTGAATAGTTATGTTGATAGGCGCGTGAGGGGCACACAAGTGGTTTACGAGGGTGTGAGGTGCACGTGACAATCTCCATCAACCTCTAACTAACTTTAGGCGGGAAAACCTTCTTTTATATACTTGTATCTGTTAAGTCATTTTCATTCATTGTATTGTAATCTCATTTTCTCTCAACTGTATTCACTCTCAATAATAACAACTTTTCCCGCCTTGATAACTAATTGTCATTTCATCAATCTATTCTAATTCTTAGATTGGTCAAACCAGTTAGAATCCTCTAACGGATCTTCATTGATCCCTATTGGTGTCTATCAGGCTGTTGAGGCTCAATTCGATTTATTTTGTTTCACTAACTCGCTAACCCAAATCAGGTTCTAAGTCAATTTGTTTTGATTCATCAACTCGCTAACCTGCACCACGATCGAAGTCTTTCTAAACACACAAATGAGTAAATATAAAAACGAGTTTATTGTGACAAAGCATCAAACTTGAAGGGAGTATGTTGTACTTTAGTACCTCCACGGCTCCACCCAATTGCAAAAACACAATAGTAGGTATCTTGAACTCCTCCAATTATATATAAACAAAACAAAATAGAAAAAAAAAAAAAAAACACCCAAAGACACCTTCTTCACTTTCATTCTTTCTGTCTTTGTTTTTGTCTTTGCCTTTGTTAGAACTGAAAACAATAATGGATCAAAAACAAACATATGGGATATGGATGAAACTCTAATCCTTCTAAAATCACTAATCACAGGTTCATATGCAAAGGCTTTCAATGGCTCAAAAGATGTTCAAAAGGGTATTGAAATTGGTAAAACTTGGGAAAATCAAATCTTGAGAATTTGTGATGATTACTTCTTTTATGAACAAGTAAGTGAAAATAAACATTACCCATGTTTTCTTTTTTGTTAATTTTCAGTTTTTTTGTATTAAAATTAAATCTTGATTTGAGCAGATTGAAGGGTGCAACAAGCCTTATGTTGATGCAATTAGGGAATATGATGATGGGTTGGATCTTACTGATTATGATTTTGCAAATGATGGTTTTGTTGCTACTGCTTTTGATGATGATGAAAATAAGAAGAAGTTGGCTTATAGACATAGAATCATTGCTCAGAAATATCAAAAGGTTAAAATTTTTATGCTTATCTTGATATTTGTATAAATATTTTTTTTTTCTTTCAAGAAATTGACTTTAGAAAGTTGAAATGTATGATTTAGAATTTGCTAATCTTGATACCAATTTTTTTCTAAAGTTTTTTGCTCATTTTCATGTTTCTAATGAACAGTTAATGTATGGATTTTTTTCTTCTTCTAAAGTTTGTTGTTTTGGAACAGTGGTTCTGTAACTTGAGAAAAGCTAGCTATTCAATGTTGAAATGTAGATTATTGGTTATTAAACAAATTGTGGCGGTTTGGAAATAATCATACGTCAACTTCACACTTATATTCGAAAAAGACACTTTTGAAAAACAAAAAGTGGTCTACTATTTATTGCATTGAATTGCCTGCAACAGAAGTAACTTTTATGTCTTTAACAAGTTAGAAATCGCTCGCATTAGATCTACTACGGTATATGTTTTGGTTATCTGAAATGAAAAAATAACATTGGTTCTGTACTCAACAAGGATATAGGCTCAAACACAATATAATACTATAATTGGTTTTTTTCTCCCTTATTTGAAAGAATTCTAACACCTTAACGGAAACTTCTGCAATACATACAGAAGGTACTAAGTCTTAGAATTAATTTCATTTATAGTATGTGGGTCCTCGTAGGACCATAGGGCAACATTCATTCATTTTTAGTGTTTTCTCATTCTGACTATGCATACGTCTTCTTAGCTTTTGATCGTTTCACTAAACTTGCTTGGAAAATTATGTTCTTTTATCATCTCTGCGGCCTACACCAGAATTAAGTTGCAGCACAAAGTCAGAAGCATTTCTGACGTGGCTTTTTTTGGGATAAATCAACTTCTTATACAGAACTTATAGGTCTAAACTCAGACCATGCATTTTGCGTTAAAGTTAATGTAATTTCTATCTAGGGCCTTTTGTTAGAACTGAAATTCCCACTTCTGGAAGTGTTGTACAAGTTCCACTAAACAATGTACTAATCACAATTGTCGTACGCTAGTCTAATTACGTATCGTTGTGAATTTCACTACTAATTTTGTTGTTTTTCATTCCATTAGTTTATTTTCATGCACAACGTGTGACTTTTTATATATATGGAATCTTTAAATATGCAGGGCTTGCGTAGCGTATTTGGGGAAAAGATGATAAGATCCTGGGATAATCTTTATGCTGCGACTGATGAATATACAGACAAGTGGTTTACGTCAGGTAAGTTGATTTCATTATATAATAACTTCTAATTCTTATAATGTCATTTTCATAGACAGCAACGAAATATTGTCATTTATTTTGTGACATATATATTAAAAGAGAGGTGAGATTTACAACAAATGGTTGGCGACGATGAATTTATTTCGTTGCTTGTGGCTAAATATGTTGCATAACTCTCGTTTAGTAGTGTTATCATCTTTGGATTTATTACTATTATAAACTCTGGCTTGATGCTTTTCTGCAGCAATTGGTAAAGTAATTGTATATAAGTGGTCACAAGTTGAAATACCAGTTTTGCAAAATGCATGAGATAGGAATTAAGTTTTCATTTTAATGCTCAAAAGTTAAAAACGATGAAAACAATTCTATTTGGCACTAAAGGAATCTTAGTTTACATATAGGGTTTAATGTGAGATGGGTTAATATACCTTCAAGCTTCTGGGATCTAAGCATATTTTGCATGGTAGAAGCACTCAAGCACATGAGACAACTAATTGACTAATCGAGGTAATTGGTATATGCATATAGGATCTTAGACTTAAATTTGTAATATTGAATTATTGATCATTATGGTATTCCATGTGCTTTATTAGTTAAGCTAATTAATGCAGTAGCTTCATGATTGATACACATACCATACAGTTTTCTTTTTCTAATAAGAACTCAGACTTGAGATGTTATATGTAATAGGAGATACTGGTAGCTTTTAGTCTAGTGCAGTGGTGCTTGAAATACCTGTAAATTTGGTTTAGTTTGGGTTCGACTGGTCAGTAGTATACCGTAGTGCTAATTTGTGCAGATCTTTCATTTTGCAGCTCGGGCATGCGTGGCACAATGCGCAATTGGAAACAAAGATCCCACTCCCTCAGTAGAATTAGGGGATCCCAACTCAGATTCGACAAGTTCAAGAGTTCAAAACATCAATGTTATTGTAACTTCAGGCTCACTAATACCTAGCCTCGTCAAATGCTTACTATTTCGACTCGATGATTTGTTTTCATACGAAAATGGTTAGTCACTTTTGTTTGAAAATCTACTTTCTTTATATATGTATCATGGTAATTAGTTCGTGAGTCTCGCCATTAAATGTTTATGGGCTGTTTGTGTTTGCAGTTACGAATTGATTCTATAAAATAGTCAACTTTAAATGTTAGAATCATATCTGATAGTCAATAATTATTTTTTTGACGCAGCTGCAACAAACTGATCCTCTGAATAAAATAAAATTACTTATCTAGGGGCTTAGGGCATCCACTACCATAAACCTTTGAAAGGTTTATAAATTTGTCATTTCATGCCATATCACCAACACATAAACGTTGTTTTTTTTTTTGAAAAGGTAAATTATATTAAAAATCAAATGTCTACAAAGTCAAGCTATGAGACTAAAGGACACTCCTAAGGACTCAATTTTTAGCTGAGCCAATCAATACAAAGGTACTGACTAACATACATTCTTAAACTAAAGCATTAAACATTCTTGAGCACTAATTACTAATCAACACTATACCAAAACTATAAGTAACATACACTCTTAAACAAATAAAACTTTGTATTCTATAAAACTGTCTTTATTGTGCATAAGGTATGGAAAACTTAGTTAATATCTCACATAAGTCAAATGCATTATTTTATGAAGAGGTTAAGATTTTGTACCTTGTAAAGCCACATAAGAATTAATCAAAGCTGAAAATGGATGAAACAAACATTAGACTTTTCTATGATTTTAGACCTTGTCTTTGAAATTTTGCTACACTAAGACATGTGACTATCTAGTTATTATAAGTTCAAACAACAGTGACACATCCTACCAATATCTTCTTCTACTGCCCATTTTATTACACTTGATCCTTTATTATGACATTCGATATCAAATGATGACTTTCAAAACATACATCCAAAATACCCCTTTATTATGGATTGCATTTTATATGATGGGAGAACAACAAATATGTGGGTGTGGTCTTGTTTAGTTTTGTACAGTCAAATACAGCTGGAACCTAGATGTAACACATATTATTTTTAAAGCTTTGAAAGTTTCTTTATTTTCATGATACCGTGTTATAAAATGACTTTGAAATAGCAATAACCGACAAATTGTCACAGTTTACAGCTCATGGGAAGTAGGGAAGTACCAATGCTTTTCATTGATTAAAGAGCGATTCAACGGACCAAATGTGCAGTTTTGTGCAATCGGTGACGGATGGGAAGAATGTGAAGCATCTGAAAACATGCAATGGCCGTTTGTGCAGATGGATCCTGGGCCGGTTACCACCTCACAGCGTTTTCCTGGGCTCAATCTTGAGACTTTAGGACACTATATTTCTGTCGTTTATGGAGGAGACTCTGATGATGAAGATGAATAAGTCATATGAAAACCCGATAGTCTTGTGTACTTTGTTGTCATTTGAAACAATGGGAGATGATTTCTTTGGGTCAAATATATATTTTTTTTATTTTTCGGGGGTCGAGAAGTCAAGCACCCTCCCCCCGGGCCCATAGTATAAACTCATGTACATTGTAAATCTAATTCAAGATTATTATCTCTCATATTGACTTTCGTTATGAATATGCTCAACAATAGTAGCGACAGTGAGGCGCAAAGGTGATCCAGTTATGAACGGTCACCCAAAACCTTGTTCTGGAAAGCATGTGAATGGTTTTAAGTTTAGAAACCGATCTATTAATCCAGGGTTCGGTAAGGCCTGCTATGAATGGTTCAAATGTATATCACCGGCCAAAAGGTTTCGTGCTCAAAGCGTAGCAAAGGTATCTTAAAACACTTGTATGAATGCTTAGAATTATTATTGCAGAAAAGCTCAACTTCTAACATGACCAGCTAAGGCTTGAAATAAGTAATTGTTTTGTCAAATACGAAAGTTGTATTTAATTCAGTTTCTTACTATTGATGAAATAACTTGTACTGAAAATATAATGTGTCATAGGTTAATCATATCAAAAGTTAGATTGTTAGTTTTGGGAGTGCAAACCCTATCTCACATCGGTAAAAAGATAATCTCATTTTTTGTATTGGTTCCTTAGCCGAAGGTTTAATAAACATTCAATGTTCGGTTTCTTTGTGCGTATTCTGAGCTTGTTCTCTCGTGATCTTCGGTAAAACATATTGAAGGCCGCTGCTTTTGCTCGACATACAACCTCTGATCTAAGGTTTCCGCTTTATCGGTCTAAGGGTGGTTGTAGTAATCGTTCAACAGTTGGTATAAGGTTACTAAACATAATATCAAATTTGACAGAGAAGAATGGTACTGTGGGACAAGGGTAGTATGCCATAAATTTAACTTTATTATGTCTTTTGTTACTCATCACAAGATGATGGTCCAAATAAGATGATTATGACACATCACCAACCAGTTACAAAAATGCAAGTTGTAATATGTCTTCGCTATTCTAGTTTTATTGTATATCTATACTTATCAATCAACTCGAATCTTTTGGTTTCAGTAGATAAAGTGTCAAGTACTTTATATAAAAAATATAGGATTAATTTCATATATCACCCTACTTTCATGATTAATTTCATATATACCCAAAGTGCAAGTATTGAATGCATAATGTACAATGTTTTTAATGCATGTTTGGGTATATATGAAATTTCCAACTAAAAGAAGGGGAAATATGAAATTGGCCCAAAAATATATATATATATTTAGTATCACATCACAAAAAGATTAGCAAGTGGGGAGACGGTGACGATAATCACCAATGACCAATCAATTAAAGATTATATAGTTTCTTTATTGTCATGCTTTTAATCAACTATAGGTCTTTTTATTTGATTAATACCAATATGGTACATCCATTGACTAAATTTGTTGGCCTAAAGTGTCGGTTAACATTATTTATTTTTCTTAACAGCAAACGTTAGTTGTATAATCAGTGTGATAATTGGAAACAAAAAAATCACATTAAGAAACTGCGAGACTCAATCAAGCGTGTCGTTGCTATGACCAGGCCGAGTCAAAAACCGTCTTTGTTATAGCTAAAAAACGTTGGAGGCTAATTTACCACAATATCAACTTGATATTGCGGTAATTTAGTCTCCAATGTATACTAGTTGACAACTATGTAAGTAAACAAACCGTTTTTTTTGTGTGAAATGTGAACACTTTACGGACATTAAGCTAAGTCCAACAGATTAGTACGTGAGATTTACACAATAGCTTCGTGATCATGCATTCATGTGAGTACCTAAAATACTGACTTTGATTATTTAAAAATTATATTAAAACTTTAGTTCTCATGCCGTCAGGTTATTAAATTACGGTTTTGTATATTATCTTTGACCAAATTGAAACGACTAAAATACCTTTCTACAGGTTAGAATTAGAGGAGAAGACAAAGGTATGTAAGCGATTTCCATTTAGCCAAAGACGAAATCCAAAAACCAAAAGTTTCTTATAAGAACTAATCTCGCAGTTTAGACGCTTAAGGGACTACACCTGCGATTTGGGTAAACCACGTGCGGTTGTGCAATATATTCTAAAGTCAGGTCTAGAACTGATAAGGTGTAGATTGTCTAAAGTATAAACCCATTTGAGGTAAATTGCCCAAGCTAATGGTTATAGTACACTTTCCAAGAAAAGGCAAAACATTCATTAGTGTCACAAAAAATATAACTTCTGCTGATAAATGGCTAAAATACTGATTAACCCCACAAGAAACTGGTATTTGTACTTTTTAACCAATCAATTCAAGGGAAAACATGTAAAGCCACATCCTTAATTAACATGAAAACCACAACGGATCACCATTAAGGCAGGCAAATTAGAACTAGTTTTAAGATTTGATGGTTCATTCAAGTTCACGAATATACAATCATATGTCTAACAAAACCTAAGAAGTTAACCTTCTCCAGGTTTGCAAAAAGCTGAGTGAATTTTAGACCAGCAAAAGTCGGCCTCGAAATTCCACATACTGTTGGATGTTTCCTTCACTTGACAAAACAGGGTTTCTTGCTTTAGCATTCTTTGTGTTTAATTTCACTTCATATATAGGGAATTGCTTGCAGTGTACTGCTGTATTAGATGTGGTTTCCAGAAAAACCTCCTCAATGAACTCGTGCGCAACATCTCCATCTTCATCTACTTTGAGACGTTGTGAATACCATCGTAGACCCTGAATCCATCAAAGACAACCTCAAACTGTCAAAAGTAATTTTGCCGGGGTTTCATCCCCTTTCCCAAAAAAAAAAAAAAAAAAAAAAAAAAAAATTTTGCCGGGGTTTCATCCCCTTTCCCAAAAAAAAAACTGTCAAAAGTTGAATATTAAATAATAAGATAATGTAATCTTGTGGCCCTAATCAAAGTGGTGATTTCGCCCCCATTTGGTTATGAAGGATCGATGGCATGTTGAATTATACCAACGGGTCAATTGAAAAAACTTAACCATAAAGACAGCAGGTCAGAGAGTCGAATGGGTTAAATTACTTAAATATGGTTGACAACCCACCACAAGCATAAGCATACAACCTCCTAAATCATTTTTATTATTAAATCTAGATTGATAATGTAATAGAATTTTTATTCTCATATTAAAGAGAGTATAACAATCATTTATAGACTTCTATTTTTAGTTATCTAAAGTCTGCCCTTAATATTAAACAGTTTTGGTTGGACAGATTGTTGGCCAGCTACCTGGGTACAAGTCTCCACCATGGCGCTTTTGACTTTTTCCATTCTATTTATAGGTTGCCAAATAAAACAAAATACCCATCTATTTTTAAGTTATGAAAATATCAAAACTAATAACAAAATCAAATATACTCGTATGTTTGATATCGTTGTTAGTCTTGTTATCTTACTATTATAATCATAACTTCATATCTTCCCTTACTATCAATTACAAAAAAAAGTTGGTTATACTTTAGCCAATTGGATTTATATAGATCATATTTATGCCCATTTTATTAATTTTTTCCCGCTACAATGCAAGGGCAATATAAACTTAGTTCATATGATTTATTAAGGTGTACATCCAAAATGTAGGTTTATGATCTAAGTGCGAAGCGTGGGTCAAAAAATCCTAGGTCAACACAATGGACTTTTAAAAGAGAAGTCTTCAAAATGGACATGAAGCTTTTGCGGTGATACCTAACTGAGCTTGTTTAATCCATGCTAAAAAAGTATATGTCCCAAGCCTAACCCCATTCATCCCCTAATCCCTCGACACACCCATCTTGTCACCTATCCCAAAGCAACATCTTTATGTAATTTTTATTGGACATCCATATTAATAAAAAAATTAAAAAGAGCAGAAGTATTGCCAGTTTCATGGGACGTGAGCAAGTAAAATATATCTCATTTATAATCAGAGATGGTTGAGTCAGTCTAGACTTTTTCTTTTCCCTTCATCGTTACTTATGTGATAATACTCCCCTCGCCTCTAATAAGCCAATAAGCACAGCTAAATTAAGTTAGTGTGTTTATTTTTCTCGTTTACAGACCAAATACTTTTTGCAAAGACTGCGCATATCATCTTTTAGCTACCCAATTAGTCCAAGAGATGTTTTCAGTTCTGCTTTTCTAAATGTAAGAGTACAGAAGATAACTTTTTTCGATCATGGTAGTTTTGACCAACAAAACGATACTCAATAAATATATATTTAGATTTTAGAACAAACACACAATTAAGAAAGGAAACAGATACTTGTGCAGAATTACTTTGATACATATGTACAGCAAGAGCTCAGCATTTTTTGTAGAACGACAACCTAATTTGGATATGCTTGCTTCATTGTTACAAAACCTTAGGTTGCTTCTACATGAAGTATAGGCGTCAAGAGTAACGATATATTTCTATAGTTTCTCCAGTGGATCCAAATTATTTATTTACAGCATATCCATCCTGTAAGCATCGCATCATCAGTATATCACATCATTCTTTGAGAAATTGACGGATGATGCAAACCTTTTAAATGCAACCAACTACGTTTCAGATCCCACAAACTAGCCATATTTGCATGAATTAAAAGAACACACTGTCAAGTGCCAGCGGTATACGTAGTTTAGTCATTCACATCTAAACAGAAGTTCAAATGTTCAATCGGAGCAGCAAGATTACAGCATAACTAAGGATCATTTGATTCCACCATGGCAATTAAAAAGCACCAAGATTCCGTCTATCACAATTAGTTCAATAGGGTTAAATAAATTTATACAAATTCATCAGAAGATGACATCTATGTGGCCTAAATTTCTTCCAAGCCATCCCCCTAAAGTTATGGAACAAGCATGAAGTCAATCTTGGTCAGATTTTAATTCTTTAAACAACTTCCTTTTACTACATGTCCCTGTACCAACCAGTACATTCGAACCACCTATGAAAGTTGTTGTCAACTTCTTCCAAGTCAGTGACATAACAATTTATCCTAAATGGCCTCAATTTCAAAGAAATGGCTCCTCTTCTATCGGTCACATTAGAACTAGACAACAGATTCTCCCAAACGGATGTGAGATCATTCTTCACCAATAGATCTTCACTTTCAATTATTTACGTCAATTTATCCTACAAGCATATTACATAGCCTACAAAGTTCTAAAGTTCTTATGCCAAATTTCAATCTTGATGAATCATAGGAACTCTTACCATTTTTATTATCGTGTGTCTAGACGCCTTTTTAAAAAAAAACGAAATTATTCGAGACTTCCAAATTATAACGTAGCATGTCATCAAATGACCAACATAACCATAGTCCCTAGCAGACATACACTTTTGCTTCGTATCTTTACTTTCAGATTCATTTAAATACTTTCTATCTCACATAAGTCTTCCTAAAGTTTGTTGGTGATTTTTAGTGTCATCATACAATTTTGTGTAATGGTGATTTACCCAAGACCAAAGGGATTTCAAGTTAAGTTATAATACGAGTTCGGAGGTGCGGAGTGCACGCTTGTATAAACTATTAACTTGTTTTCGGGTACAAGTAATGGTAATGGTTGTGTATGTAAGTCAAGGGGCATATAGTGACAGAATTTATGTGGTCACTAAATTGTCCATATACATGTCTTTAATTGTAGCAGTTAGCGACAGTTATTCTGTTACAAAATTGTTGCTGGACATAATTAAAGGAAGTGTTGTGACTTTTCAGAAAGGGTGACTAATTTTCCCTACAACCACCAAGAAGTTTATATACATGTAAACATGATTTGGTCTTTTATATGAACAATCATATCAACACATACATGAAAATCTCCATGTTTTGCTCTCTTTCTTTTGCCTAGAATTTGAGTGTTGATTCTTGTCTTATCTCTATACAAATTTCTTGTAACCCAAGGCAATTAATAGGGTAGAAATATTGTATCAGGAAAGTGAACTATTACAAGATTCAAGAATTATCCAAGCAATCTATGATTGTCAAGACCCTAATAACCAACAAACTGATACAATAATTTCTTAGTGATAATCATGGTTGGTGAATCGTGCAAGATATTCGAATCTGTTCAAACTTGAAACTTGAATTCGGTGACTGATGACAGAGAAAGGTTGATAGAGAATAACTGGGAAATCTATTTCGTTGGTTGAAGGAAGATTCAAACGATGCAATTTGTTGACCACAATTGCCCATGGAATATCATTTTAGAATAAATATATTAGTTTTATATGTATGCATGATAAAACTGTTATAGTTTTGTATGCTTTGAAGGCCATGTATATGTATACAAATAATATAAATGCATGGATACATGGTCTTCTGGAATCAAAATTGATGGAAATGATATTGGGAGATAACATAAAGAGTTTGAATTGATATGGTCAAATTTGATGCAAACATTGAACAAGGGATTTGATCCGATCATCTTTACGGATACGAGGTACATAGTTTTCTTTTCATCTACTGTATCCTGATATACATAAGTTTTAAATGGACGCTATGATATAACATGATAATCTTATACATGTGTGGTATTGCATGCATACTAATGATTTTAAATTACGAAGAAACTTTTGTTTTGATATGTTAGTTTCAATTCATGAAACAAATATAATTCTTCTATGTGGTAATAAGTAAGTGTCATGCATTGATTCGTTAATTATCAGTTGTATGAATATTGCTACGTATTAATCTTTAAAGCATGCATATGCGTATAAGAATTATAAGAAATTCTAACTTTCTGTATATAAGGCCTTTTATATGGAATCACAATAAAATAAATCAATTATTTTATGTGGTATTGTTACACATGAATCGTTGAATTAAAGGACTGCATGCACGGTTTTAAGAAACAATAAGTTTCTGGGTTTGCTTTTGTTAATAAAGTGGCGGTTACTTTGTTTTACATTGGCGGTTAGTATTGTTTGACCATAGACACTTAAAATGATATGTGATCAATTTACTAATTGTGCCATGATTTCGGTTTCCTGTTGTTTGAACATTGCATTTGACTTTATTATTATATTAAATGACTTGTAAAGTGTTGGGTTATTAATTGGACTCCGCATGTTTAAGTTCTGGTTACTATTATAATAAGTATTAAATTATGATGAAATTATTATCATGTTTATTTAATACGGAGTATTTTGATTCAAACTTAGATTCGGTATGCATGAATTGATGCGAATTATTTTTGTCAAATTTGGCGGTTAAATGGATGTTATTTCCATTTCGTTTCCTTAGTTTGCCAAATGACCAAAAATGGTTGACACTAACGTGTATTTAATTTGGGGAACTTGGTAAGTTTTGGATGTTGTTCTTGCATGGTGAAATTGTGAGTTTGACGATTTCTCTTACGGCGAGCCGTGATTTGTTGGCAGTTTGTTGACCCGTAGAAAACAATTTCCAAAAACATGGTTGCAAAGTGTTTTTGGTTGCATAGTGCAACTATATGTCAAAACTGCTATGTTGAGTTCATGGTCTAATCGATATTAGAACCAAAAAGCAATGTTGTTGTTCATTATTCCTTAACTTTGATTAATGACATCATGTCGTAAGGGAAATTCTTAACGATGTGATACATGATTTTAAAATAAAAGTTGTGTAACTACTTTCTGAATTGATTTTGCATGTTTGCAAATAAATAGAAGAAATATTAATGAGAAATTTTATTTCTGCATATTGAAATAATAATATGTTTTTGGCTGGTAACCATTGTTATATTTTGCCATAAATGATCATAGGGATTTTAAATAGTTAGAAGGATATTTGATCAAATTTATAAAGCCACTTGTTATATTTTGTGATAATGGTATATGATCATTAAAATATTGAAAACTTTGAACGATGAGCATGAATTCTGAAAATGGGAATTGGTTACTCTTTTTTTTTATAGGAGCTGTTAAGAATTGCATATTTTCTTGTGATGGAATTTAAATAAACAAAGTATTTTGTTTGTGGATTTTGTGAATACTTTAATTGCCATGACGAGTATAAAGGCTGGTGCTTTAAAATTGTTCAAGATTACTTTGTTTTGAATAATGGTTTATCCTTTGTGATCTATGCCCGGTCATTAACACACGTGTGAAAGGAATACTTATCTCTCATGTGATCATTTCAAGATCTGGATAAGGAATTTCATGATTCACTGGCAATTTGGCGGGTTTATGTGTCAAAAATGAGGACGTTAATAACAAATTTTACATGCAATGGAATTATTATCATGTCAAAGTTAGTTGTTTGCATTCGAACTAACTATAAATAGTGATTGCATAATTTGTTATTTACTAAAATTCTTGTGTGGCAGTCATGTTTTCTGCACAAATTTATAGCCTTTTTATAATCACCCTATAATGGAAAAGTAGGTATATAGAATCATACGCCTATTTTGAAAATTTATGCTTGAGAACTTATCCTTTATGGTTTGGATGCATGACAATGTTTTGTGTAAGGAATTTTGTTTAACAAAATTCAACATCGATTCTTAAATTTCATATTTTATTGATGACCTGTTAGTGGATGTTAATCAATAAAAGCATCTTTTGTTGGATTACGAAATTGGTTGAATATCCAATTTATCGTGTATTATAGTCATTGTATCATTCATTTTTTGTTTTATTTGCTAAGAATTTGTTGAATATGTTGTACAAGAAAGCCACCTTCATGTTGATGTGCTTGAGAGATATGTGATTTAGGAAATAAAAATCGTCAAATCATTGATCGCCATCAATGGTGAATTTGATTAATTTTAATAAATCACATATCATCCGTGTTACATATTCATGGTTAATAAATTCTGTTACTAAATAAAACTTGTTAGATTGGTGGTTATCTGTTAGGTGTTTAATTGACTATAGATTGATTGAAATTAATTAAACGCAAACTGTATTTTATGTGGCATCAAGTTAAATATGCCATGGTAGTAGCATACTTGAATATAACCATGAATTATGGTTAGGAATAAAACGGATTCTTCAAATTTTGAAAACTATACAACTATTGATGCAATTAAGTTGGGTAATTGATCAAGAAGATTACGCAACCAATGGTGAAAGGAATTTTCACCTTTGGTGTGGTATTTTATCTTGTGATCATAAAAGCAAAGTTGTACAACGGGTTTAACTATGGCATCATGAATTGTTGTCTTTGTATCTTTATATGTTCTAAAGACGTAGAATGGTTGAATGACTTGTTATTAAACATTTGTTATGTTTAAAAGTCATGTTACCATGTGTATATCATGGTTGATATAGTGAATCTATACTATCGATAGCTTACCACTTGACAAAGAGGTTCGCAAGAGACTTAGTGCACAAGTCGGTGTTAGGGATGAAAAGTCCATTTAAATTCTCTAATAGTGAGACACCCAATTCCCTTCTAATACAACGTTAGAAGCTTGAATTCAATGTGGAAAGCTCGCACTTAGAGATTGGAACACATGTTATTTTATCCCAAGGAATGTGTTCGGACCTGCAAGATAAAGAGGTTGAAGTTTATCTTCTTAATAGTTCTTTGAAAAAGTGCAAGTAGGGCATGATAAAAAGAAACTACCTATGTGAGTATGAAGTTTTGCCGCTTCAATAAGCTTGGACTTGGCTTTGTATATACTCATGAATGGATATGGACGCATGGCTTGTAAAGCGTCAAGTAAAAACATTGGAGAAATAAACTTGTGTGTATATTATCTTCAGGTATTCAAATGGGTTGACGGGTTCAATCGTTTACGACACCCGATTCTCGAATATTTGGAATGTGTAATATACTAAGATGAAAATTCAATCGAAAGACATTTTCATTTATGCATGAGTTTGATTTGTTTTGATTATTGGGAAATCAAGGATTACACTAAAATGGGGGAGGATTGTTGGTGATTTTTAGTGTCATCATACAATTTTGTGTAATGGTGATTTACCCAAGACCAAAGGGATTTCAAGTTAAGTTATAATACGAGTTCGAGGTCTTGCTGTGACTTGTATAAACTATTAACTTGTTTTCGGTACAAGTAATGGTAATGGTTGTGTATGTAAGTCAATGGCATATAGTGACAGAATTTATGTTGTCACTAAATTGTCCATATACATGTCTTTAATTGTAGCAGTTAGCGACAGTTATTCTGTTACAAAATTGTTGCTGGACATAATTAAAGGAAGTGTTGTGACTTTTCAGAAAGGGTGACTAATTTTCCCTACAACCACCAAGAAGTTTATATACATGTAAACATGATTTGGTCTTTTATATGAACAATCATATCAACACATACATGAAAATCTCCATGTTTTGCTCTTCTTTCTTTTTAGAATTTGAGTGCTGATTCTTGTCTTATCTCTATACAAATTTCTTGTAACCCAAGGCAATTAATAGGGTAGAAATATTGTATCAGGAAAGTGAACTATTACACGATTCAAGAATTATCCAAGCAATCTATGATTGTCAAGACCCTAATAACCAACAAAGTTAATCTTTTATAAACTGTATCCCAACTTTATTACCATCCTAATCAATTTATCCAATCTTCAGTCACAACCTAAACAATTAGTACATCCTCAGACCAAATCATCTCAATATACGGAAATCCCACCAAAGAACAAAAATATATGGAAATCCATAACAACTCCTATAATTAATAATCTCGACTAATAGGCAGGTTTGTGTGATTTTTCAAAACTATTTCACTCAGTTTCTCAACTTAAGTCAAACTAGTCCAATTTTTTAATTCCAATAATGTATCAAGCACACATGAAAGAAGATTGTGTTCCAGTGATTTTCTAGGCATGTTTGTCAAGTCCGGCATTACTTACTGCCTCGGCCATTGTACCCTTGGAAACTAATGATGACTACATTTTAAGAATCATATTATGCACAAGCCTCGGTTTTTACTGCAGTCTATTCGGTCTGTTTTCAAAGTTTTAGTTTGCGTAGTTTTTTTTATGGGCTTAAGCTATATAAAAGACGTGTACTTTTTCAAATGTTCCATTATAGTATGTGTATCTAAAATTCTACTCGACTGATACGTGAACTTGTTATTTTCATGCCCATTTTATTCCATTATTGTACGTGTAGGCAGTTAATACTTACAACAGGCATATTAGTATAAAAAAAAAGTTCACTTATCAGACAGTAGTATTTTAGATACAGTTTATGTACACGTCGTCTATACTGTATCTTAAACCCTAATCACAACATTGAACTTAATGTTTCTAAGCGATATGCTAATTTAACAACCAAACAATAATCATAGTATACCATCAAAACACATAAAAAAATAATAATAAAAAGGTTATATATACCTGAAGACCACCATCACCTCTTAGACAAGGAACTAAAAGAGGACCAATTTGATTAACAACTGGAACTTTAACACCAAACCCATGGTGATTATTAATTTCTTCATCTGTATTGTTGCTTTCATCCTCTTGATTTCCAAACCCAAGAAATCCCATGAATTTCTTCCATGGACCCATTTATTTAATTCAATCGGGTTTACAAATATTGATGGGTTTGGGTGATTGGGATTTTTAGGTTCAGGGGTTTTATGCAATCACTTTATGGGCAAATAATGAGAAATAATATCTTTATATTTGAGATTTGAGATGCATCCACACTTGAATGAGATGCATTTTTATTCATTCAGATGCAATCACAATTAGTTTTAAAAGTGATTTTGAAGTATAAACGATGCAAAGTAGTACTAGTAACAAATTTGACTCCATGAGATGACGAAAAATATATAAGATTTGTATAACTTGATAAATGCATCTAATATATGTATATGCATCTAATTTTTAGCTAGAAAATATATTGTGAATCATCTAAAAGATTAGGGATGCATTTAAATCAAATCGATGCATCTCTAATGTGTACTTATAGCTATTTCTCATTCTTTTTATTTTAAGGATTCTTCTCATTTGATCCTTAGTCATCACTTTATTAGTAATATTTTCTTGCGGACAAACTTAGTAGAGACTCCAAAATGTGCAATAAAAAGTTATAGTAAATATAAACCGCTTAATTGTTTGTACATGGTGGTGTTTCAATCAAATTTATGAGTAGCCTCAAGGCCTCTTGTATGTGATAGGCTCATCAACTTAGAGGTGGTGGGTTCGAGTATCGTTGAAAACATGTGAGATATAATTTGTGAAACAGGTGATGTAGGTTGTAAAAATTTACCGTTCTAAAAAAAATTAAAAAAATTAACATTAAGGCTCTGAAATACCTTTTTTTTCACACGTCATACATTTGTGTTGTCAGCAAAGTAAGTTGGGCCATCAATAAACGTTCGACATTATCTTAGGATATCTGGTTTAGAGGAAGCATACGACGGGTCATGGGGTGCTACTAAATCGGAGATCATAATACAAGTAATAAAGAACGAAATACATACTCCATTTAATTTCATAAAATTGTTTTAAAAACATTGTTTTACAAACATTGTTCAAATAAAAGGGCACAACCCATAAGTTTTGTAGTCCCAAATAAAACATTAACATGTGTTAAAACACTTCTTTTAGGATAACTACGACCATTGTCACTCCTTGCCTTGAACCAAGATATCAAATCAAACACATGAGAAAATATGCTAAAAAGGTCAGCTAAAAGCTGGTGAGTTCATAGGTTTATAATAAAACAGTAAGGATGGACCAAAAGCAAAGGCATATAATCATTACAACGAATATAATGATATATGAATGAAAGTCTATTACGCTAGCACTAAGTTCATGTAACCGAAGCTACGACAGTTTCTGTATGCAAAATGAAGTCATACAATTTATGGGGCCCAATGCGAGTGTTTTGTCCCTTTACACTCGATTCCTACATGGTATACGTTTCGCCTTGGCCTAAGTATAGCCAACCGAGCGGAGGAGTCACCCTCAATAGATCTATTTATAACATTTGCGCTTCCCAGCAAGGAACTGACGGTTCATGAATGGGGCATTTCTATGGACATAAGGGCTTATGCTAAACCACGTAATAGTAATCATGCAATAGTTCAGGTCCATAAAAAGGTTTTTTCATATTTTTTCTCACCCCAAAATGTATAAAACAACTTATCAAGTAAAAATGGGGCTATAAACTCACTTTAGCAATAAGTAGTCCAAAGGTGGATTCAATGAATGTTATGGAACTGCACCGACACGCGACCTAGATAAGTAGGGCAAAATTTTAGTTCATTATTTTAAGTAGGACTTACTTAAAATGGTTAATTTAATATTTTTTTTATAACAGTATCAAAACCGAAATTGGTTTGTAAAATAATCTTAATGTTTTACTAGTAAGTATAAACATGCATATATATACTTATTTATGTTGACACATAATGGTATTGTCAAATCAAACAAAGTTGATTTACCTTCTAATATCTCTTGTTTTAAAGTATACCCATTTTAAATTTGAAGGCTTTCAAATTTATTATATGTTACAATAATATAGTTAGACATTAGTTATTTGTCAAAAATTGGTTTTTAGCATTTAAACTTTACGACTAGCAACTTACTTATCATAAATGTGTCTACCCGAACACATTGACGTTAAAACTTTGATGTAGACCTTATTCATAGATCATGTCTTTAAACACTTGTTTCTTGAATTAAAATTTTACACTTGTTTACTTGTCGATATATATATATATATATATATATATATATATATATATATATATATATATAGGGCAAATGATCGAAAAAAGTATCATACTTGCCACCATTTCTTTTGTGGGTAATTGTGAACAATTTTTTTGCTTTTGTGGGTACTTTTCTTTCAAATTCATCCTTTTTAAGGTACTATGTGACATTTTTGCCCTTCGGGAGAAAAAAAAAATCTATTAGCTAAGAGGGGCAAAAATGTCCAAAAATTTCGAAAAATACCCTAAAAAGGATAAATTTGAAAGAAAAGTACCCACAAAAAGAAATGGTGGCAAGTATGATACTTTTTTCAATCATTTGCCCATATATATATATATAAATATATATATATATATATATATATATATATCTAAGTGGAAGATTATGAATATGCGGGAATGAGTTTAGTTTTATATTTGTCTTCCGATTTTACATCTCAAGTTTTTATTTGATAACCCGTCTAATTACTTAAACGAGCATCCAAAAATCGCAGGTGGGCTGTGGCCCGGCAGAAATGGGTATAACGTTGGGCTTAGGCCCGAAGTGGTATATGAATAAGAAAAGGGATTCGGCCCATTGATGATTCAGGAAAAGATCTCTGGGCTGAGATCCAAAGTATTTCTGAAACAGATTTGTACAAAGTTTTTAGATGCCACATTACATTATCAAGTTTTGGTACTAATATCTTCATTCGACGCAAGAGTTTGACATAAACAGTTTTTGACTCGAGACACACTTGATCATAGCATGTCCTGGTTTGTGAAGTCGAGACTTCTCGACCAGGGAGCATATGACCCCGACACTGTGGTACTACCAAAGTGAGGTTTTCGACTCATAATGAGAATCAAACACGACTCGCACGAGTGCGACTAATTCTAGACACAAGACGCCGAGATAACAAAATCAATTTCTCATGTTAACAATTTATTATAACATAGTGATGGTTTCTTTATGTTAGGATTTAGAAAATCCAGTTGTTAAAGTATCGGTCACCTCAAGTATATGTAATCGTTAGAAAGCTCGTAGTCGTAGTTATTTAATGTTAGTTAGTATTTAGTTAAGTAACACCGTGGAGGACGCACGGGTCTTTACCCACTATATGCCTGATCCACAGCCCGTAGGAGGCGTATTTTGTAAGATACTATAAATACCCTCTACCTCCCAAGGTAGAGGGTTGAAGCTCATAATAAGATTTTTCTTTCTCTCACTAAGCTTACTAAACCTCTTAACTTTCTCTCTCTAAACCATAAGCCATACGCCCCATCTATACTATGGTTTGATGTGTTTGTGAAATACAATATGTTACAAATGGTATCAAGAGCCATGGTTTGATCATCCCTCTTACATGTTCTTGGGTTTCTAGTGGTTTTATATGGTTTTTGGGTTTGAAAACGTTTAGTGGTATTTGCATCATTTGGACTATTTCTAGTGTTAAAGTTTGGATTTTGATTGTACTTTTGTGTTTAGAATCATCATAAGTGGTTAGGTTTTGATTTGGAAGGCTTGAATCATCGTGGTTGGGCTGTTTTTTATTTGAAAAGTGGTAGTTTTTGAATATTGTACGAAGCGAGTTACGCCTCGTAGTACTTTTCTTAGAAGCGAGTTGGTTTGTTCTTTGAAGCGAGTTGTCACTAAAGAGAGTTGTCACTTAAGCGAGTTGTCGCCTAAGTAAGTTTCTTTGAAAGCGAGTTATCTGCTTAAGCGAGTTGTCACTTAAGCGAGTTGTGTTCTAAGCGAGTTGCTGAAGAAGCGAGTTGGTTTTATGCGACTTGACTATTGAGCGAGTTGTCTCTTTATGCGACTTGTCTATTAAGCGAGTTGTTGTTGAAGCGTGTTGGGTTTATGCGACTTGACTATTAAGCGCGTTGTCTCTTTATGCGACTTGTCTATTAAGCGAGTTGTCTTCAAAGCGAGTTGATCAGGGTGCGACTTGTCAAGTATACTACTTGTCCATTGAGACTTGTCATTTCCTTGTGTTACATTTTACGTTTTTTTTTATTTAGTAAAATCCCGTGAAAGAATCTATTTCCCGGTTTAATCAAAGAATTATAAAATCCCGTAGAATCTGTAATCATGTCTACCAACGTGCCTACAATAATCTCTTCTGTAGCTGAGGACGTTCGTGTAGGATCGAGATACCGTCCACCTATGTTGGAGGCTGATTATGACTCTTGGCCTCAACGAATCAGATTGTACTGCTTGGGTAAGGAAAATGGGGTTAACATTCTCAAATCAATTGATGTAGGACCGTACCAAGTTGAGACTACCAGAGACATACTTGAAACTGCTGCTGATGGCTCAGTGACATTAGGATTGGATAGACCAAAGACATATGATGAACTTACGGATAAGGAGAAAAAGAGATACGATGCTGATATTAGGGCCTCAAACATTGTACTTAAGGGTCTACCAAAGGACATCTACAAATTAATCAATCACAACACTGAAGCCAAATCAGTTTGGGACAATGTCAAGATGCTTCTCTCGGTTCGAATTAACTAAAGAAGATAGAGAGTCTCAACTGTATGATGATTTTGAGAACTTTAAGATGAACCTAGGGGAAAATGTCACTGAATACTATGTGAGGTTCCACAAGCTCGTGAATGACATGAGGAATATCAAAATGACAATGCCAAATATCCAGCTAAATTCAAAGTTTGTGAATAACATGAATCCTGAATGGCACAAATTCGTCACTGTAGTCAAACTTAACAAAGGATTGAGGAACACCAATTATGAGCAACTGTATGCTTATTTACTACAAAATGAGAAACATGCTTCGTTTGAGCGAATGATCATGGAAAATTTCAAGACCAATGCTGGAGATGCAAGCTCTTCAAATGACTCAACTGCATTCTACACCAATGTAGGGATTACTACCAAAGCATCACAAGTCATACCTACTGGAAATGGTAATCACAAGCTCATTCCTGATCCAGGGTATAAGCCTCCGATCTTTGGCAGTCATGGAACACTTTGTCAATCAACTTATGGTCAAGCAAAACTTGAATCTCACCCCACACACCAACAATCATCTCGAAGCTGGTCAAATCTTCACAATCATGCTACTGTTAAAGAAGGAAAGATAGTGGTACAAAATGTGCAAGGAAGACAAAATGCATACCTTCCACATAATGAGCAAGGGAACGTTGAAGTTGGATATGGGAATGTTGGAGCTGGATATGGGAATGCTGGTACTGGATATTGGAATGCTGGCGGTGGTGGTGGATATATGGGTAATCAGAATCATGGAAGGAACATAGCTCAAGGTCAAGTAAAGCCCATTAAATGTTACAACTGTGGTGGAGAAGGACACATCGCCAGGAATTGCACTCTTCTAAAACATCCACAAAATGCAGAGTACTTCAGGGACAAGATCTTTTGCTGGTCCAAGCTCAACACAGTGGAGCAATGCTGAATGAGGAAGAATTGCTATTTCTTGCTGAGGGAAATGCCAGAACTTATGATGTTGATGTGGATGAACAAAGGTCAGGTATGGGTCAAAACAATACCAATGCATTTCAAGTCGCAGACTGTGATGCATTTGATTTAGATGTTGATGATGAACCAAGCTGCGCACCATCTTCATGGCTAATATCTCGCCAATGGTAACTCCAAGGGCTTCTTCACCTAAACAGGCCACTCCTTCCGTGAATCTATCATCTCGGAGGTATTAAAACTATACGATGATGTTGATCTGCAAAAGATGCACGACAAAGTAATCAACTGAAATTATTGAATCAGATATTGAAAATATGGGTAATATCAATGTTGTCCCATATGAGCAATATGTGAAACAAAACGAAAGTGAAATTGTACCAAGTAATGCATCTTCTGCAGTTAATGATGACTATATTTTTGATGAATTCACTGCATGTGCCCCTGATGATTCTATTATTTCTGAACTAAACGCCTATAAAGAACAAGTTGCTATATATGAACAACGTGCTAAGTTCGAATTGACCACCCGTGAGCAGGAGATGGATAACCAAATACGTACAGTTATTAGAAAAAGTAATTTTAGAGAATAAATGTTAAAACAAGAGTTAAACTCCTTACAAGAAAAGCTTACTAAATCTGTTAAGCAAAAGCAAGAACTTCAAGAAAATGTTAAAGTGCTTAAACAAGAATATAATGCTAAGGAATCAAAACTTTTGAATGACTTTTCCAATCTAAAAACGTTGAAAACTAAACTTGAAAAAAAAGCGCATAAGGGAACACCATTGAGCTCACATGATCACTAAGCGCAGAGTCTTAAGCGATAAGCATAGTATTCCCCTAGTAGAGGCCAATCCAGAGTACTGTAAAAGGCTAAAGCTCACCATACGATTGTATATGATGGTAATGAGATCCTCAAGCCTAGGCAAACACCATCATGTATTGGAAGCACGGAAGAGGATAGAAAATTAGAAGATGCCTCTAGGAAGAAAATGGATAAGAAGCTAAAAGATCCTCGTGTAAAAGCAAAACATAACGGTCAAACCCCATGATTACACTAAAGAAAATTGGATTTCACTGAACAAGTTTAAGCCTCAAACTCAATTAACTCCAGAACAAGTTTTTTGGAAAAAAGACATGGATAAGCAAAAAGCAAATGTACTTGTTGAAACAAACACTTCCCTTAGGAAAGTGCCTCTAGCTACTGTGTATCCTCCAAATACACCAATGCATTTAGTTCCTAGAACTCTTCCCACTAAGTGCAAGACCTTAATCAGCCTGTATGTTGTTTATCAACTATTCGTTGATTTTGAAAAAACATGTAAGAAGAGAATCACACCTACATGGATAACTGAAGGGGAAAGGGGTTTTGAGCAAACTAAAGAGTGCTATTTAACTGAGGTCATGCCTTTCTTTAAACAATTAAAAAATCAATCTGAGAGTCTTCAAAAGGGGATAGACTCAGAGATTAAAGAAATGGAAAAGGAATTTGATGAAATGATAGTTGAGGTCAATAATTATGAATGGGAACTCAAATTCAATGAAAGTCACTCGTGACAAGAACAATGAAAAAATAACTTCGTTACAAAAGGAAATTGAGAATATGAAGAGTCAGGTAATAGGGAAAATGCCACTTGTCTTTAATGAGAATGTTGCATAAAAGGCATCTGCAGATTCTAAATATACTGTGATTGTTAAATACATTCCTCCTCATCTTAGAAATAACAAATGTATGTTTCATGACTATTTCTGTCACCTTAAGGATAGTCTAGAATGTCTCCGTGAGATTGTAGAAGAGGATCGCATAAACAAGCCACTTGATAGTGAAATTAGGTATGCGTGCTTATATGCCAAACGATCTCAGGAGCTGTTAGAATGTTTAAGAGCAACATGCCCTAAATCCTTATGTGAGAAAGATAAAGCTGTGATGCCTTGTTCTATGCCTAGTGCTAAGTATGCAACCCATTCTATCTTTGAAAGTCAAGCATGTGAGCTTTGATGTGCCTATAAGTACTCAGATCCCAAAGACTTCTAGATTAGGAATGCAAAAAGTAGTAAAACCAACTAATGTTCCCTTAATTCCCTCTAGGAGTAATCGTGGTACAAAAGCAATCGGGTCAAAGCCTCCAGGCAATACAAAGCAAGATAGGACCTCGCAAGCTAAGAGTGATCAATGGAAGTGAGTAGAAGACCACCCTAGGAACATTAAGTTTGATTTGAATAAAACGAATCGTGTTGGTTCTAGTATTAGCTATAAGCGCATCGTAATTAATTAATTCTGCTACTATTAGCAAAACATGTAATGAATGCTTGATTTCTGGTATTAATCATGAATGTGTTGTGAATGAGATGAGTAATACTGCAAAATTTCTTGTTAAAATGGTTAACACTAGACAACAGGATAAAAAGGTCAGAAGACCAATGAGGAAGAGGGCTAGAAAACATTGGAAACCAACAGGAAGAAAATTTAGTAATGTAGGTTATCATTGGATACCTACTGGCCGTAAATTCAATCTTAATGAGTTGTGCCCTAAATTATCTAGATCAATGCCCATTAGGAAATGAATGCTGATGAGTGTGTAAATACTCATCATTTTTAGTCAAATCTGAACTGCAAAACATCTAAAAATGCTCAGAAATGCATCAAAATACTGAAAATATCTCAAAATTGCATTTTATATGTTTCAGATGCAAAATGTTTAAAATCAGATGAAAAATGAGCAAAGTTTGCATAATTGGCAGTTTCAGTCCCCCAAGTTTCTAAAATTGTCAAAAATAGTCCCTGAGCCTTAATTTCAAAAGTAAAATCACCAAAGGTCCTTTTAATATCATAACTTGTCAAAATTAGTCCTTTGGTGAAAAATATAAAAAGTTTGAGAAAATTACAAGTTTGGTCCTCCAACTTTGAAAATTGGCAAAAGGGTCCCCGGAAAATGTGAAAATGTCAGCTTTGGTCCTTGAACTATTGATAATTGTCAATTTCAGCCCTTGGATCAACTTTGCAATTTGGCAGATTGGGTCCCTCAATTTTCAGAATTGACACAATTGGTCCTTATGATTATTAACCTTTAAATACCACTTGGACTTGTCACAAACCTATTTTGGACCCCTGCCTAACCCATTTGACCCCTGCCAATTGCATTTTGGACCCTCCCCTATTATTAAATCCCAAGTCAAATTCCTTTGACTGCTTTTCCCTCCCAAGTCACGGGTAACACCCTCCATCATCACCATTGCCTGCTACTCCCCTGCTAACACTCCACCATCATCATCCCTACCCCTCCACTCACAACACTCCAAAGGTGCATTTAATGCACCCTTTGTACCTAACACTCAACCCAGTAATTGTTAAACAGCTTTTGGCAAAATTTCATTCAAAGGCCAAGATTACTTTTACTAATCCAAGGGTCAGAATTGTTAGTGGGATTTGAAGAGAGAGGTGAGAGAAAGACTTTGGGTGTATAAAAGAGAAGGAAGACAGAGTTAGAAGAGGAGTTAGTTTTATTTTTTTAGCAATGTATGTCGACTTGTAGCTTATCATCTCTTAATTAGTCTTTAGTTGTAATTTCAAACTTCTTTGTATTAAACTCAAGTATTTTAGTATATAACAACTGATTTCAAGTCTCAATTCCAAGTTAATGTTCAAATTCCATACTTTGTGTCCACTGTTGAAATTTTAACTTTCAAACTCATTTGTTAAAACTTTTAGCAGCTCAATCTAAATCTCATATAAGCTTATATAAGCTTATAATAGCTTTTTGTAAGCTTATAATCAAGTTTAAAGCATCTTAGAAATCTGGTCAATAAAAGTCAAACATGGAGCACAAATAATGCAGGAATGGAATGGGTTGATTGCACAATGATTTGGGGTGATTTATAGTGATTTGGGTTGGTTCGATAGGTTAGCATTCTGTTTCAATATTGGCAAGCCATAGTGGCTTTGGACCTTTGTAAGTTATTTTCACAAGATCTTGCATACAATGTATTTGTATTCATAATCTGTTAAAACCTGTCTTAATAGTAGCATTTAGAATAGTTAAAGTTAGTTTGATCATGATTTATGCCTGTTCAGTCTTTGGATTAGTTTTGTTTGCAAATCGATGTAATAAGGGTGTGTTTGGATTAACTGTCATACTGTCTCAGAGGTCTATTCGGTTGTTAACTTCTATTGGTACATGTTTACTAAGCTTACTTGAGCACATATTAGTCAATAAATTGGGTCTGCAAGCACTAAAAGTCAAATCTTAGCTAAATCATGTCTCACTGCCACATGTTGTGAGTTTTGGAATTGCAAATCATTGTTGTGTGTTTAGAAGTCTATAACATAGCTTGCATTAGTGTTATCACACCTTATTACATCAACATCAGTCATAAAATTGGATTCAAAATCCATTTTGGTCAAAGTTCATAAATATTATCAAAAGTCAAAATTGCTAAAATCTGTTTTGGGCTCATCTGCAAGGATTTTTCATGAGCTCATTCTTGAGCCACATGAAGTGAGACTTGGCATTTTGAAAACTTTAGTTGGTGTTCTTTCTTATCACCATTTTAGTAGAATTTTATAAATTTTTTATAAGCTCCAAACTAGCTTATCTTTTTGGGTGTCAGATGCCCGCTCACAGGGGTCATTATAAACGAGTTTTCGATTTTGTGCAAGGTGCAGGGCCCATGTGAGCTCACCCAGTGTCTGAGTTTTGGTGTATTTGATCTTAGCCGTGTCTAAGATAGGTTCCAATTGTCTCTTTTTCATTTTAGCTTAAATTGTAGCTTGTGCTTGCTTCCAAAGTAACCCCTAGAACTTTTTAGCCTATAAGCTCATAATTAGCCAAATCTTTGCAAATTGTGATTCTGAAGTTATAGCCTGTTGTTTTAAGTTGCATTAGAGTAGTTTTATCATATTTAAGCTTCATTACAGTTGGTTCACATTGGTGCTCATTTGCTTATTCAAGTGCTTATTTCAATAAGCACTTACACATCAGTTCCATAATTCCACACATAAGCACTTGTTTTTCCATTTTTCCTAGCTTCCTTATATAATTTTAGAGTTTTCCTGAAATTTTCAGATTTTTCTAAGTTGATTTGCTATTTTTCTTAATTTAAATTAGTTTTTAAGCATTTTTAATTAGCTTTTAATACAAAAAATTCAGAAAAGGTTCAAAAAAATAATTTTTCATTTTTCTTAGGTTTAGATAAATATAAAAAGTAAAAAAAAAGTAATTTTCCAGATTTTTCATAGTTTAGTTTGTAATTTTTAGTAATTTAATTAGTTTTTAATAGTTTAAAATTCATAAAAAATAGAAAAATAATCAGAAAAATATAAAAATAGTTTTGAAAATTCTATTTTGATATTCTAGACTTTTCCATTTCATAATTTTATTTTTCTAGCTTTATTTCCTATTTTCTTGTATTTTAGGTAATTATTTAATAGTTAAAAATAGTTTTTAATTAATAATAATTAGATAATTAGTTATAAAAATAATTTTCTTTTTCTATAAATTTTATTTTATCATTAGGATTGTAAAAATGTATTTTTCATATTTTTAGGATTTATATTGTTTAAGTTTCACGTTTTTATTTGTACGTCGCGTAGTTTTTAATTTCAGTTTTGTAAAAACATAAAAACAAAAACATCATTTTAATTATAGTGATAGCGTTTATTTAATAGATTTTATCTTTTTAATCTCCTTTAATTTTCATTTAAGCCGTTTTAATTTGTTGGCTTTTTCTGTAGTTATAATATCATTCAAATCTCTTTTTCGTTCAAATTCCTCGATCACTTTACGTTTGATAATCCATTGCATAGCTCGCTGGGACATAACGACCCGGGGAGACACTATACTCCTCAGATCTTCATTGCATTCGTGCTTAGGCATTTTTAAGCTTGTTACGGTCTGCCATTCACAAGTGGCAGGCTTGAGTGATTTAGCTTGACTGTTTGGCACGCATCAAATTTTTGGCGCCGCTACCGGGGAGCTGTGCTGATAATCTTACGTTTAGCAGATTAGTAATTTGGATATTCACTCTTTGTTCATACCATCCATCTGTATATGTTTATATTTTCTTATTCAAAAAAAAAACAAAAATACTCTTCTCATTCCTCTTATTTGTATGATTCTATTTCTCTTACCCCCTCGTACCGTTTGATTCTACTCTTCTTTAACCTCAAAACCGTTTAATTCTATTTCTTTAACCCTCTACATGTTTAATTCTCATGGCGACGATCGATTATCCTCGTTGTTTCCACTGCAAAAGCCGTATGGAAGAGGATCAACTCGATTGTCAGAATCCGGATTGTTTATGCAAGCAATGTGGACGGATGGGTGCAAGCAAATATTGTTATTGGTGCGAATTATCTGATAACTCTCTCGATGATTCTCCAAGTTTTTCCGACCATCCGCCACAACCCGATGAACCAATTCAAGAACCGGAGACCATAACGGAAGTGGTGGAAATTGCTAGCTCTCAGAGCACACCACTTGTCCCACCTCCTGATTTTTCAAATTGTTCTTCGAGACTTGATAGTCATTCGGATCATCATGCTGGTTTTGTTGATACTTTGAATGAACCGATTCTTTCTCATTACTCTCAAATGCAATCGTTTATTCCTTGTGTCGGTTGTGGTGAGCCTCTTTTTGGTTTACCCTGTCGTTGGTGTACTTGTGTACAATGTGGTAATGATATCCATAACGGGAGTTGTTTGTTTTGTGGTTCGAGGAATTCATTTGATTATGATCCTAATCCGAACTCATTTAACGACCTCTCAAACTTTTCCAATTACCCACCACAGCCCGACTTATCTTCATATAATCAACATTACTGTTGTGAATATTGTGGAGGTCCTCACCAAGGATTTGAATGTCAATCCGGAAACACGTTTGTCTATGAACAGTTTTCCAGTGATGCTCGGAACTTTGGTTATAACCAAAATCCATATGATTCACCAGTCCAGACTCAACAGTTTATCTGTTGTAGTACTGTGGTGGTTCACACTACATTTCTGATTGTCAATCGGGAAACACGCTTGTCTATGGGCAGGTTCCTGATAACAATTATGACTCCAGCACATACGACTCACGCCACATCAGTTTATGTTGTGAGAATTGTGGAGGTCCTCACGATAATTTTCAATGTCAACCGTGGAATCAAAATTGCTATACTTCCGGTTTTGATAATTTCCAACCTCCATAGCACCATACGGTTCAAACTCCACCTGAACCGTTGCCTAAAGAAAATTCCCAAGATTTGGAAACCGCAATGAAAAAACTTGATGATATAGTTCAAAACTTTAAGAATCAAGTGAGTGGTGAAAAGACCATAGGAGAATTGTCGGGTCAAGAGCGAGAGGCTTTCGCCAATCAAGGGAAGCATTATTAGCCCTAGAGCATGCAGCTCTAAGGCGTTCCCAATTTCTTAAGGCGGCTCTATATGATGATGACGAGGAGGGTTTTTATCCTTTTAAAAATAATATTTCTCAACCTCCTCAGTCAGTTGATATCCCAGCAGTTGAGATTCCATCTCAAACAACTGCTATCACACCCGAAGCTCCCACTCACTCTCTTATTATGGGGGATGAGCATCTTGACACTGTTCCTGAAAAGGAACCGGACGAATTCATAAAGTCTAGTGTCGAGAGCCTTGTCCCAATCCCAAGAGAGTCACAGGGAATTCTCGAGCATTTGTGTGATATCCCTTCCCATCTTGTCTTCCCAAAAGATCATGTTGAGATGTTCTCCGATTCTGATGATGATTCATTGTCTTGTGGAGACATCGCTTATGTGGAAGATTTACCTTCTGAGCTTGTTAGCTTAGAAGAAGAGAGTGATGAAGTTACTGACACTGAAATCAAAGATGAAGCTCTTCGAGCAACATTATTGAACGTCAGTCTTCTCATTTCTAAAATCGAGGCTTTCAAAGAGAAACCTATTTCATCTCCTATCCCCATTAAGGATAGTGACATTCTTTCCGATGATTCTATTCCGGAAATGAAAGCCTTCTGTTTTGATAATATGGGAGAGAAGATTAGTGGCAGTACCACTTCTCATTCTCATAATTCTCTCCCCGATCATGAATCATTTACTTTAGAGGAGTTCACCAGTGAACCCACTCATATCAATTCTGAATATGATTCATTCACCTTCGAGGAGTTCTCCTGTGAACTTACTCATATCATATCTCACGAGTATGATAATTTCTACTTTGATCTAGACATACCCATATTATGTCTTGATCAAGTGAGCTTAACTGAGGAGATTCATGAAACTATGAATTCTCCTATTGAGGATGAAGAGTTAGTCATGATTTCTATCATGATTTTCTTTCTTTTCTTCATATATTCTGTCACTTCTCCTGTTCTTCACTCCTTCGGGAATGAAGACATTATCTTTGATCCCGGCATTTCCATGTACCATTATCTTGAGCCGGGAATATATCTCATCGGTGTGGAACTTTCACGTGCTTCAAATGTTTGTCCAAACATCTTGAATGAAAGTCCGATGGGGATTGTTTCTTCCACTTTGCTTCCCCATGAACAAATTAATTCGGGGTCGAGTCAAGCTAGCGACTCGGTAATCAAAAACAGTAGCATGCCATATGGGTTTTCACCCATATTTCTGACTTCTTTCTACTTTCTACCACCCTAGTGTGGGGGGGTTGCCCCACATGTTGTGTATATATACAAAGTTTGAAAAAAAAAAAAAAAATCTTTCAAATAATGGCCGTAGTATTTCCCTTTTACGTTCTTTGTTTCGGCATAACAGACGGTACTTTGAATATTGAGGGCAATATTCATTTCTAAGTGTGGGGGGAATTCTCACGAATTTTATCATATTTATCCGCCTAATTCCCCCGTTTTTGGCCAAAATTTTTTTTGGGAGTAAGTGTTTTACACTTACTCATCTTGGTTATCAGTCCGCCATGTCTAATAGACAAAAGGATTGGCTAATCCAGAGCAAACGGCTCTTGGTAAAGATATCTCAAATCCGTTGACGGCTTGCAATTTGCCCAAAATTGTATGGTATTCAGCTCACCATATCCTAAAAAGTGAAGAGTTGGCTAGCCCGCAAGTTTATGGCTTGTGGTAAAGGCAGTGGAAAATCCATAATGGGTAATCAGCTCACCAAAGATAATATTGATAATTTATCTAAGAGTTGGCTAGTCCAGAGCAAACGGCTTCTGGTAAAGACAAATCAAATCCGTTGGAAGCTGGTGGTTTGCTCAAAATCACATGGTTATCGATGTACCATGGTTCTTGCTTGAACTGAAACATTTGGCTACTCCAGAAGTAATGGCTTTTGGTAAAGAGATGCAAATCCATTAAGTTTTTCTCAAAAGATTGCTAGGGACTAGCAATAGTTTAGTGTGGGGGATTGATGAGTGTGTAAATACTCATCATTTTTAGTCAAATCTGAACTGCAAAACATCTAAAAATGCTCAGAAATGCATCAAAATACTGAAAATATCTCAAAATTGCATTTTATATGTTTCAGATGCAAAATGTTTAAAATCAGATGAAAAATGAGCAAAGTTTGCATAATTGGCAGTTTCAGTCCCCCAAGTTTCTAAAATTGTCAAAAATAGTCCCTGAGCCTTAATTTCAAAAGTAAAATCACCAAAGGTCCTTTTAATATCATAACTTGTCAAAATTAGTCCTTTGGTGAAAAATATAAAAAGTTTGAGAAAATTACAAGTTTGGTCCTCCAACTTTGAAAATTGGCAAAAATGGTCCCTGGAAAATGTGAAAATGTCAGCTTTGGTCCTTGAACTATTGATAATTGTCAATTTCAGCCCTTGGATCAACTTTGCAATTTGGCAGATTGGGTCCCTCAATTTTCAGAATTGACACAATTGGTCCTTATGATTATTAACCTTTAAATACCACTTGGACTTGTCACAAACCTATTTTGGACCCCTGCCTAACCCATTTGACCCCTGCCAATTGCATTTTGGACCCTCCCCTATTATTAAATCCCAAGTCAAATTCCTTTGACTGCTTTTCCCTCCCAAGTCACGGGTAACACCCTCCATCATCACCATTGCCTGCTACTCCCCTGCTAACACTCCACCATCATCATCCCTACCCCCTCCACCTCACAACACTCCAAAGGTGCATTTAATGCACCCTTTGTACCTAACACTCAACCCAGCTGTTAAACACAGCTTTTGGCGCCAAAATTTCATTCAAAGGCCAAGATTACTTTTACTAATCCAAGGGTCAGAATTGTTAGTGGGATTTGAAGAGAGAGGTGAGAGAAAGACTTTGGGTGTATAAAAGAGAAGGAAGACAGAGTTAGAAGAGGAGTTAGTTTTATTTTTTTAGCAATGTATGTCGACTTGTAGCTTATCATCTCTTAATTAGTCTTTAGTTGTAATTTCAAACTTCTTTGTATTAAACTCAAGTATTTTAGTATATAACAACTGATTTCAAGTCTCAATTCCAAGTTAATGTTCAAATTCCATACTTTGTGTCCACTGTTGAAATTTTAACTTTCAAACTCATTTGTTAAAACTTTTAGCAGCTCAATCTAAATCTCATATAAGCTTATATAAGCTTATAATAGCTTTTTGTAAGCTTATAATCAAGTTTAAAGCATCTTAGAAATCTGGTCAATAAAAGTCAAACATGGAGCACAAATAATGCAGGAATGGAATGGGTTGATTCAGACAATGATTTGGGGTGATTTATAGTGATTTGGGTTGGTTCGATAGGTTAGCATTCTGGTTTCAATATTGGCAAGCCATAGTGGCTTTGGACCTTTGTAAGTTATTTTCACAAGATCTTGCATACAATGTATTTGTATTCATAATCTGTTAAAACCTGTCTTAATAGTAGCATTTAGAATAGTTAAAGTTAGTTTGATCATGATTTATGCCTGTTCAGTCTTTGGATTAGTTTTTGTTTGCAAATCAAGTAATAAGGGTGTGTTTGGATTAACTGTCATACTGTCTCAGAGGTCTATTCAGTTGTTAACTTCTATTGGTACATGTTTACTAAGCTTACTTGAGCACATATTAGTCAATAAATTGGGTCTGCAAGCACTAAAAGTCAAATCTTAGCTAAATCTGTCTCACTGCTCACTGTTGTGAGTTTTGGAATTGCAAATCATTGTTGTATGTTTAGAAGTCTATAACATAGCTTGCATTAGTGTTATCACACCTTATTACATCAACATCAGTCATAAAATTGGATTCAAAATCCATTTTGGTCAAAGTTCATAAATATTATCAAAAGTCAAAATTGCTAAAATCTGTTTTGGGCTCATCTGAAGGATTTTTGAGCTCATTCTTGAGCCACATGAAGTGAGACTTGGCATTTTGAAAACTTCAGTTGGTGTTCTTTCTTATCACCATTTTAGTAGAATTTTATAAATTTTTTATAAGCTCCAAACTAGCTTATCTTTTGGGTGTCAGATGCCCTGCTCACAGGGGTAATTATAAACTGAGTTTTCTCAGATTTTGTGCAAGGTGCACAGGGCCCATGTGAGCTCACCCAGGTCTGAGTTTTGGTGTATTTGATCTTAGCCAGGTCTAAGATAGGTTCCAATTGTCTGTTTTCATTTTTAGCTTAAATTGTAGCTTGTGCTTGCTTCCAAAGTAACCCCTAGAATCTGTTTTAGCCTATAAGCTCATAATTAGCCAAATCTTTGCAAATTGTGATTCTGAAGTTATAGCCTGTTGTTTTAAGTTGCATTAGAGTAGTTTTATCATATTTAAGCTTCTGTTAACAGTTGGTTCACATTGGTGCTCATTTGCTTATTCAAGTGCTTATTTCAATAAGCACTTACACATCAGTTCCATAATTCCACACATAAGCACTTGTTTTTCCATTTTTCCTAGCTTCCTTATATAATTTTAGAGTTTTCCTGAAATTTTCAGATTTTTCTAAGTTGATTTGCTATTTTTCTTAATTTAAATTAGTTTTTAAGCATTTTTAATTAGCTTTTAATACAAAAAATTCAGAAAAGGTTCAAAAAAATAATTTTTAATTTTTCTTAGGTTTAGATAAATATAAAGAGTAAAAAAAGTAATTTTCCAGATTTTTCATAGTTTAGTTTGTAATTTTTAGTAATTTAATTAGTTTTTAATAGTTTAAAATTCATAAAAAATAGAAAAATAATCAGAAAAATATAAAAATAGTTTTGAAAATTCTATTTTGATATTCTAGACTTTTCCATTTCATAATTTTATTTTTCTAGCTTTATTTCCTATTTTCTTGTATTTTAGGTAATTATTTAATAGTTAAAAATAGTTTTTAATTAATAATAATTAGATAATTAGTTATAAAAATAATTTTCTTTTTCTATAAATTTTCTTTTATCATTAGGATTGTAAAAATGTATTTTTCATATTTTTAGGATTTATATTGTTTAAGTTTCACGTTTTTATTTGTACGTCGCGTAGTTTTAATTTCAGTTTTGTAAAAACATAAAAACAAAAACATCATTTTAATTATAGTGATAGCGTTTATTTAATAAATTTTATCTTTTTAATCTCCTTTAATTTTCATTTAAGCCGTTTTAATTTGTTGGCTTTTTCTGTAGTTATAATATCATTCAAATCTCTTTTTCGTTCAAATTCCTCGATCACTTTACGTTTGATAATCCATTGCATAGCTCGCTGGGACATAACGACCCGGGGAAACACTATACTCCTCAGATCTTCATTGCATTCGTGCTTAGGCAGTTTTAAGCTTATTACGGTCTGCCATTCACAAGTGGCAGGCTTGAGTGATTTAGCTTGACTGTTTGGCACGCATCAGATGCCCACTGGTAGAACTATACCTTTAAGAAGTGAACATACTTTGAATAGATCTACTGTGTCTACTAGCCCGACATCTACCTCTAATGATTGTATTGACTCTGTTTCTGTTGTGGATGTTCCAATCTCGTTTTCTAACCAAGTGGAACCCATTTTTGCATGGGGATCCCAATTGTCCAGTTATCCATTCTTGTCTGTGTTCAACTGCAGGTCGTTCAAATCATTATGTGGTACCTGGACTCAGGCTGTTCCAAGAATATGACTGGAGATCGCTCACGGCTCATGAACTTCGTAAGTAAATTTATCGGGACTGTTAGATTCGGGAACGACCATTTTGGGGCAATTATGGGTTATGGAGATTATGTGGTTGGTGACAGTGTAATTTCCCCGGGTATACTATGTTGAAGGTCTTGGTCATAATTTGTTTTCTGTCGGTCAATTATGCGATTTTGATTTAGAAGTGGCTTTTAGAAAACATACTTGTTTCATTAGAGAACTTGATGGTGTGGAACTTTTAAGAGGTACACGTGGTATTAACTTATACACCATCTCTATCGAAGATATGATGAAGTCTTCTCAAATCTGCTTGTTGTCAAAGGCTTCGAAAACAAAGTCATGGTTATGGCATCGTCGTCTCAATCACTTGAAATTCGGCACCATTAATGACCTTTCCAGAAAAGACCTAGTAAGAGGATTACCAAGATTAAAGTATGAAAAAGATCATCTTTGTTCAGCATGCCAATTGGGAAAAAGCAAGAAATATGCCCACAAACCCAAACCCGCAACTCAGTTATGGAAGTTCTTCACACTCTTCATATGGATCTGTGCGGACCTATGAGAGTGCAAGCAATTAATGGAAAGAAGTATTTGTTAGTCGTTGTTGATGACTACTCTTGATTCACTTGGGTTAAGTTCTTGAGGACAAAGGATGAAACTCCAGATGTCATCATTAAACTTATCAAACAGCTGCAGGTTCGACTTAACAAGACTGTTAGAATCATCCGAACAGACAATGGAACTGAGTTTGTTAACAAAGAACTAAGTCAGTTTTATGAAAGCATTGGAATCAGTCATCAAAGAAGTGTTCCACGAACTCCTCAACATAACGGTGAAGTTGAAAAACGAAATCGAACTCTTATGGAGGCCGCAAGAACAATGCAAATATATTCAAAGGTTCCAATGTTTCTCTGGGCTGAAGCCATTGCCACTGCTTGCTACACCCAAAATCGTTCTCTCATCCACACCACTCATGGAAAAACTCCATACTGAACTTGTCCACAATAGAAAACCTGATCTCTCTTTCCTTCGTGTGTTTGGTTCTTTGTGCTATCCAACAAATGATGGTCAAGATTTAGGTAAATTAAAAGCTAAGGCGGATATTGGAGTATTTGTAGCTTATGCACCAAACAGGAAGGGTTACCGAATCTACAACAAAAGAACCCGAGATATCATGGAAACTATTCACGTCACGTTCGATGAGCTGACCGGGAAAATGGCTCCAGGACAATCAACTTCTGAACCCGCATCTCAACATTCATTAAATAATCCCATTAGTTCTTCTCTTATACATAACCCCTCACAAGCAATTCCATATGTACCCTCTTCGGAAGATGATTTGAAGAAATTGTTTGATCCAATGTTTGATTAACACTATGAGCCTATTGCTAATGATCAGTCAAATCCATCAAAAGAGGCTGCCCCTAACCCAGTCAACGTAGATAACCCTTCAGTTTCTATGTCATTGAGTCAAGATGCGCCTACTGCAGATCATTCATCCTCATCATCAAATCCTCAATCATCGAGTGTACATCATGGAATTGTTTCTGGCACCTATGATGGAGATAACCCCTATGCTACTCCCGAGGATGCTCCATTTGAGAACATATTTGCTCCAGAACCAACTTCGAACCATCGTCATCGAGATCCAAACTCTGCAAATTCAGTTCCTCAACAACAACCACACGAACACCTTAGAAAATGGACACATGACCATCCATTGGACAACATCATTGGAAACCCTTCTCGTCCAGTATCCACTCGTAAAAAACTTGCAACTGATTCCTTGTGGTGCTTATTCAACTCCGTACTATCTAAAGTCGAACCAAAAGACGTTAAAACTGCCATGACTGAAGACAGCTGGTTCAATGCCATGCAAGAAGAAATTCATGAGTTCGATCGACTAGATGTATGGGAATTAGTACCTGCTCCTGACTGTGCTATGATCATTGCTCTAAAATGGATCTTCAAAGTAAAACTTGATGAGTATGGTGATGTGCTAAAGAACAAGGCTCGATTGGTTGCAAAAGGATACCGTCAAGAGGAGGGTATTGACTTTGAAGAATCATTTGCTCTAGTTGCACGTATAGAGGCAATCAGAATCTTCCTGGCTAATGCTGCAAGTAAGAACATGGTAGTCTATCAGATGGATGTAAAGACGGCTTTTCTTAACGGAGATTTGATAGAAGTAGTATACGTCAGCCAACCTGAAGGTTTTGTGAATCTAGAGCATCCTACTCATGTCTATCGCTTGAAGAAGGCCCTTTACGGTTTGAAGCAAGCTCCAAGGGCATGGTACGACACTCTATCGAAGTTTCTTGTATCTAATGGATTCAGCAAAGGAGCAGTTGATTAGACATTGTTCACTAGAAAGTCAAGCAAACACTTAATTCATGTTCAAATCTATGTTGATGATATTATTTTTGCCTCGACTGACCCCAATGAATGTGACCATTTTTCTAAGGAGATGGGATCCAAATTTCAAATGTTAATGATGGGACAAGTGTCATTTTTCTTGGGATTCCAAATTTCACAAAGTCCCGGAGGCATTTTTATTAATCAATCTAAATATGCTAATGAAATCTTAAAGAAATTTGGATTTGATTCTTGTGACCCTGTTGACACTCCCATGGTGGAGCGTACTAAACTGGACGAGGACCACTCAGGGATCATGGTTGACCAAACTAAATATCGTAGTATGATTGGGTCCCTAATGTACCTTACTGCCAGAGACCGACATTCGTTCATTTGTATGCATGTGTGTTAGGTACCAGGCTAAGCCTACCAAAAAGCACCTTGAAGCGGTTAAACGGGTCTTTCGGTATCTCCAAGGAACCATCAACATGGGACTTTGGTACCCGAAGGACACCGGTATGTCACTAACAGCCTATGCAGATGCTTGACCATGCAGGTGTCAAGATACACGTCGAGGAGGTGCTCGTTTTTGGGTGATAAACTTGTGAGCAGGTCTTCTAAGAAACAAATGAGTACTTCTATATCCTCTACAGAGGCAGAATACATAGCCATGTCATCTTGTTGTGCTCAAATCCTATGGATGAGATCCCAATTATCTGACTATGGCTTTGAATTCAACAAAATCCCTCTATATTGTGATAACAAGAGTGTCATTGCTCTCTCATGCAACAACGTTCAACATTCAAGAGCAAAGCATATCGACATTCGACATCATTTCATCAGGGAGCAAGTGGAGAACGGTGTGGTGGAACTATATTTTGTGAAGACTGAATATCAGTTAGCAGACATCTTCACCAAAGCTCTTCCTAGAGAACGTTTTGAGTTTATCCTTCCACGACTTGGTCTAAAGAGTCTTCAACCGGAAACACTAAAACGTCTTCAAGAGGAAGACGAGGAGTAAAAGTTTTTCTTCATCCATCTCATGTAAATATTTATTAAAAAAAAAAAAAAAAAAAAAAAAAAAAAAAAAAAATTATAAAGCCCACAAAAAGAAAATGGAAAAATTTAAAATTTAAAAAATCTATAAAAATTAGAAAATCTTTGAAAAAGCTAATATATATATATATATATTTTGCCATCTTTTTCTATTCTTCGATAACATCTTCGGTCTTTGAGTTGTCACTCTAAGAATGACACGGGTCTTTAGATGAAGTTCGAATGTATATAAGCTTTAAAATAAAAAAATAATAATAATAAAATAAAAAAAACATTTTGAGAGAATGAAAAACAAAGGTTTATAGTCATTTCAGACTGTACCCCGTTTTAAAAGAAAGAACAGAGCCATACTATATCTTACTTTTCCAATCTCATGCTCTGATTCTAAAATCAAATGTTTGTCCCCAAAAATACAAATGTTTCCTTCACAAATATTTTTCCTTCTATAAATTTTTCTGAAAAATATTAGTTATCTAATGAAAACTAAATAGCTTTGAAAAATAACTCAGACTCCATTTTTGAAAATCATCTGGACCTGTCATTTGTCAAAATCTCTATCTCTCAATCAACAACTTATGTCATTGATTGAGGGGGAGAATGATTTCAATTAAATCAAAAAGGTTATTTGTCAAACAATTGCAATGTCTTATACAATTGGTTCAGACCTTGGCTAATGTTATGTTTTCATAAGATACTTAAGCATGCTTGAACATTGGAGTTTAAAGTCTCAAAATCTGATCCTTATCAGTTAAAATGTTTTTCAAAAGCAAGTCACAATTCTCCTCCAAAGTTTTCAAAATTAATTTAAATCAATAGAGATCACAAATCGCAATGGAGTTGAAAATTGTGATCGGAGGAGAATTTGTGATTTAAATTGGATTTAAAACTGATAATTCGATAAATGGTTTTGTAATTGATTAGCAAGCTCTCCTCGCTACATGTGCCAAACGATTTCAATTTTTCCATGCACATGTTAAGGGGGAGCATCTGTATCAAACCAAAAATGATTGAAACGTTATTGAGTTGTCTCTAAGTGCGGGTTCTCCCTAAAATGTTCTAAAATTCTTTCGAATCTCGATGCACATATTGAGGGGGGGCTATTTTTTTGAAAACCACATCCTTTCCCAAAATTATCTTTAACAAAGTATTTAAAATACTAATTTTAATCGGGAAAGTGATGTCGATATTTTTAGAAAATATTGATCAAAGAAGTGAATTCTTCCTCTTGCCTCCATGTGCCAAAGCAATTTCAAACATACGATGCACATGTTGAGGGGGAGCCATTTTCGAAATATCGAAAACAATTCAGGTACAAAATGCTTTGATCATGTATCACAAGTACCTGGATTGATTTTCAAATAGTTTTCAATTGGTTCCCATGGCAGAAGAACAATACCAAAAAGACCGACCAAATTTACTTTATGTATAGAGATATAAGGATGGTTAGGTTAGGTATTCGCTCCCAAGATCCTGCCAGAGCCGGAGGGATCTACCCAGGGACAATCCACTAGATAGTGTAGAAGTCCTTAGGTATGATGAAAAAAGGAGATAAATGAGAAATGGGAAGAGTGCGGACTGAGACAGAGCTAGTACTGGAATAAACCCAACAAGGTTCTAGTTATGAAGTCTCGGTAGGCACTGAAGGGGTTGAAGAATGAAAAATAATTGAATGTGAAAAGGGTGAAAAGAAATAGCCCTCCAATAATTCAACCTTAGGGCGTAAAACCGGGTTTAATACATATGCTACTGGTGGTTACTAAGGTAACACCGGTATTGAAGACAAGACGTCATGGACCCAGTGACGCACTGCACTACAACTTCCCGAGCAACTCAATTTCCTCTTAAAAAGACTTGTTTCATACTCACGGGGAACCTACATTATCTATCGACTTCCTCCTAGAGATTGTTGATATTAAAGAAGGAGACCCTCTCCCTAGTCTCCGGCATAGGAACCAAATGTTCACTATTGAGTCTAGAGCCACGAGATCATCAATAAATCTCTCTAGGACACAATCAATGAAGACTCACTGTTTCACACAATGTGGAAAGTGAGGTTATATCTTAAGAGTCCTACGCATTATCCTTATGGTATTGCCAGAACATCTGAGTGATGTGTACAATATTCACGATGAAGATGGAAATCCTTCTAGAGCCAACATTAAACAAGCTCTTGGTGGGTAACATGTGAGATCTATCCAATAGATCAAACTTGTGACAACTGGATAGAAACGATGGGGCGATTCAACATTGAATCAACCTTGGTCCTGGAAATGGATTGACGGATACCTTTGAAAAACCGGTCGTTGTGCTTAAAATTCTTTTCTCTAGCACATCGACTGTGTATAAACATTTCAAAATAAAAGGTGTTTATGATTGATAATTGATTTTCCTCAAAACCTTCGTTGTATTGCAAAACACTTTATATTAAGCAGTACACGATTATTTTTCAAACCACTTTTTATCAATCAGTGAATCTCAATTCGCTGGTTCATTCACTCCGTGTTGTCTTCTTTGAGACGTTCCGGTTTGAGAACAACTAGAACAGCTGCGAAACCGTGGGCTGTGTACCTCAATTCAACGAAAGTGATCAAAGACACTTTCGTGCGCTTTATTGCTAACTGTTGTATGCAGGTACACCCAACGTTTGCAGCTGATCCATAGCCGCATGCTCACACAACACATTCATTTCTAAAGAAATCATGATAAGTGCATCAACGACTCTGATATTTTCACTCCATGCTTCTGCTACGCTGCTGCAAATATCATGAATCAACTAAAACTTCCGCTACTCTGTTGAGAAGAAATCATGATCCAGAATGTGAGCATGTCGGTCCAATGTCACAACATCACATAATGTCAACACTACAAAGGAAGAGTCAGATATTCATGGTAGCTGATGATCTCAAAGCTGGCTCAAAACTCATCATCACGTGGATCAATTAAAGACCTCCACTTGGATTAACCAAACATGCAAAACATGAAGAATCAAAGACTACGGGCTACTAAGCAAAGAACTTAATCAAGAATCCTAGAACAATCAAATGTAATATCAGTTTGTATTCATTGTAAGTTGAGGTGACCTCCCTTAGGGGGAGATTGTTAGGATTTAGAAAATCCAGTTGTTAAAGTGTCGGTCACCTCAAGTGTATGTAATCGTTAGAAAGCTCATAGTCGTAGTTATTTAATGTTAGTTAGTATTTAGTAAGTAACACTATGGAGGACGGACGGGTCTTTACCCACTGTATGCCTGATCTACAGCCTGTAGGAGGCGTATTTTGTAAGATATTATAAATACCCTCTACCTCCCAAGGTAGAGGGTTGGAGCTCATAATACGATTTTTTTTCTCTCAGTAAGCTTCCTAAACCTCTTAACTTTCTCTCTCTAAACCCTAAGCCATATGCCCCATCTATACTATGGTTTGATGTGTTTGTGAAATCCAATATGTTACACTTTAGCATATGATTTTTATCGACACAATTTGAACAACATAGATGTCGACTGGTGAGGACTACGAGCATCAAAGTGGGTTCACAGTCGAGTCAAACAACAACTTAACACCAAAGGATGATGACAAATTTAATAACAGAAAGTCACAAGAATAAATCAATACAAGATACCAAAACTTAACATCTCATTATCAAGGTTCATAGTACAACGATAATCACAAGAAGGTAAAATGTTAAACCTTATCAAAGTGAGATTGAAGATGCTGAAGATGAAAGCTAACTCACGAACCCCACACAAATCGAATCTCCAATCAAACCTGAGCAAGACCCAAATAGCTTCACAACACCTTCAGGAATACTATTTTTTTGTGATGGATTTGAGATTGGATTTGTGTGTACCTCAGCCCCTCGAGTAGCATAAGAAAGGATTAAGGAGGAAAGTCTTTGCCATGACTTTTGGTATGGAAAAATGAAGCGCTCTATTCCTGGGAAACATCCTTCTTGATCACAAATTCATAGCCGGTCATGTGACATTATCTAGGACGAAGGGAAAGTAAGATTGCGACATCCCTCTTTGTATCATTCCCTCATTGATGATTCGTAGGGAGGATGAGAGTGGAGTTTAGATGTGCATGATACCTTTTCTAGTTAACCTCTCTTCTAGGTTCGACCTAGTTGAAAGGGATAGATGAGAAACTAGGCTTTTGCCCTTTGTTGGGTTAGGGTATATGGCGGCAGGAAAGAAAAAGGATGGGGGAACAAAATGTATGCTTTATATACCTAAAGTTAGGAAAGTGGAATGGAAAGATGGAATTGCAGGTCTCCATTTTTAGTTTTCTTTTTGGGTGAGTTGACTTAGGCGAATGGTAGAGGCAGAAGAAGGATGTAGAGTAGTTGAGGTGTAACAATTTTGTGGTTGACTCCGTTTTGTGTGAAAGACGTGGGAAAAAGAAAAGCAGAAAACGATAAAATCAAAAAAGAGGTAGAGGGGGCGGTTAAATCAAGGATAGGAGAATAAATTTTTTACTTTCTTAAATAATTTGTATCCTTTTAATTTTTGAGATAAGGTTTTAATTGTTAAATGTTGTAAGTAAACTAAAATTTGTATTATGTATTTTATGTCCCGCGATATTATACCGTGACTGAAGTATTATAGTTTGACACTTTTTATACTGAAACGCCTTAAGAATACGTTTCTGAAATGGTATTATATTGGTAATATTTTCTATTCCGGGGATTTACCATATGTTTACTTTGCCCTTATCATAGTGTCGGTACTCGTGCGGTGCCGATCTCAATGGGAAAACGAGATAACATCTCGTCTTACAAATTTAATTATAAGAGAATTTCAGGACTAAAATATCACAATTCTCTAATTAAATTATAATGCAAAAGGTTATACAGTATGCTACAATGTATGAGTTATCCACTCAAAATGCTCAGGCAAGCTAATGTATGCTTAATGAATATGCTTAGTAATAATAATACCATTTATTATTTAATAATAAGGTGGAAAATTACCGTGTGTCACATCCTCCCTGCCTTAAAAGGAAAACCGTCCTCGGTGTTTAGTTAGAGTTACTTGCTGAAGTTGAGAAAAGATGTGGGTATTTACACTTGAATTCATCTTCACGTTCCCACGTGTATTCCGGACCTCTTTGAGAGTTCCAACAGACCTTAACGATAGGAATGCGGCTTTGCTTGAGCCGTTTGATTTCTCGATCCATGATCTCAATGGGTTCCTCAACGAAATTCAATCTTTCGTCGATTTGGATTTCTTCCAATGGAATAGCAAGAGTTTCGTCAGAAAGACATTTCTTCAAGTTGCATACGTGAAACACATTATGCACGGAGCTGAGTTCTTGTGGTAACTCTAGTCGGTAGGCCACTCGCCCGATTCTTGCGAGAATTTTAAAAGGTCCAATGTAACGAGGATTTAACTTTCCACGTTTTCCGAAATGGATTACGCCTTTCCATGGCAAAACTTTTAGCATGACTTTATCTCCCACTTGAAACTCAAGTGGCTTTCGTCTCTTGTCCGCGTAGCTCTTTTGACGATCACGTGCTGCTCGTAGCCGGTTTTTGATTAGCTGTGACAACTCGTAATTTTAGGTCATTTCTCAAACTTTGAAAATTTCACTATTCATCTTGGGAATTTACTATTCACCGGTTACTATTCATCATTTTTGAAGTCGGTTTGAGACTTTGAGAGGTTCTTTTAAAATTTTACTATTCACGAAACACTATTCATTCCCTGAGAAAATCACTATTCATGATTCACTATTCATCATTTTTCGTAAACTAGGTTTACGAGTATCAAATACGCGTAACCTGGAGGGTTAAGCTGCGTATTCATGGAACATCATTGAGAACATTTCATATAGACTAGAGTTAGTCTACATATCATCAGTAACATCATTTTCATATTAGTTCATGCATGGGTTTGCATATTTCATTAATGTATATTTAATTATTAAATAAACGCTATCGCACGATCATTTATTTTGAATAATTGATCCAAAACTTACGAAAATTATCCTGACAAATTTATACTCATTTTAAGACTATAAAAATTATATTATTAGTTTACCCGATGTTTTGAATTTATTTTGTATATATATATATATATATATATTTACGACGGTTTTCGTAAATTCAATTCGATAAATATTTATTCACTCAATACTTGTGAGAAATTCATTTTTATAATTTTTATAACTTCAATATATTTTATTTTATTTCACTAAAATCGATTTCTATCAAACGCAACATTAAATAATTAATTATATGTATAAAATATATATAATACATAACTTTAATTACATTTAATCAACAAAAATACACCTCATCCCTTCCCCATTTCCCTCTTGCCGACCAAACACACCCTTGTCGTCCTTTTTATTAATATCTTAAAGCTAAGAATGTACACCTACACATTTAGGAGATGATATTATGTAATACAAGAGTTCCAAAATTTCAAAACACATAGCAACACATTTTTAAAAGGTGAAAATGCAAGAACTCTCTCCTTTTCATCTCCATGGTCGGCCAAGCAAGGAAAACAAGAAGACACCATCAAATTTTCAAGATTCAAGTGTTAAACAAGTTCATTAGTAATCTATTTCAAGGTTATGAAATAAAAACCTAAAGATTAATTAAGTTTCTAGTTCCAAAAACTCTTCAATCACTCAAGTAAGTTTTTTAAATAATTTTCCTAATCTTTCATACTCTTACTTGATGTATTTTTATGATCTAGTAAGAAAAACATGCAAGTATTCTATGATTCATACCACTTTTACATGTTTTTATCACTTATAATGAGTTTTAATTATCCTATAATTATTCCCATGAAACCTATCATTTTTGGTGAAGTTTAGGAACCCATGACATCCTAAGAAGGTGTATGGTAGGTTTAGAATAGCTTTGGAGTTGATTTGAAATGGTTGAAACAAGATTTACGCTATGAAAATCAAGTTAGACGATAAATAAATAGTTGCTGTCCATTTTTGTAAAATCTGGAAATTTCGACAGGTCATGGAATATTTTGGTTTATATTTTCATAAAATAGACTTTAAAACGAAACCGTGGTCGCTTGAACGGGTTAAAACGGATTTATAACGAAGAAGTTACGCTATTTTCAAGTTTAACAACGAAAACTAATTTTCTGAAAAATACAAGCTGTCAAGGATTATTTAAGGGGCAAAAATGAGTTTTAAACCTTATCTAAATGAGTCGATTTATCAAAAATATATTAGTATACATTAACACGAAATCAAAGATATATAGAACGTAGAAAACGGACCTATAACGCTAAAGATATACATATTTGAAATACGACGATCACAACTATTTTCTTCAGCACTAACACTTAAATAAATATCAAAAAGGTTGTCGCGGTAAAATAGTATCTTTGAGTAAAAGTTAGTTCACCGAGCCTATTTTCCAAAATATCTAGCCGTTCGTCAAACGGATTTATAACGAGTAACTTATGACCTCTCAAACATTCATGAAAACTGCCAAGAAATTGCATTTTTAGCCCGACTACCTCACTTCATCATCATTTTTATCTAGGATCGAGACTCGTATGGACAAAAGTTCAGTGTTACGACTTTTAGATAATGTTAAAAGCTTTCTAAAACCATCGGGTTTATTTCCTAACACTCAATATTTACCGATTTACGACTAGCTTTCCGAGGCTACTTAGTCACTTTCATGAATTATCAAAGTACATTATTTTGCGACAAAAAGCTATAATTTCTTGATAAATCACTAAACGACTATTGTAGGATGTTGTTTCAATGTAAATACTTGTAAAGTATTTTGGTAACTTGACAAGATGTCATAAACATATATTTCGACGATAAACTCTATTTTCAAAACTGCACAAGTGGTATAGATTACATGTGGATTTGCATGTACGATATATATTCATGATTTATAATAGATCATATCATTCATATTAGGTTGCAGATAGAAATTGCACCTCATTTCAGTATTGCCACTATATCATCAAATCATTGTACCAGGTGAGTTTTCGTAGCCCCGTCTTTCAAGTTTATACTTTATTTCAAACCTACGGGGGAGAATACATTGCACATCATTTTTATTACGATACCAAGTATATCAAATTCTTTACATTGCTTAAGTTACCTCATTGCCAATTGAATGTCCCCATTTCTTAATCATGAACCGTTAATTACGGAGTAAGCGAGGGTGAGTGAATAGATCTATTGAGGGTGACTCCTCCATCCGGGTTGGTGGATTCCAACTGGTCAAACAGATGCATTTCATTTAATATCATAATTTGATACACTCTGTTGGGGCGAACATCATGATCAGTCTAGCTTCGGTGTCATGTGCTTATAGCAATTGTAACATTTTTTTATGTGACATATTTGTCATACATGACTTATACTTGTGGTGATCGTATAAAACATTTACATAAACTCTATGAACTCACTCAACCTTTGTGTTGAAACTTTTAGCAATGTATTTTCAGGTATCTAAGGCATATACTTAATGGCATGCATAAGGACTTATCATAGAGTCGCGGTGACGACGCGTCTCACATGGATTTTATGCACTTCAAAATATCGTTTGAATTGTAACAAACTTATTTCCGCAAATGTTGACTACCTTTTTGGGACCTATCTTTTGTAAACTCTGAATGTTTTATTATATCAAACGATGTGTTTTCCAAACGACACTTTAGGTCGTTCAATATAACTGTAATTATGATGCTATGGCAGTCATCCCCTAGGAATTCCATTCCGCTGCAAAACAAGTATTTTGGGGGTGTGACATTAGCACTATCTTCTCAGTAATCTCTTGAATTAGCTACAGACCAGTAAGTTGACTTTCTCCGACTTTGGCCCAACACACGGGCGATCTGCATTTTCGACCATAGAGTGCTTCGTATGGTGTAGCTTTGACGCTTGTGTGATAGCTATTGTTGTAAGATAATTCGGCTAATGGGAAATGTTTATCCCATCCATTTCCAAAATATATTACACATGTTCTTAGCATATCCTCCAGAGTTTGAATGGTCCTTTTGCTTTGCCCATCAGTTTGAGGATGGTAAGCGGTGCTTATGTCAAGGTTAGATCCTAAAGCATCTTGAAGTGACTTACAGAAATTTGAGGTGAAACGGCTATCTCTATCCGAGATTCTGGAGATTGGTACACCATGGCCTGCGATGATTTCCTTCAGGTACAATCGTGCAAGTTTGTCCAAACCGTCATTTTCCTTTATCGGTAGAAAATGAGCTGACTTGGTGAGACGGTCAACTATTAACCAAATAGTGTCGTAGCCATTAGAGGTCTTAGGTAGCTTGGTGATAAAGTCCATTGTTATGCGTTCCCATTTCCACTCAGGAATTTCGGGTTGTACCAGTAGACCTGAGGGTCTCTGGTGTTCGGCTTTGACTTTTGAGCAGGTTAAACACTGGCTAACATATGTCGCAATGTCGGCCTTCATGTTTGGCCACCAGTACAATTTCTTCAGATCTAGATACATCTTGTCGGATCCTGGGTGTATGGAGTATTTAGCTTTGTGGGATTCGTGCATAATGATTTCACGAATTCCTCTGTAACGTGGAATCCAACTTCGATTCTTAAAACATAAGGTTCTATCCGACCTTTTTACAAATCTATTTCACTTTCTGGCATTCCGTAAAGGTTCTCATTTGGGCGATTTTCTTCTTTGAGTGCTTCTGATTGAGCTTCAAGAATCTTGGATGGAAGAGGTGAACTGATGGTCATACCCAAAGATCTTACTCTAAGGGGTTTTGGTCGCTCTTTTCTACTGAGAGCATCGGCAACGACGTTTGCTTTACCCGGATGGTAACGAATTTCGCAATCGTAGTCGCTGAGTAATTCCAACCATCAGCGTTGTCTCATGTTCAGTTCTTTTTGGTCCAAAATGTGTTGTAGGCTTTTGTGATCGGTATACACTACACACTTTGTGCCATACAAATAATGTCTCCAAATTCTAAGTGCGAACACAACCGATCCTAATTCCAGGTCGTGTGTTGTGTAATTCTTCTCATGGGTTTTCAGCTGGCGAGAGGCATATGCTATTACCTTCTCTCTTTACATTAACACCGCTCCTAGCCCTTTGTGTTTAGCGTCACAATTGACGACAAAGTCTTCACTACCCTCGGGTAGGGCCAAGATAGGTGCACTACACAACTTTTCCTTAAGGAGTTGAAAAGCTTCTTCTTCCTTTTCTCCCTAGTTAAACTTTACTTTTTTCTAGGTTAGTTTGGTTAAAGACTTAGCTATCTTTGAGAAGCCTTCAATAAACCTTCTGTAGTATCCAGCGAGTCCTAAGAATTGGCATATTTCAGCAGGTGTTGTGGGTGTCGTCCAATCTTTTATTGACTCGATCTTTGCGGGATCTACATGAATACCCTGACTGTCGATTACGTGACCCAGAAATTGCACAGTTGATATCCAAAACTCGCAGTTCGAGAACTTAGCATACAGTTCTTCCTTCTTTAGCAATTCCAAGATCAACCTAAGATGTTCCTCGTGTTCTTTCACGCTCTTGGAATAAATCAAGATATCGTCAATGAAAACGATTACAAATTTGTCCAGGTATGGTTTGCATACTCGATTCATGAGGTCCATGAACACAGCTGGTGCATTGGTAAACCCAAAAGGCATGACTTGGAACTCATAATGTCTATAACGAGTTCTGAAGGCGGTCTTGGGAATGTCTTCCTCCCGAACTCTTAGTTGATGGTATCCGGACCTTAAGTCAATTTTTGAATAAACACTCGAACCTTGAAGTTGGTCGAACAAATCGTCGATTCTTGGGAGTGGGTAACGGTTCTTAATGGCCAGTTTGTTCAACTCACAGTAGTCAATGCACATTCTGAAAGTTCCATCCTTCTTTTTGATGAATAGACCGGTGCTCCCCATGGTGAAGAACTCGGTCTGATGAATCCTTTTTCCCCAAGTTTCGACGATTGGTCCTATAGCTCCTGTAGTTCTGTTGGAGCTAGTCGATAAGGTGCTCTTGCCACAGGAGCAGCACCAGGCACTAAATCGATTCGAAATTCAACCTGTCGGGCTGGCGGAAGTCCCGGTAAGTCTTCAGGAAAGACTTCTAGAAATTCTCTCACTATTGGCACGTCTTCCAAACGTTTTTCTTCCGTTTCTTTTTCTTCCTTCCCAGTGACTTGGTCTAGGAAGAGATGACATCCTTCCTTGATACACTTTAACGCCTTAGTGCAGGAAATGCTGTGTAGTCTCGACGCACTTCTTCTATCACTTCTGTCTCCTTCCACAGTTAGGACTTCATTTCCATAGGGTAGTCGGACGAGCTTCTCGTCGCAAATGATGGCGGCATTGTATTTTGACAACCAATCCATCCCAACGATAACATCGAAACTACCCAGCCCTACTGTCATGAGATCAATGTTGAATGGGTGGTTTAATAAATATAGGGTGCAACCTCTTATGATGGTATCTACCCTTTCTACGTTACCGTTAGCTAGTTCCACATTGTATGCATTGTCTAAAGTAGTCGGGGCAATATCGAGTAGTGGACTAAATGCATTAGATAAAAAACTCCTATCCGCTCCCCTATCAAACAATATGGATGCATAACGGTTATTTATAAGGAACGTACTCGTCACGACATTCGGGTCCTCCTGAGCTTCCACTTTGGTCATTGCATAGACCCTTCCACGAGCTCCTCCACCATTTCCCTGAGTATCCTGTTGTCTAACATTTCCCTGGATCCTGCCATTTCCATGGCTTCCTTGGTTACCTCTGTTACCTTGATTTCCCCCGTTGCCTTGGTTTCTGGGTTTTCGGCATTCATTCTTATAATGCCCCTTTTCATCACAACCAAAGCAAGTTATAGAAGCCTTTGGGTCCTGAGCTGGTGCTGTTTGAACCGTTGCCAATGATTTGGACCTGCAGTTCCTGGTCAAATGTCCGACCTTCTGACAATTGTGGCATTTGACTGTACACTGTCCCTTGTGGTGCAGTGTGCATCGATTGCACAGTTGCGCAGTCCCTGCATACGGTTTCCTTTCTCCAGTTCCAGTGGCATAAGCTTTAGCAACATTTTTCCTTTTGTTTTGGTGGTTGTTGTGGTTTCCACTGTTGTTACCGTGATTCCCATTTTTGTTGTAGCTTCGGGAGTGATCATCCCGTGATTCCCACTTTTTCCAAGGCATCCTCGATCACTTGATCCATAAGTTTGTTGACCACTTCAATAGTCTCATGGAGATTATCAGCCTTAGAAGTGGTGACATTCCCTTTGATGGATGGGGGCAGTCCCCCGATGTACCTTTCTAGTAGCCGAGTTTCAGTTTGAACCATCTCAGGGCATAATAAAGCCAATTCCTGAAAGCACTGATTGTAGGCAGCCATGTTAGTGCCCTGAACCTTGAGGTTCCAAAACTCATGTTCCAACTTCTTTATCTCGTTGCGAGGGCAGTACTTTCAAAGTACCATTTCTTTGACGTTCTCCACGGCATGGCGTAAGCAACATCAATGCTTGCATACTTCAAGTAGTTGTTCCACCAGGTTAGAGCAGCATCCGTGAAAGTAAAGGATGCGTACTTAACCTTGGCTTCTTCTTCACAGTTACAGATTCGAAACACAGTCTTAAGTTTCTCAATCCACCTGGTTAGACCAACAGCTCTTTCAGTTACACTAAAACCTCCAGTCATGGTTTTGCGAAAATACTGGTAAGTACAACTGCGGTTATGAGTAGCTGGTCTTGATGTTCCAGCTTCAGTAGATGAGTGATTTGCTGCAGCTAGAGCTGCATTCACTCGTTCATTGACCAGTTGGTCTATCATCGCTTGATTCATGGTAGGTTGATGGGGAGTAGCCTTAGCTGGAGTAGGGGCATCAGCAGTTTGATCATGTGTGACCCTTGCTGGGGTAGCAGTGTTTGTAGTTTGATTGCGAGTGACCCTCGGTGGGATAGGAGCATTAGCAGCTCCACCACGGTTGGTCCTGTTTAATCTTCTTTTTGGTGGCATTTTCTGCATTAAGAAAGGTGATAAGATATAGAACCTTTTAAACAAGGTAAGTACCAGGTAATAGTGTAAGCATCACATATAGAACACATGAACAGATTATGAAAGAAGGGATAATTGGATAGGAAATCAAGCTTGTCATAGATAGAAATTTCGGTTACAAGGTTCCCAAAATACAAACTGAAATACAAGTTGAAATACAAGCTGAAATACAAGAGTCATATCAAACACTAACTGTCATAATCCAGTTTAGTGTACTACAACATACAACAAAGACCTAAGGATAATCGCGCTCTGCGCGCAAACGCTCAATACTAGCAACAAGCTCTCGCTGAGTAGCCTCTAGGCTCACAATGCGGCTCATCTGGGAGGCTAACATAGACTCCAAATCCGAAGTCCTCTGCCACTCCTCAAGTCTGCCATGCATCCTGGCCTGTCCTCTGCCCAATGCCCGCGATCGGCTATCTACCTCTCGAATATCCTCACAGTGAGACTCAAACCCAAACTTCAACCGAATACGCTCTTGTCTTTCCATCTCAATGCTCTCAAATATCACACCTGTAGTGCGATCGAGTGTCTCAACACGCTGCTCATAAGCCTGTAAGTGTGCTAGCTCAACTCTCTCTAACTGATCTGTATGGACTCCTAGTAAGGTCTCGTGGGAGTCCAACAGGATGAGTACCCTCTTAGTGAGAGTCAATTCCTCACCATCAGAGGACACTGGTGGGTTTGGCATAGTCTGTGCATCACTCGGTGCTGTTGTCACAAAGGTCTCAATCTGTCCAGTAGAGTGAGCAAGGTGCTCCATGTCCAAAGCAGATGGTACGAATTATGAAGATGATGGAGTGTAATCCGAACTTGCAACGCGTGGTATGGTACTGATCAAACAATCAACATCTCTCCACAAAATATCATTACTCTCCTCCTGACTACGAAGAAAAGTAGATATCTGTCCTAGCCCTGTCGGCACATCAATATCCATATCTTCACTCATCCTAGAACTCTGTCCCAACTCATGGACTGTAACCACCGGTAAATTTCCACTTGTATGATATTCTAACTAAAGATTACTTAACCATTTTTCACGTCTATTTTTAAAAAAAAAAACGTTATCTGTTTATCTAATCATAACAACTAACTAATGTGACGTAACTCATATACATAATAAACATTCTTATTACGTCAAGTATAAAAGTTTTTAATTTATTTTTGCAACTTGACGTTAATTCATTATTGTACGGTTACTTAACATTCAAACTAAACATTTGCTATTCATTAGAGTCTTCACGAAGCCTTAATTTATTTTAACTATGATTTTACGAAACTGAATCATAAATACTAAAGTACAACATTTTATACTTAGTGTACAAGTTTTTAAAGCACGAAAACCTAACTTTACTTTATTTCCCGTTACAAGCCCTAACTTATCATTCTATGATTTTATAAAATCACAAACCCTAATAAATATGTACATGATTTTTATAAAAATAGAAATGTACAAGTCTTTCAAGTACATACACAAGTCCTTAATGCATATAAACTAAATATTAATATTAATCTCATTATAAACCTTAGTGTACCTATTATAAAGCACATAATACAAGTCCTTAATGCACAAATCACAAATTGGATTTTCTTACATTTTATAAATTCAAAGTACAACTTTCCAATGCTTGTGGTACAAGTATTTTATGCATATATGTTAACATGTCATTTACCTAAGTTAAACTAACCTAAACTAGACTAAGCTAATTACATGGTAAAACAATAACCACTAAACCTTCCTAGATCCTCCTTAAACCATCTCACCTTGTCCCTTGAGAAGAGTACCTTGGTCAAATGTTGTAAGAAGTTTTCTTGGCTGAAAACACCACCACCTCACGCCACCCTCATCACAATAACAAGCACCACACAACCTCCAATACTCCACCTCACCTTGTCTCATACTTTCATAACATGGTGACAACAATTTCTGGAAGCCTTAATCCTTTCATCTATACAAAGCGACACACATTTCCCATTTTCTATCATCACCATTCGAATCATACAAAACCATACACACTCATATACATTCTGATCTAGAGCCACTAATAGAAACAAAGGAAGGGGATAGAGCTTGGTTCCACTTAAGAAGTCCATTTGGTCTCATTTCTGTTCTAATTACGTAGCAGTTTGTAAGTTTACTAAACTCATTAAATTTCGTTATCACTTTTAATATTAATTGCATGCTGTTAAAAAGGATTTTATAAGGAAAACGTGGCAATTTGAATCACTTAAAACGAGTACACGAATCAAAAGTTATGACCAAACGAAGTTACCAAAAATCTGTCCAAAACTTTCTGTGGACAGAAGGGTCGGGCACGCGAAACGAGGCACTTCTGGTCCGTTTCATGAAAAAGTTAAAGCACGAAAGTTGTCCGGAACGACGTTTTCTTCAAAAAATCGGGAGCACGGGTCCAGAAAACGCATAACGAAGTCATAATTTAATAAAAATCCCAACAGCTGTTATATATATGTTACAAAAACAGTCCCAGCCCACCTACTTGCGCCCCATTTATTTACATCGGGTTAAAGGTATTAGGGCCAACCAAAGTACCTTTGTAAACACCACCTAGGACACTCTAAAACGCCCCCATAACCTGGTTGAAAAGCCTAGGTGTCATGCATAAAAACGGCACACCATTAGGGCCATAAGTCCTAAAAACGAAAAGTCCTTTACAACAGGTCTTTGGGAAAAACTTAGGGATTTTTGATAAAACCCTTATGGTCTCTTTTATAATCAATCAAAAAGAAGGTGACTCGTAAAGATTTTCATAAATAACTCTTGCGTGCATTTTTCAAAATTTGAGTCTTATGAGCTATAGGATGATAAAGAATGACTTAATATGAGTTAATTAACTATTATGATGCCCCTAGGTGACACCGTAAAAGTTAATGAGTCAAAAATAAAATTTCCTTAAAACGCGTCGTGGCCAAGTGGCCATGTTCACGGACTTGTTTCTCTCTAACCAAAGATGACTAGAATATGAGACCTATACCATTTTGAAGAGCTTACAACAAAGTGTTTAAAGGATCAGTTGCGTTGTAAAAACATTGGCTTTACTCGTGTAAAATTTGTCCTCATTTGGGCCTGTTATCGCCCAAAACCAACACTTTTCACATAAGGCACCTAAACCCCCTACTTTGAGAAATTATAGAGACCAAGCCGTAAGTGCTTAAGACTTCTAGTTTGAACCATTAGAAAGACCACCGGACAAAATCTTGAAGGGATCAAGAACGTAGTAAAAACCTTTTAAGGCCTCGCTTATATTCACCCGCACTTTTGTCAATTTAGGCCTAAAACAATTGAATATTTCTTATAAAACTACAAGTATAAAAATTGTAATTTTTGAAAGATAAAGTTTTCTTTCGATAAAAATGTAAATTCTTCAAAGTTAATTATACAATGGCTGATTTTGTCAATAACCCATAGTTAAGGGTTTAAAGTGTCATTTTTTAAAGTGCAAGTGTAAAAACCGTAAATATTTAAAATTGTAAATTATAACATTTTGGAAACATATCATATTTAACAACTTGGGTTTCGATAAAATTTATTAAAAATCATCCGAGCCATAAAAATAAGTATGATAAGTATTACTAATTTTTGAATAGACTTCATGTTTACCCAATTACCGATAAAGCATTATCATCGCATAAACTTGAATTCGAATACTAAAAACATGACATACTAACTTAGGGCACGAGTCGGAGTAGTTTATTCACATTACTTAATTTGTTTTCCATCCAGACTACTGTAACATCAAGGTGAATTTCATAGCCCCTACTTTTATGCGTTTTATACTATTTTTGGGGGAGATACATGCTCAATTACCTATTTTTACTTTCACAAGTATTCTAAACTTTTTCATATTATTGTGAGTTCATGGCCACTACATTTACTTCTTTTTAAACTGTTTTGGGGGAGATACATGCTCAATTACCTATTTTTACTTTCACAAGTACTCTAAAGCTTTTAAATACTACTATGAGTTCATAATCACACTTTATACGTTTTGCTACAAACCTGAACACTAGTACTATCTGTATGCGATCCTGATTGTTATTGCCTAAGTTATACACTATTGCCACTGAAAGTCCCTCATATCATGAACCATTAATCACTTTACAAGTAAACGCGAATATAGTGAATAGATATATTGGCAGTTGACGCCCTATTTGTGTTAGCCGGATAGGTAACCAAATGCACTTTATTTGAGAATACTAGGAGAATGGCAAGCTCCTACCAGAGGTCATTGTTGCTCACATCATTACTATGATGTCTGTAACTTACGTCATTATTATGATGCGTTCATGTTAAGGTTTACGTTCATGAGACTTAAGGCAATATATACTATGTTGCAATGATACAAATGCTGCAACTACTGAATTTATGGGTGCAACAATGTGGCCCAACCTTGAAACTTGTGTTCAACTGATTTGCGTACAAACTCTATGGATTCACTCAACTTTTGACCCGGTTAGGGCAAACAAACGAACTATGGGTGTATAACAACGTAGCCCACTACTTATTTTATCGCTATCTATATTTATTACGATTATCACTCAAACTCGAAACTACTGAACTCAATTGTTTTATCTATAAACTCTATGAACTCACAAACCTTTGTGTTGACACTTTTAGCATGTTTATCTCAGGTTCATAATTTACGAGGATGGCGGAAGGACACGGATACTCAAGAAGGCTATATTATTATTCAAAAACTTATAAACTGTAAAACCACTGGGACCTCATTTTGTAAAACTTTGATATTTATATAAATCGAAAGATAAATCTTTTAAAACGACTCAATTAGGGTTCGTTTTTTATTGATATAACTGTTGTGCCATGAAGTAACACCCAGCTTGAATTCCGTTGCGTATCACGAAATTTGGGGGTGTTACAGATTGGTTCGACTTAACAGCTGCAGGTTCGACTTAACAAGACTGTTAGAATCATCCGAACAGACAATGGAACTGAGTTTGTTAACAAAGAACTAAGTCAGTTTTATGAAAGCATTGGAATCAGTCATCAAAGAAGTGTTCCACGAACTCCTCAACATAACGGTGAAGTTGAAAAATGAAATCGAACTCTTATGGAGGCCGCAAGAACAATGCAAATATATTCAAAGGTTCCAATGTTTCTCTGGGCTGAAGCCATTGCCACTGCTTGCTACACCCAAAATCGTTCTCTCATCCACACCACTCATGGAAAAACTCCATACGAACTTGTCAACAATAGAAAACCTGATCTCTCTTTCCTTCGTGTGTTTGGTTCTTTGTGCTATCCAACAAATGATGGTCAAGATTTAGGTAAATTAAAAGCTAAGGTGGATATTGGAGTATTTGTAGCTTATGCACCAAACAGGAAGGGTTACCGAATCTACAACAAAAGAACCCGAGATATCATGGAAACTATTCACGTCACGTTCGATGAGCTGACCGGGCAAATGGCTCCAGGACAATCAACTTCTGGACCCGCATCTCAACATTCATTAAATAATCCCATTAGTTCTTCTCTTATACATAACCCCTCACAAGCAATTCCATATGTACCCCCTTCGGAAGATGATTTGAAGAAATTGTTTGATCCAATGTTTGATGAACACTATGAGCCTATTGCTAATGATCAGTCAAATCCATCAAAAGAGGCTGCCCCTAACCCAGTCAACGTAGATAACCCTTTAGTTTCTATGTCATTGAGTCAAGATGCGCCTACTGCAGATCATTCATCCTCATCATCAAATCCTCAATCATCGAGTGTACATCATTGAATTGTTTCTGGCACCTATGATGGAGATAACACCTTTGCTACTCCCGAAGATGCTCCATTTGAGAACATATTTGCTCCTGAACCAACTTCAGAACCATCGTCATCAGGAGATCCAAACTCTGCTACTTCAGTTCCTCAACAACAACCACACGAACACCTTAGAAAATGGACACATGACCATCCATTGGACAACATCATTGGAAACCCTTCTCGTCCAGTATCCACTCGTAAAAAACTTGAAACTGATGCCTTGTGGTGCTTCTTCAACTCCGTACTATCTAAAGTGGAACCAAAAGACGTTAAAACTGCCATGACTGAAGACAGCTGGTTCAATGCCATGCAAGAAGAAATTCATGAGTTCGATCGACTAGATGTATGGGAATTAGTACCTTCTCCTGACTGTGCTATGATCATTGCTCTAAAATGGATCTTCAAAGTAAAACTTGATGAGCATGGTGATGTACTAAAGAATAAGGCTCGATTGGTTGCAAAAGGATACCGTCAAGAGGAGGGTATTGACTTTGAAGAATCATTTGATCTAGTTTCACGTATCGAGGCAATCAGAATCTTCCTGGCTAACGCTGCAAGTAAGAACATGGTAGTCTATCAGATGGATGTAAAGACGGCTTTTCTTAACGGAGATCTAAAAGAAGTAGTATACGTCAGCCAACCTGAAGGTTTTGTGAATCCAGAGCATCCTACTCATGTCTATCCCTTGAAGAAGGCCCTTTACGGTTTGAAGCAAGCTCCAAGGGCATGGTACGACACTCTATCGAATTTTCTTGTATCTAATGGATTCAGCAAAGGAGCAGTTGATCCGATATTGTTCACCAGAAAGTCAGGCAAACACTTAATTCATGTTCAAATCTATGTTGATGATATTATTTTTGCCTCGACTGACCCCAATGAATGTGACCGTTTTTCTAAAGAGACGGGCTCTAAATTTCAAATGTCAATGATGGGACAAATGTCATTTTTCTTGGGATTACAAATTTCACAAAGTCCCGGAGGCATTTTTATTAATCAATCTAAATATGCTAATGAAATCTTAAAGAATTTTGGATTTGATTCTTGTGACCCTGTTGACACTCCCATGGTGGAGCGTACTAAACTGGATGAGGACTACTCAGGGATCATGGGTGACCAAACTAAATATCGTAGTATGATTGGGTCCCTGATGTACCTACTTGCCAAGAGACCAAACATTCTGTTTGTATGCATGTGTGCAAGATATCAGGCTAAGCCTACCAAAAAGCACCTTGAAGCGGTTAAACGGGTCTTTTGGTATCTCCAAGGAACCATCAACATGGGACTTTGGTACCGGAAGGACACCGGTATGTCACTAACAGCCTATGCAGATGCTGACCATGCAGGTGTCAAGATACACGCCGAGGTGCTCAGTTTTTAGGAGATAAGCTTGTGAGCTGGTCTTCAAAGAAACAAATGAGTACTTCTATATCCTCTACAGAGGCAGAATACATAGCCATGTCATCTTGTTGTGCTCAAATCCTATGGATGAGATCCCAATTATCTGACTATGGCTTTGAATTCAACAAAATCCCTCTGTACTGTGATAACAAGAGTGTCATTGCTCTCTCATGCAACAACGTTCAACATTCAAGAGCAAAGCATATCGACATTCGACATCATTTCATCAGGGAGCAAGTGGAGAACGGTGTGGTGGAACTATATTTTGTGAAGATTGAATATCAGTTAGCAGATATCTTCACCAAAGCTCTTCCTAGAGAACGTTTTGAGTATATCCTTCCACGACTTAGTCTAAAGAGTCTTCAACCGGAAACACTCAAACGTCTTCAAGAGGAAGACGAGGAGTAAAAGTTTTTCTTCATCCATCTCTTGTAAATATTTATTCAAAAAAAAATTATAAAACCCACAAAAAGAAAATAGAAAAATTTAAAATTTAAAAAATCTATAAAAATCAGAAAATCTTTGAAAAAGCTAATATATATATATATAAATATATATATATATATATATATATATATATATATATATATATATATATATATATATTCCCATCTTTTTCTATTCTTCGATAACATCTACGGTCTTTGAGTTGTCACTCTAAGAATGACACGGGTCTTTAGATGAAGTTCGAATGTATATAAGCTTTAAAATAAAAAAATAATAATAATAAAATAAAAAAAACATTTTGAGAGAATGAAAATCAAAGGTTTATAGTAATTTCAGACTGTACCCCGTTTTAAAAGAAAGAACAGAGCCATGCTATATCTTACTTTTCAAATCTCATGCTCTGATTCTAAAAACAAATGTTTGTCACCAAAAAGACAAATGTTTCCTTCCCAAATATTTTTCCTTCTATAAATTCTTCTGAAAAATATTTGTTATCTAATGAAAACTAAATAGCTTTGAAAAATAACTCAGACTCCATTTTTGAAAATCATCTGGACCTGTCATTTGTCAAAATCTCTATCTCTCAATCAACAACTTATGTCATTGATTGAGGGGGAGAATGATTTCAATTAAATCAAAAAGGTTATTTGTCAAACAATTGCAATGTCTTACACAATTGGTTCAGACCTTGGCTAATGTTATGTTTTCATAAGATACTTAAGCATGCTTGAACATTGGAGTTTAAAGTCTCAAAATCTGATCCTTATCAGTTAAAATATTTTTCAAAAGCAAGTCACAATTCTCCTCCAAAGTTTTCAAAATTAATTTAAATCAATAGAGATCACAAATCGCAATGGAGTTGAAAATTGTGATCGGAGGTGAATTTGTGATTTAAATTGGATTTAAAACTGATAATTCGATAAATGGTTTTGTAATTGATTAGCAAGCTCTCCTCCCTACATGTGCCAAACGATTTCAATTTTTCCCTGCACATGTTGAGGGGGAGCATCTGTATCAAACCAAAAATGATTGAAACGTGATTGATTTGTCTCTAATTGCAGGTTCTTCCTAAAATGTGCAAAAATTCTTTCGAATCTCGATGCACATATTGAGGGGGAGCAATTTTTTTGAAAACTACGTCCTTTCCCAAAATTATCTTTAACAAAGTATTTAAAATACTAATTTTAATTGGGAAAGTGATGTCGATATTTTTAGAAAATGTTGATCAAAGAAGTGAATTCTTCCTCTTGCCTCCATGTGCCAAAGCAATTTCAAACATACGATGCACATGTTGAGGGGGAGCCTTTTCTGAAATATCAAAAACAATTTAGGTACAAAATGCTTTGATCATGTATCACAAGTACCTGGATTGATTTTCAAATGGTTTTCAATTGGTTCCCATGTCAGAAGAACAATACCAAAAAGACCGACCAAATTTACTTTATGTATGGAGATATAAGGATGGTTAGGTTAGGTATTCGCTCCCAAGATCCCGCCAGATCCTGAGGGATCTACCCAGGGACAATCCACTAGATAGTGTAGAAGTCCTTAGGTATGATGAAAAAAGGAGATAAATGAGAAATAGGAAGAGTGCGGACTGAGACAGAGCTAGTACTGGAATAAACTCAACTAGGTTCTAGTTATGAAGTCTCGGTAAGCACTGAAGGGGTTGAAGAATGAAAAATAATTGAATGTGAAAATGGTGAAAAGAAATAGCCCTCCAATAATTCAACCTTAGGGCAGAAACCGGGTTCAATACATATGATACTGGTGGTTACTAAGGTAACACCGATATTGAAGACAAGACGTCATGGACCCAGTGACGCACTGCACTACAACTTCCCGAGCTACTCAAGTTCCTCTTAAAAGGACTTGTTTCATTCTCACGGGGAACCTACATTATCTATAGACTTTCTCTTAGAGATTGTTGATATTGAAGAAGGAGACCCTCTCCCTAGTCTTCGGCATAGGAACCAAATGTGCACTATTGAGTCTAGAGCCACGAGATCATTAATAAATCTCTCTAGGACACAATCAATAAAGACTCACTGCTTCACACAATGTGGAAAGTGAGATTATATCTTAAGAGTCCTACGCATTATCCTTATGGTATTGCCAGAACATCTGAGTGATGTGTAAAATATTCACGATGAAGATGGAAATCCTTCTACAGCCAACATTAAACAAGCTCTTGGTGGGTAACATGTGAGATCTATCCAATAGATCAAACTTGTGACAACTGGATAGAAACGATGGGGCGATTCAACATTCAATCAACCTTGGTCCAGGAAATGGATTGACGGATACCTTTGAAAAACCGGTCGTTGTGCTTAAAATTCTTTTCTCTAGCACATCGACTGTGTATAAATATTTCAAAATAAAAGGTGTTTATGATTGACAATTGATTTTCCTTAAAACCTTCGTTGTATTGCAAAACACTTTATATTAAGCAGTACACGATTGTTTTCAAATAAATTTTTCATCAATCAGTGAATCTCAATTTGCTGGTTCACTCACTCCGTGTTGTCTTCTTTGGGACGTTCCGGTTTGAGAACAACTAGAACATTGCTGAAACCCTGTCAAGGAGATTCTTCGAATTATACTCGATCACGTACTTGTACTGATCAACGGGAAACGTGGGCGTGTACCTCAATTCAATGAAAGTGATCAAAGACACTTTCGCGCGCTTTATTGCTAACTGTTGTATGCATGTACACCCAACGTTTGCGTACCGATCGTAATTGAGAGGTCAATTCATAGCCGCATGCTCACACAACACATTCATTTCTAAAGAAATCATGATAAGTGCATCAACGACTCTGATATTTTCACTCCATGCTTCTGCTACGCTGCTGCAAATATCATGTATCAACTAAAACTTCCGCTACTCTATTGAGAAGAAATCATGATGAAGAATGTGAGCATGTCGGTCCAATGTCACAACATTACATAATGTCAACACTACAAAGGAAGAGTAAGAGATTCATGGTAGCTGATGATCTCAAAGCTGGCTTAAAACTCATCATCACGTGGATCAGTTAAAGACCTCCACTTGGATTAACCAAACATGCAAAACATGAAGAATCAAAGACTACGGGCTACTAAGCAAAGAACTTAATCAAGAATCCTAGAATAATCAAATGTAATATCAGTTTGTATTCATTGTAAGTTGAGGTGACCTCCCTTAGGGGGAGATTGTTAGGATTTAGAAAATCCAGTTGTTAAAGTGTCGGTCACCTTAAGTATATGTAATCGTTAGAAAGCTCGTAGTCGTAGTTATTAATGTTAGTTAGTATTTAGTTAAGTAACACCGTGGAGGACGGACGGGTCTTTACCCACTGTATGCCTGATCCACAGCCCGTAGGAGGCGTATTTTGTAAGATATTATAAATACCCTCTACCTCCCAAGGTAGAGGGTTGGAGCTCATAATAAGATTTTTCTTTCTCTCACTAAGCTTCCTAAACCTCTTAACTTTCTCTCTCTAAATCCTAAGCCATACGCCCCATTTATACTATGGTTTGATGTGTTTGTGAAATCCAATATGTTACACTTTAGCATATGATTTTTATCGAGACAATTTGAACAACATAGATGTCGACTGGTGAGGACCACGAGCATCAAAGTGGGTTCACAGTTGAGTCAAAAAACAACTTAACACCAAAGGATGATGAAAAATTTAATAACAGAAAGTCACAAGAATAAATCAATACAAGATGCCAAAACTTAACATATCATTATCAAGGTTCATAGTACAACGATAATCAAAAGAAGGGAAAATGTTAAACCTTATCAAAGTGAGATTGAAGATCTTTGAAGATGAAAGCTAACTCGAGAACCCCACACAAATCGAATCTCCAATCGAACCTGAGCAAGACCCAAACAACTTCAGAACACTTTTAGGAACACTATTTTTTGTGATGGATTTGAGATTGGATTTGTGTGTAGTTCAGCCCCTCGAGTAGCATAAGAAAGTATTAAGGAGGAAAGTCTTTGCCATGAGTTTTGGTATGGAAAAATAAAGCGCTCTATTCCTGGGAAACATCCTTCTCGAACACAAATTCATAGCCGGTCATGTGACATTATCTGGGACGAAGGGAAATTAAGATTGCGTTAGCCCTCTTTGTATCATTCCCTCGTTGATGATTCGTAGGGAGGATGAGAGTGGAGTTTAGATGTGCAGGTTACCTTTTCTAGTTAACCTCTCTTCTAGGTTCGACCTAGTTGAAAGGGATAAATGAGAAACTAGGCTTTTGCCCTTTGTTAGGTTAGGGTATATGGTGGCAGGAAAGAAAAAGGATGGGGGAACAAAATGTATGCTTCATATACCTAAAGTTAGGAAAGTGGAATGGAAAGATGGAATTGCAGGTCACCATTTTTAGTTTTCTTTTTGGGTGAGTTGACTTAGGCGAAGGGTAGAGGCAGAAGAAGGAGGTAGAGTAGTTGAGGTGTAACAATTTTGTGGTTGACTCCATTTTGTTTGAAAGACGCGGGAAAAAGAAAAGCAGAAAATGATAAAATCAAAAAAGAGGAAGAGGGGGCGGTTAAATCGAGGATAGGAGAATAAAATTTTTACTTTCTTAAATAATTTGTATACTTTTAATTTTTGAGATAAGGTTTTAATTGTTAAATGTTGTAAGTAAACTAAAATTTGGATTATGTATTTTATGTCCCGCGATATTATACCGTGACTGAAGTATTATAGTTTGATACTTTTTATACTGAAACGCCTTAAGAATACGTTTCTGAAATGGTATTATATTGGTAATATTTTCTATTCCGGGGATTTACCATATGTTTACTTTGCCCTTATTATAGTGTCGGTACGCGTGCGGTGCCGATCTCAATGGGAAAACGAGATAACCTCTCGTCTTACAAATTTAATCATAAGAGAATTTCAGGACTAAAATATGACAATTCTCTAATTAAATTATAATGCAAAAGGTTATACAGTATGCTACAATGTATGAGTTATCCACTCAAAATGCTCAGGCAAGCTAATGTATGCTTAATGAATATGCTTAGTAATAATAATACCATTTATTATTTAATAATAAGGTGGAAAATTACCGTGTGTCACATCCTCCCTGCCTTAAAAGGAAAACCGTCCTCGGTTTTCAGTTAGAGTTACTTGCTGAAGTTGAGAAAAGATGTGGGTATTTATGCTTGAATTCATTTTCACGTTCCCACGTGTATTCCGGACGTCTTTGAGAGTTCCAACAGACCTTAACGATAGGAATGCGGCTTTGGTTGAGCCGTTTGATTTCTCGATCCATGATCTCAATGGGTTCCTCAACGAAATTCAATCATTCGTCGATTTGGATTTCTTCCAATGGAATAGCAAGAGTTTCGTCAGAAAGACATTTCTTCAAGTTGCATACGTGAAACACATTATGCACGGAGCTGAGTTCTTGTGGTAACTCGAGTAGGTAGGCCACTCGCCCGATTCTGGCGAGAATTTTAAAAGGTCCAATGTAACGAGGATTTAACTTTCCACGTTTTCCGAAATGGATTACGCCTTTCTATGGCGAAACTTTTAGCATGACTTTATCTCCCACTTGAAACTCAAGTGGCTTTCGTCTCTTGTCCGTGTAGCTCTTTTGACGATCACGTGCTGCTTGTAGCCGGTTTTTGATTAGCTGTGACAACTCGTAATTTCAGGTTATTTCTCAAACTTTGAAAATTTTACTATTCATCTTGGGAATTTACTATTCACCAGTTACTATTCATCATTTTACTATTCATTATTTTTTAATTCGGTTTAAGACTTTGAGAGGTTATTTCAAAATTTTACTATTCATGAAACACTATTCATTCCCGGAGAAAATCACTATTCATGATTCACTATTCATCATTTTTCGTAAACTAGGTTTACGAGTATCAAATACGCGTAACCTGGAGGGTTAAGCTGCGTATACATGGAACATCATTGAGACTATTTCATATAAACTAGAGTTAGTCTACATATCATCAGTAACATCATTTTCATATTAGTTCAGGCATGGGTTTGCATATTTCATTAACGTATATTTAATTATTAACTAAACGCTATCGCACGATCATTTATTTTGAATAATTGATCCAAAACTTAAGAAAATTATCCTAATATATTTTTATACTCATTTTAAGACTATAAAAATTATATTATTAGTTTACCCGATGTTTTGAATTTATTTTGTATATATATTGTTATATATATATATATATATATATATATATTTACGACGGTTTTCGTAAATTCAATTTGATAAATATTTATTCACTCAATACTTGCGAGAAATGCATTTTTATAATTTTTATAACTTCAATATATTTTATTTTGTTCCGCTAAAATCGATTTCTAGCTAACGCTACACTAAATAATTAATTATATGTACAAAATATACATTATACTTAACTTTATACACATTTAACTAACAAAAATACACCTCATCCCTCCCCATTTCCCTCTTTCCGACCAAACACACCCTTGTCATCCTTTTTATTAATATCTTGAAGCTAAGAATGTACACCTACACATTTAGGAGAAGATATTATGTAATACAAGAGTTCCAAAATTTCAAAACACATAGCAACACATTTTTTTTAAAAAGGTGAAAATGCAAGAACTCTCTTATTTTCATCTCCATGGTCGGCCAAGCTAGGAAAACAAGAAGAAACCATCAAATTTTCAAGATTCAAGTGTTAAACAAGTTCATTAGTAATCTATTTCAAGGTTATGAAATAAAAACCTAAAGATTAATTAAGTTTCTAGTTCCAAAAACTCTTCAATCACTCAAGTAAGTGTTCTAAATAATTTTCCTAATCTTTCATACTCTTACTTGATGTATTTTTATGATCTAGTAAGAAAAACATGCAAGTATTCTATGATTCATACCACTTTTACATGTTTTTATCACTTATAATGAGTTTTAATTATCCTATAATTATTCCCATGAAACCTATCATTTTTGGTGAAGTTTAGGAACCCATGACATCCTAAGAAGGTGTATGGTAGGTTTAGAATTTGAAATGGTTGAAACAAGATTTACGCAATGAAAATCAAGTTAGACGATAAATAAATAGTTGCTGTCCATTTTTGTAAAATCTGGAAATTTCGACAGGTCATGGAATATTTTGGTTTTTATTTTTAGATAATAGACTTTAAAACAAAACCGTGGTCGCTTGAACGGGTTAAAACGGGTTTATAACGAATAAGTTACGCTATTTTCAAGTTTAATGACGTAAACTAATTTTCTGAAAAATACAAGCTGTCAAGGATTATTTAAGGGGCAAAAATGAGTTTTAAACCTTATCTAAATGAGTCGATTTATCAAAAATATATTAGTATACATTAACACGAAATCAAGGATATATAGAACGTAGAAAACGGACCTATAACGCTAAAGATATACATATTTGAAATACGACGATCACAACTATTTTCTTCAGCACTAACACTTAAATATTTTTCTGTCAAAAAGGTTGTCGCGGATGACCATGTTTGGAGCCGTTTTTCTCAATGATCGAGTTGGTTTTGGTAAAATAGTATCTTTGAGTAAAAGTTAGTTCACCGAGCCTATTTTCCAAAATATCCAGCCGTTCGTCAAACGGATTTATAACGAGTAACTTATGACCTCTCAAACATTCATGAAAACTGCCAAGAAATTGCATTTTTAGCCCGACTACCTCAATTCATCATCATTTTTATCTAGGATCGAGACTCGTATGGACAAAAGTTCAGTGTTACGACTTTTAGATAATGTTACAAGCTTTCTAAAACCAGTGGGTTTATTTCCTAACACTCAATATTTACCGATTTACGACTAGATTTCTGAGGCTACTTAGTCACTTTCACGAATTATCAAAGTACATTATTTTGCGACGAAAAGCTATAATTTCTTGATAAATCACTAAACGACTATCGTAGGATGTTGTGTCAACGTAAATACTTGTAAAGTATTTTGGTAACTTGACAAGATGTCATAAACATATATTTCGACGATAAACTCTATTTTCAAAACTGCACAAGTGGTATAGATTACATGTGGATTTGCATGTACGATATATATTCATGATTTATAATAGATCATATCATTCATATTAGGTTGCAGATAGAAATGCACCTCATTTCAGTATTGCCACTATATCTTCAAATCATTGTACCAGGTGAGTTTTCATAGCCCCGTCTTTCAAGTTTATACTTTATTTCAAACCTACGGGGGAGAATACATTGCACATCATTTTTATTACGATACCAAGTATATCAAATTCTTTACATTGCTTAAGTTACCTCATTGCCAATTGAATGTCCCCATTTCATAATCATGAACCGTTAATTACGGAGTAAGCGAGGGTGAGTGAATAGATCTATTGAGGGTGACTCCTCCATCCGGGTTGGTGGATTCCAACTGGTCAAACGGATGCATTTCATTTAATATCATAATTTGAGTTGTTTGGCAAAACACACTGTTGGGGCGAACACCATGATCAGTCTAGCTTCGGTGTCATGTGCTTATAGCAATTGTAACATTTTTTAGGTGACATATTTGTCATACATGACTTATACTTGTGGTGATCGTATAAAACATTTACATAAACTCTATGAACACACTCAACCTTTGTGTTGACACTTTTAGCAATGTATTTTCAGGTATCTAAGGCATATACTTCATGGCATGCATAAGGACTTATCATAGAGTCGCGGTGACGACGCGTCTCTCATGGATTTTATGCACTTTAAAATATCGTTTGAATTGTAACAAACTTATTTTCGCAAATGTTGACTAACTTTTTGGGACCTATCTTTTGTAAACTCTGAATGTTTTATTATATCAAACGATGTGTTTTCCAAACGACACTTTAGGTCGTTCAATATAACTGTAACTGTGATGCTATGGCAGTCATCCCCCAGGAATTCCATTCCGCTGCAAAACAGGTATTTTGGGGTGTGACATTAGCACTATTTTTTCAGTAGTTTCTTGAATTAGCTACAGACCAGTAAGTTGACTTTCTCCGACTTCGGCCCAACACACGGGCGATCTGCATTTTCGACCATAGAGTGCTTCGTATGGTGTAGCTTTGATGCTTGTGTGATAGCTATTGTTGTAAGAGAATTCGGCTAATGGCAAATGTTTATCCCAACCATTTCCAAAATCTATTACACATGCTCTTAGCATATCCTCCAGAGTTTGAATGGCCCTTTTGCTTTGCCCATCAGTTTGAGGATGGTAAGCGGTGCTTATGTCAAGGTTAGATCCTAAAGCATCTTGAAGTGACTTCTAGAAATTTGAGGTGAAACGGCTATCTCTATCCGAGATTATGGAGATTGGTACACCATGGCGTGTGATGATTTCCTTCAGGTACAATCGTGCAATTTTGTCCATACCGTCATTTTCCTTTATCGGTAGAAAATGAGCTGACTTGGTGAGACGGTCAACTATTACCCAAATAGTGTCGTAGCCATTAGAGGTCTTAGGTAGCTTGGTGATAAAGTCCATTGTTATGCGTTCCCATTTCCACTCAGGAATTTCGGGTTGTACCAGTAGACCTGAGGGTCTCTGGTGTTCGGCTTTGACTTTTGAGCAGGTTAAACACTGGCTAACATATGTCGCAATGTCGGCCTTCATGTTTGGCCACCAGTACAATTTCTTCAGATCTAGATACATCTTGTCGGATCCTGGGTGTATGGAGTATTTAGATTTGTGGGATTCGTGCATAATGATATCACGAATTCCTCCATAACGTGGAATCCAACTTCGATTCTTAAAACATAAGGTTCTATCCGACCTTTTTACGAATCCATTTTCACTTTCTGGCATTCCGTAAAGGTTCTCATTTGGGCGATTCTCTTCTTTGAGTGCTTCTGATTGAGCTTCAAGAATCTTGGATGGAAGAGGTGAACTGATGGTCATACCCAAAGATCTTACTCTAAGGGGTTTTGGTCGCTCTTTTCTACTGAGAGCATCAGCAACTACGTTTGCTTTACCCGGATGGTAACGAATTTCGCAATCGTAGTCGCTGAGTAATTCCAACCATCGGCATTGTCTCATGTTTAGTTCTTTTTGGTCCAAAATGTGCTGTAGGATTTTGTGATCGGTATACACTACACACTTTTTGCCATACAAATAATGTCTCCAAATTCTGAGTGCGAACACAACCGATCCTAATTCCAGGTCGTGTGTTGTGTAATTCTTCTCATGGGTTTTCAGCTGGCGAGAGGCGTATGCTATTACCTTCTCTCTTTGCATTAACACCGCTCCTAGCCCTTTGTGTTTAGCGTCACAATAGACGACAAAGTCTTCACTACCCTCGGGTAGGGCCAAGATAGGTGCACTACACAACTTTTCCTTAAGGAGTTGAAAAGCTTCTTCTTCCTTTTCTCCCCAGTTAAACTTAACGTTTTTCTAGGTTAGTTTGGTTAAAGACTTAGCTATCTTTGAGAAGCCTTCAATAAACCTTCTATAGTATCCAGCGAGTCCTAAGAATTGGCATATTTCAGCAGGTGTTGTGGGTGTCGCCCAATCCTTTATTGACTCGATCTTTGCGGGATCTACATGAATACCCTGACTGTCGATTACGTGACCCAGAAATTGCACAGTTGATATCCAAAACTCGCAGTTTGAGAACTTAGCATACAATTCGTCCTTCTTTAGCAATTCCAAGATCAACCTAAGATGTTCCTCGTGTTCTTTCATGCTCTTGGAATAAATCAAGATATCGTCAATGAAAACGATTACAAATTTGTCCAGGTATGGTTTGCATACTCGGTTCATGAGGTCCATGAACACAGCTGGTGCATTGGTCAACCCAAAAGGCATGACTTGGAACTCATAATGTCTATAACGAGTTCTGAAGGCGGTCTTGGGAATGTCTTCCTCCCGAACTCTTAGTTGATGGTATCCGGACCTTAAGTCAATTTTTGAATAAACACTCGAACCTTGAAGTTGGTCGAACAAATCGTCGATTCTTGGGAGTGGGTAACGGTTCTTAATGGCCAGTTTGTTCAACTCACAGTAGTCAATGCACATTCGAAGTTCCATCCTTCTTTTTGATGAATAGACCGGTGCTCCCCATGGTGAAGAACTCGGTCTGATGAATCCTTTTTCCCCAAGTTCGACGATTGGTCCTATAGCTCCTGTAGTTCTGTTGGAGCTAGTCGATAAGGTGCTCTTGCCACAGGAGCGGCACCAGGCACTAAATCAATTCGAAATTCAACCTGTCGCCGAAATGGCGGAAGTCCCGGTAAGTCTTCAGGAAAGACTTCTAGAAATTCTCTCACTATTGGAACGTCTTCCAAACGTTTTTCTTCCGTTTCCTTTTCTTCCTTCCCAGTGACTTGGGCTAGGAAGAGATGACATCCTTCCTTGATACACTTTAACGCCTTAGTGCAGGAAATGATGTGTAGTCTCGACGCACTTCTTCTATCACTTCTGTCTCCTTCCACAGTTA
>OU343217.1:254314825-254351736 GCA_910596185.1 Chrysanthemum makinoi
AAACTTGGTGACAAACCCGCGAATCAAAACATAGCTTAAACGTGACGCGACCTCTAAACCTGTTTAGCTTCTTGATTCATTCGCGTCTAACCATCAGTTGATAGGATTTGTGGTGGCGGCGCAGGTGGAGTAGCCGTGGCCAGAACAGATGCGGCGTCGGAAAAGAGTGGTAGGAGGGGATATGGAGGCTGTGATGTTTCTATCACTAAAAACCCTAAACCTAGATGCAATTTTTTTTCTTTTTATACATGGAACAAGGAATAATTATGTAATTATTCAAAAGATAGGGGGGATGGACAGAAGTTAATTCACAGGGACTAAGAGTGTAATTTTTGCTCTCTTTCACGATATAACGATTCGGGGCTCATTTGGACTAGTAAACGCGTGGTAGAAATTACGAAACTTACACCATTGTGTTCCGAATAATTTTTTTCAGTAAAAACGAGTGTTCACACGAATAATTTCTCATATATAATATCCAAATTAAACTAAATCATTGGTTTTGCCAGTACACGTTGTGTCTAATTTTCACGTTTTACGAGATAACTTCTCGTTTCCCACGTAAATGAGCTCGGAAAGTTCGTAAAGGAATTATAGGCAAAATTCCTTGAAAAATGAATATCTGGAAATATAGGGATGTCACATATCTAATATCAAAGCATACGAAACGAACATTATTGTGAGCATTGTTAGCAGAGTGTTACAAATTTACCCTTGCCACTCCAATGTTATTCGAGATAGGAGAGCAAGTGTCATCGAGGACGATGGACACTTAAAGGGGTAATTGTAACACTGTAAGAAAAATTTTCATCGGGCGTTGTATAAAGAGATGATTCGTTCATAACCAAACTACGTCCATAAGATACAATGATTCAAAAGTCAATCACTAACTAATCTATAAGAACTTGAACTTAAGCGTCAGAAAAAGCTAATACAAGACAATGTGAATTTTAGGTTTCCACCAGGGACGCATCAGAAGCAAATTCGTAAGCATGTGGGGCGAGAGATATAAGCTTTTACCAAACTTTCCACTCACTTCGGACTATCGCCGTGGCTCCATCACCTCTTCCATGGTTGTTAGGTTAACTCACTTAGTTAGTTTATTTAAAATGTCATGTTTGATTTAGGATTGATTTAAAATGGGTTAAATGGAGTAAACATGTCAATCCATCAACTTATTTTACTAATGTAACACGTTTTTTATGCAAGAAATCTTTGCATAGATAAATAGAATATGTCGGGGTCAGTATTAATCAATATTGGTGTCTATGGCTGTTGAGGCTCAATTCGATTTATTTTGTTTCACTAACTCGCTAACCCAAATCAGGTTCTAAGTCAATTTGTTTTGATTCATCAACTCGCTAACCTGCACCACGATCGAAGTCTTTCTAAACACACAAATGAGTAAATATAAAAACGAGTTTATTGTGACAAAGCATCAAACTTGAAGGGAGTATGTTGTACTTTAGTACCTCCACGGCTCCACCCAATTGCAAAAACACAATAGTAGGTATCTTGAACTCCTCCAATTATATATAAACAAAACAAAATAGAAAAAAAAAAAAAAAACACCCAAAGACACCTTCTTCACTTTCATTCTTTCTGTCTTTGTTTTTGTCTTTGCCTTTGTTAGAACTGAAAACAATAATGGATCAGAAAACAAATGTTTTCATATGGGATATGGATGAAACTCTAATCCTTCTAAAATCACTAATCACAGGTTCATATGCAAAGGCTTTCAATGGCTCAAAAGATGTTCAAAAGGGTATTGAAATTGGTAAAACTTGGGAAAATCAAATCTTGAGAATTTGTGATGATTACTTCTTTTATGAACAAGTAAGTGAAAATAAACATTACCCATGTTTTCTTTTTTGTTAATTTTCAGTTTTTTTGTATTAAAATTAAATCTTGATTTGAGCAGATTGAAGGGTGCAACAAGCCTTATGTTGATGCAATGAGGGAATATGATGATGGGTTGGATCTTACTGATTATGATTTTGCAAATGATGGTTTTGTTGCTACTGCTTTTGATGATGATGAAAATAAGAAGAAGTTGGCTTATAGACATAGAATCATTGCTCAGAAATATCAAAAGGTTAAATTTTTTATGCTTATCTTGATATTTGTATAAATATTTTTTTTTTCTTTCAAGAAATTGACTTAGAAAGTTGAAATGTATGATTTAGAATTTGCTAATCTTGATACCAATTTTTTTCTAAAGTTTTTTGCTCATTTTCATGTTTCTAATGAACAGTTAATGTATGGATTTTTTTCTTCTTCTAAAGTTTGTTGTTTTGGAACAGTGGTTCTGTAACTTGAGAAAAGCTAGCTATTCAATGTTGAAATGTAGATTATTGGTTATTAAACAAATTGTGGCGGTTTGGAAATAATCATACGTCAACTTCACACTTATATTCGAAAAAGACACTTTTGAAAAACAAAAAGTGGTCTACTATTTATTGCATTGAATTGCCTGCAACAGAAGTAACTTTTATGTCTTTAACAAGTTAGAAATCGCTCGCATTAGATCTACTACGGTATATGTTTTGGTTATCTGAAATGAAAAAATAACATTGGTTCTGTACTCAACAAGGATATAGGCTCAAACACAATATAATACTATAATTGGTTTTTTTCTCCCTTATTTGAAAGAATTCTAACACCTTAACGGAAACTTCTGCAATACATACAGAAGGTACTAAGTCTTAGAATTAATTTCATTTATAGTATGTGGGTCCTCGTAGGACCATAGGGCAACATTCATTCATTTTTAGTGTTTTCTCATTCTGACTATGCATACGTCTTCTTAGCTTTTGATCGTTTCACTAAACTTGCTTGGAAAATTATGTTCTTTTATCATCTCTGCGGCCTACACCAGAATTAAGTTGCAGCACAAAGTCAGAAGCATTTCTGACGTGGCTTTTTTTGGGATAAATCAACTTCTTATACAGAACTTATAGGTCTAAACTCAGACCATGCATTTTGCGTTAAAGTTAATGTAATTTCTATCTAGGGCCTTTTGTTAGAACTGAATTTCCCACTTCTGGAAGTGTTGTACAAGTTCCACTAAACAATGTACTAATCACAATTGTCGTACGCTAGTCTAATTACGTATCGTTGTGAATTTCACTACTAATTTTGTTGTTTTTCATTCCATTAGTTTATTTTCATGCACAACGTGTGACTTTTTATATATATGGAATCTTTAAATATGCAGGGCTTGCGTAGCGTATTTGGGGAAAAGATGATAAGATCCTGGGATAATCTTTATGCTGCGACTGATGAATATACAGACAAGTGGTTTACGTCAGGTAAGTTGATTTCATTATATAATAACTTCTAATTCTTATAATGTCATTTTCATAGACAGCAACGAAATATTGTCATTTATTTTGTGACATATATATTAAAAGAGAGGTGAGATTTACAACAAATGGTTGGCGACGATGAATTTATTTCGTTGCTTGTGGCTAAATATGTTGCATAACTCTCGTTTAGTAGTGTTATCATCTTTGGATTTATTACTATTATAAACTCTGGCTTGATGCTTTTCTGCAGCAATTGGTAAAGTAATTGTATATAAGTGGTCACAAGTTGAAATACCAGTTTTGCAAAATGCATGAGATAGGAATTAAGTTTTCATTTTAATGCTCAAAAGTTAAAAACGATGAAAACAATTCTATTTGGCACTAAAGGAATCTTAGTTTACATATAGGGTTTAATGTGAGATGGGTTAATATACCTTCAAGCTTCTGGGATCTAAGCATATTTTGCATGGTAGAAGCACTCAAGCACATGAGACAACTAATTGACTAATCGAGGTAATTGGTATATGCATATAGGATCTTAGACTTAAATTTGTAATATTGAATTATTGATCATTATGGTATTCCATGTGCTTTATTAGTTAAGCTAATTAATGCAGTAGCTTCATGATTGATACACATACCATACAGTTTTCTTTTTCTAATAAGAACTCAGAAAAACCTGTAAATTGAGGAGGTTTTTCTGGTAGCTTTTAGTCTAGTGCAGTAGTGCTTGAAATACCTGTAAATTTGGTTTAGTTTGGGTTCGACTGGTCAGTAGTATACCGTAGTGCTAATTTGTGCAGATCTTTCATTTTGCAGCTCGGGCATGCGTGGCACAATGCGCAATTGGAAACAAAGATCCCACTCCCTCAGTAGAATTAGGGGATCCCAACTCAGATTCGACAAGTTCAAGAGTTCAAAACATCAATGTTATTGTAACTTCAGGCTCACTAATACCTAGCCTCGTCAAATGCTTACTATTTCGACTCGATGATTTGTTTTCATACGAAAATGGTTAGTCACTTTTGTTTGAAAATCTACTTTCTTTATATATGTATCATGGTAATTAGTTCGTGAGTCTCGCCATTAAATGTTTATGGGCTGTTTGTGTTTGCAGTTACGAATTGATTCTATAAAATAGTCAACTTTAAATGTTAGAATCATATCTGATAGTCAATAATGATTTTTTTGACGCAGCTGCAACAAACTGATCCTCTGAATAAAATAAAATTACTTATCTAGGGGCTTAGGGCATCCACTACCATAAACCTTTGAAAGGTTTATAAATTTGTCATTTCATGCCATATCACCAACACATAAACGTTGTTTTTTTTTTTTTGAAAAGGTAAATTATATTAAAAATCAAATGTCTACAAAGTCAAGCTATGAGACTAAAGGACACTCCTAAGGACTCAATTTTTAGCTGAGCCAATCAATACAAAGGTACTGACTAACATACATTCTTAAACTAAAGCATTAAACATTCTTGAGCACTAATTACTAATCAACACTATACCAAAACTATAAGTAACATACACTCTTAAACAAAAAAACTTCGTATTTTATAAAACTCTTTATTGTGCATAAGGTATGGAAAATTTAATTAATATCTCATATAAGTCAAATGCATTATTTCATGAAGAGGTTAAGATTTTGTACATTGTAAAGCCACATAAGAATTAATCAAAGCTGAAAATGGATGAAACAAACATTAGACTTTTCTATGATTTTAGACCTTGTCTTTGAAATTTTGCTACACTAAGACATGTGACTATCTAGTTATTATAAGTTCAAACAACAGTGACACATCCTACCAATATCTTCTTCTACTGCCCATTTTATTACACTTGATCCTTTATTATGACATTCGATATCAAATGATGACTTTCAAAACATACATCCAAAATACCCCTTTATTATGGATTGCATTTTATATGATGGGAGAACAACAAATATGTGGGTGTGGTCTTGTTTAGTTTTGTACAGTCAAATACAGCTGGAACCTAGATGTAACACATATTATTTTTAAAGCTTTGAAAGTTTCTTTATTTTCATGATACCGTGTTATAAAATGACTTTGAAATAGCAATAACTGACAAATTGTCACAGTTTACAGCTCATGGGAAGTAGGGAAGTACCAATGCTTTTCATTGATTAAAGAGCGATTCAACGGACCAAATGTGCAGTTTTGTGCAATCGGTGACGGATGGGAAGAATGTGAAGCATCTGAAAACATGCAATGGCCGTTTGTGCAGATGGATCCTGGGCCGGTTACCACCTCACAGCGTTTTCCTGGGCTCAATCTTGAGACTTTAGGACACTATATTTCTGTCGTTTATGGAGGAGACTCTGATGATGAAGATGAATAAGTCATATGAAAACCCGATAGTCTTGTGTACTTTGTTGTCATTTGAAACAATGGGAGATGATTTCTTTGGGTCAAATATATATTTTTTTTTTTTTTCGGGGTCGAAGTCAAGCACCCTCCCCCCGGGCCCATAGTATAAACTCATGTACATTGTAAATCTAATTCAAGATTATTATCTCTCATATTGACTTTCGTTATGAATATGCTCAACAATAGTAGCGACAGTGAGGCGCAAAGGTGATCCAGTTATGAACGGTCACCCAAAACCTTGTTCTGGAAAGCATGTGAATGGTTTTAAGTTTAGAAACCGATCTATTAATCCAGGGTTCGGGAAGGCCTGCTATGAATGGTTCAAATGTATATCACCGGCCAAAAGGTTTCGTGCTCAAAGCGTAGCAAAGGTATCTTAAAACACTTGTATGAATGCTTAGAATTATTATTGCAGAAAAGCTCAACTTCTAACATGACCAGCTAAGGCTTGAAATAAGTAATTGTTTTGTCAAATACGAAAGTTGTATTTAATTCAGTTTCTTACTATTGATGAAATAACTTGTACTGAAAATATAATGTGTCATAGGTTAATCATATCAAAAGTTAGATTGTTAGTTTTGGGAGTGCAAACCCTATCTCACATCGGTAAAAAGATAATCTCATTTTTTGTATTGGTTCCTTAGCCGAAGGTTTAATAAACATTCAATGTTCGGTTTCTTTGTGCGTATTCTGAGCTTGTTCTCTCGTGATCTTCGGTAAAACATATTGAAGTGCTTTTGAACCGCTGTTTTTGCTCGACATACAACCTCTGATCTAAGGTTTCCGCTTTAAGTAATCGTTCAACAGTTGGTATAAGGTTACTAAACATAATATCAAATTTGACAGAGAAGAATGGTACTGTGGGACAAGGGTAGTATGCCATAAATTTAACTTTATTATGTCTTTTGTTACTCATCACAAGATGATGGTCCAAATAAGATGATTATGACACATCACCAACCAGTTACAAAAATGCAAGTTGTAATATGTCTTCGCTATTCTAGTTTTATTGTATATCTATACTTATCAATCAACTCGAATCTTTTGGTTTCAGTAGATAAAGTGTCAAGTACTTTATATAAAAATATATATATATATATATATATATATATATATATATATATATATTTAGTATCACATCACAAAAAGATTAGCAAGTGGGGAGACGGTGACGATAATCACCAATGACCAATCAATTAAAGATTATATAGTTTCTTTATTGTCATGCTTTTAATCAACTATAGGTCTTTTTATTTGATTAATACCAATATGGTACATCCATTGACTAAATTTGTTGGCCTAAAGTGTCGGTTAACATTATTTATTTTTCTTAACAGCAAACATTAGTTGTATAATCAGTGTGATAATTGGAAACAAAAAAATCACATTAAGAAACTGCGAGACTCAATCAAGCGTGTCGTTGCTATGACCAGGCCGAGTCAAAAACCGTCTTTGTAATAGCTAAAAAACGTTGGAGGCTAATTTACCACAATATCAACTTGATATCGCGGTAATTTATCTAATGTATACTAGTTGACAACTATGTAAGTAAACAAACCGTTTTTTTTGTGTGAAATGTGAACACTTTACGGACATTAAGCTAAGTCCAACAGATTAGTACGTGAGATTTACACAATAGCTTCGTGATCATGCATTCATGTGAGTACCTAAAATACTGACTTTGATTATTTAAAAATTATATTAAAACTTTAGTTCTCATGCCGTCAGGTTATTAAATTACGGTTTTGTATATTATCTTTGACCAAATTGAAACGACTAAAATACCTTTCTACAGGTTAGAATTAGAGGAGAAGACAAAGGTATGTAAGCGATTTCCATTTAGCCAAAGACGAAATCCAAAAACCAAAAGTTTCTTATAAGAACTAATCTCGCAGTTTAGACGCTTAAGGGACTACACCTGCGATTTGGGTAAACCACGTGCGGTTGTGCAATATATTCTAAAATCAGGTCTAGAACTGATAAGGTGTAGATTGTCTAAAGTATAAACCCATTTGAGGTAAATTGCCCAAGCTAATGGTTATAGTACACTTTCCAAGAAAAGGCAAAACATTCATTAGTGTCACAAAAAATATAACTTCTGCTGATAAATGGCTAAAATACTGATTAACCCCACAAGAAACTGGTATTTGTACTTTTTAACCAATCAATTCAAGGGCAAACATGTAAAGCCACATCCTTAATTAACATGAAAACCACAACGGATCACCATTAAGGCAGGCAAATTAGAACTAGTTTTAAGATTTGATGGTTCATTCAAGTTCACGAATATACAATCATATGTCTAACAAAACCTAAGAAGTTAACCTTCTCCAGGTTTGCAAAAAGCTGAGTGAATTTTAGACCAGCAAAAGTCGGCCTCGAAATTCCACATACTGTTGGATGTTTCCTTCACTTGACAAAACAGGGTTTCTTGCTTTAGCATTCTTTGTGTTTAATTTCACTTCATATATAGGGAATTGCTTGCAGTGTACTGCTGTATTAGATGTGGTTTCCAGAAAAACCTCCTCAATGAACTCGTGCGCAACATCTCCATCTTCATCTACTTTGAGACGTTGTGAATACCATCGTAGACCCTGAATCCATCAAAGACAACCTCAAACTGTCAAAAGTTGAATATACCCTTAAATAATAAGATAATGTAATCTTGTGGCCCTAATCAAAGTGGTGATTTCGCCCCCATTTGGTTATGAAGGATCGATAGCATGTTGAATTATACCAACGGGTCAATTGAAAAAACTTAACCATAAAGACAGCAGGTCAGAGAGTCGAATGGGTTAAATTACTTAAATATGGTTGACAACCCACCACAAGCATAAGCATACAACCTCCTAAATCATTTTTATTATTAAATCTAGATTGATAATGTAATAGAATTTTTATTCTCATATTAAAGAGAGTATAACAATCATTTATAGACTTCTATTTTTAGTTATCTAAAGTCTGCCCTTAATATTAAACAGTTTTGGTTGGACAGATTGTTGGCCAGCTACCTGGGTACAAGTCTCCACCATGGCGCTTTTGACTTTTTCCATTCTATTTATAGGTTGCCAAATAAAACAAAATACCCATCTATTTTTAAGTTATGAAAATATCAAAACTAATAACAAAATCAAATATACTCGTATGTTTGATATCGTTGTTAGTCTTGTTATCTTACTATTATAATCATAACTTCATATCTTCCCTTACTATCAATTACAAAAAAAAGTTGGTTATACTTTAGCCAATTGGATTTATATAGATCATATTTATGCCCATTTTATTAATTTTTTCCCGCTACAATGCAAGGGCAATATAAACTTAGTTCATATGATTTATTAAGGTGTACATCCAAAATGTAGGTTTATGATCTAAGTGCGAAGCGTGGGTCAAAAAATCCTAGGTCAACACAATGGACTTTTAAAAGAGAAGTCTTCAAAATGGACATGAAGCTTTTGCGGTGATACCTAACTGAGCTTGTTTAATCCATGCTAAAAAAGTATATGTCCCAAGCCTAACCCCATTCATCCCCTAATCCCTCGACCCACCCATCTTGTCACCTATCCCTAAGCAACATCTTTATGTAATTTTTATTGGACATCCATATTAATAAAAAAATTAAAAAGAGCAGAAGTATTGCCAGTTTCATGGGACGTGAGCAAGTAAAATATATCTCATTTATAATCAGAGATGGTTGAGTCAGTCTAGAGTTTTTCTTTTCCCTTCATCGTTACTTATGTGATAATACACAAGTAGGGTTGGATCAGTTGGAAAACCCCTTGCCTCTCAACCGAGAGGTCAGGGGTTCGATCCTCACTCCCTACAAAAGGCCGGGGGTCCTTTCTACCTTTGGTAGAACTGAAGAATCATCCTCTCTACCTTAGGTAGGGGTAAGTACGAGTCTGTCACATCTTAACCTCCCCCAAACAGGAACAGTATTGGGCAAGATAACCCGTGGAAGACGGCATTGGGAGTTACTTTACTTTACTTTACTTTGTTACTTATGTGATAATACTCTGTAGGGGATATGTAGTAATAACAAACACAATCGGATATACTTAAATCTCTGAAAGGCGGTGAACATTTCAGATCGAATCAATTCTGGTTCTACCAAATTATTCAATCGGATACATCAGAGAATGAGAATTTTTGTATGTGTTTATCCGAGATTTTGGAACCGTATATTTTGATTCACCAAATAAAACCGTATATAACTATAATACGGGATAATGCCAAAGGCGCTTTAGGGTTTTCAGTTATCAATTTTGTCCCTCAATTTTCGAAAATTAATTTATGAGAACATAACTTCAGAATCATAATTCAATCAGATTCCACATTATTTCGAGAGAAACCTTCTGCAGATTCGAGAATTCCTAACATCATAATAAATTCAAGTAGGTGCACTAACTCCAAACCTAAATGATGTATTATTATGATAAAATTGGTCAAAACAAGTTAATCCAATTACACTAAAATATCCAACATTCCTCCCCTATTTTAGTACAATCCTTGATTAACTAAAACAAGTAATCTCAAACAATCAAACTTTTGCATAAATGAAATGTCGTGACAATTGAATTTCACATTAGTACATTACACATTCCAAATATTCGAATACCAAGGTGTCGCTTAGGATTGAACCCTGGGAATTCAATATGAATACACGAAGATAATGTACACAAAAGTTTACATACATAGTAGTTCTATCTTGACACACGTTTTACTAGCCTATGTCCTTATCCTTCATAAGCATGTCAAAGCCAAGTCCCAAATTTCAAGCGCTAAACTTCATGCTCACATAGGTAACTCTTTTAGTCTTGCACCTACAACGCAATTTGTCAAAAGAGCTATTAAGAATATATTCATTCAACCTCCCTAACTTGTGTCCAACACATACCTTGGGATGAATCTTCTAATGTGTTCCAATCTCTAAGTATTAAGCCTTCCACATTGAATTCAGACCTAGCGCCATACTAGGTGGGAATTGGGTATCTTGATATCAGAGATTTCTGATGGACTTTAATCCCATCCCTATAGCCTAATTTTTACGAGATCTCTATTCAACCCTTTGGTTAAATGATCGGCTAATTGTGTTGGTTTTCACAAACACCACATATATCACACCATTCGTGATAAGATCACGTATCATGCTATGTCTAACACCTAGATCTAGACTTCCCATTTATATACTGATCGATGCCTTAGCCAAAGTAGCTTGACTATCATCGATAGAAATGGATGATACGGTTTAGGCCACAATGGAATTTCATAAATTAAGTTCCTAGCTTGCCCTTCTTTACCAGCTGGCCTAGCATGCCACAAACTCATATTCCATTGTTGAATCAGCTTATGCAAGTTTGCTTTTATGCCCAAAGAAATGGCACACCTCCAAGTAGGTATACCCAACCAGTTGTGAAGAATGATCTTCAGATTGGAAATCCAACTTGCATCTAATAACCTTCAAGAACGAAGGAAATCCAAGATAAGATAAACCATAATCCATTGTTCCTTTCAAGTACATAAATACTATTAATTGTCGCCAATGGATTAAACTGGATTGTGGTATATCTACTCAACTTTCCAACAGCAAAGGCTATATTCGGTCTAGTACTAATCATGGCATACATGAGAGATCCAATAGCCCTTGAATATTCAAGTTGATTACAGAACACCTTTATTAGGTACAAGTTTTGTTGTGGGATCCATAGGAGTACCTATTGGAGAACAATCTTTCAGATTAAATTTATCCAACATCTTCTCAATATAATGTGATTGAGAGATAGTAATGCCATGTTCTCTACGTATGATCTTAATGCCAAGAATCACATCAACCTCCCCATGTCCTTCATATCAAATTTAGAGGACAAGAATTCCTTAGTTGCATCAACTTGATCTTGGTCAGTACCAAAGATCAACATGTCATCAACATACAAGCAAATGATTACCCTTTACGAAGCATTAAACTTGTCGTATACACACTTGTCTGCTGGTTTAATGCAAAACCATTAGACAAGACAACGTCATCAAATTTCGATGCCACTGCTAGGAGCTTGTTTCAAACCATAAAGAGATTTAACCAATTTACAAACCTTATTTTCATTACCATGCATGACAAAACCTTCCGTTGTTATGTAAATCTCTTCATCCAATTCATCATTCGAAAGGCTGTTTAACATCCATTTGATGAATTACAAGATTATGTATAGCCGCAAGTGCTAACAATAATCTAATGGTGGTAATCCTAGCAACAGGAGCATAAGTATCGAAGAAATTAATACCTTCTTTTCTAAAGCCTGGATAACCAATGGCTTTATACTTGTCTATGCTTCCATCCACTTCATCTTCCTTGAAGATCCATTTACTATTCAATGGTTTACAAACTGTGGTAAATCAGACGGTTTGTATTATTGTGCATTATAGAATCAATCTCATCTTGATTGCCTCTTCCAAAATGCAACATCCCTTGAAGCTGCATAAATGTCAACAGAGGTCCTAGATCTTCATCAACATTAAAACAATATTGATATTGAAATTGAATTTCATTCCTTGATCCTTCGACCAAATATAGTTGGAAATCGCCACCAAAAGATTTGGTTTTCCTTGCTCTTACACCTCCTAGGCTCAAGGCTCAGGAGGAGAAGCATACTGATCAGATGTAAATTAAAAATTACTAGAACTTGCAATCATGTTTGCAGGTTTAGGTAAAAATGTAAACCTATCCTCATTGCCAAAAAAGATCTCGTGACTCAATAACTGAGTGCACGGATACATAATCATTAGGTTCTATGACATAGAATCTATAGCACTTGAATTCTCGATAGCTAGTAAATACATAATCTATACCTCTTTGACCTATATTATTTATTTTAGGATCAGTAATCTTACCACAAATTTACATCCCCAAACTCGAGATAAATCCCGGGTGCCTTTTTATACCGGTTCAAAGGGGTTATCTTGTTCCTTTTATTAGAACTCTATTTAATAAATAAAGTGTCAACATAGCCTCACCCCAAAATCCATCACTTAGGTCGTAATAGCATAACATGGAATTAACCATTTCTTTTAATGTCCTATTCTTTCTTTCAGATACACCATTTTGTTGTGGTGTATATGGAGTAAAGGGTTCTGATGTATTATACCAAAGAGATTGAAAATATACTGGATCATAATACTCACCTCCCTATCAAGCGTAAGTGTTTTAATCTTCACACCATGATAAAGCTCTACTTCCTCTTTATAAATTTTAAACTTATCAAGAGCTTCATCTTTTGTATGACACAAGTAAACATAGCAATATCTAGTAGCATCATCAATAAAAGTAACTACATACTTTTTATTACCAGTGACGGAGTTGAATGAAAATCACACAAGTCATCGCGGTACAAGTTCTAATACCTTAGTATCTCTAATGACATTCTTGGCGAAAGGTTGTCTAGTAATCTTAGTCAACATACAAGTTTTACACTTTTCACCATTCAATTCAAAAGCAGGTATTAGACTCATTTTTGACATGTCTATCATTCTCTTGTAATGTACGTGTCCTAGTCTAGCATGCCATAATTCAGATTTACCACAATTATTGCTAGAACTAGTAGCCATGCAAACGTAATTAATAAATGAAACATCCAAATTTAATTTAAACATGCCATTCAAATATCCAAAGCCAATAAAGGTTCCATGTCTTGACAAGATATACTTGTCACTTTCCAAGACTTGCTTGTAGCCACAATTATTTAATACAATACCAGATATTAAATTCTACGAATTCCGTGTACATTCACAACAATATTTAAAAGTAAAGAGTTTCCTGAAGTAAAGACTAGATTAACAGATCCTAGTCCTTTAATCGGTTCAGTTGCAACATTGCCCATCTTTAATAAAGATCCATCTTCAATTGGCTTAAAGTCCTTGAACCATTGAAGATTTTTGCACACATGACATGTTGCTCCTAAATCCACCCACCATGATAAATCATCATCCTGCACATAGAATGTTTCAGAAATTATTGATACATAATAATTCTCAACAGAATGATCAAGAGGTACCAAAAACAAACCCGATTGCTTTCCGGGATCCTTGGATCCACTTGAACCATTTCTCATTTTTCCTACCTCACCCTTTTAGACCTCGAATCTTTCTTAAAGTGTCCTGTTTCCTACACTTCCAACAGTTACTTTTGGTTTCTTATCGTAACCTTTATTGTTATTGCTTTGCCACTTTCGTTTCCCTTTACTAGCCTTAGAGGATTCACCCTCCTTCACCATGTTCACGAAGAACCAAACCATGGTTTTAGTACCACCAACAACCCTTTCCATATATCATGTATGGATTGTTCAATTTGGAAATGACTTCCAAGTTCAACCGATTCAATTCCTCTTCTTATGTTGTGATTGTTTTTAAAATCTTTCCAAGAGGCAGTTTATCTATGATACTAGAGACGTAAATTGATTCATCCATTTTCATATCATATTGAAAACTGTCCTAATATCCTTTGCAATTGGTAATGTTCCATGACAGCCCGTTCACCATTTTATAGTTATTAAAATTACCAACAAGGAATTTCTTACTAGACGATCTTCGCCATATATTTGGCTTCTAGGTATCCCATAATTTTTGCTTACTCTACGCTTTGATAAATATCAAACAAGGAATCATACATACCGTTAAGAATATGACCACCGAATATGTAGTCTTCTCCCACTTTGAGCGATTACGAGTCTATTCCTGGTTTCATTCTCAAATGCCTCGGGCATGGGGTACTCGAACATACACCACTTTCAAATTCGTGAGATAAAATGCATCTTCTTTGCCATCTACTAAATCCTCGCCAAAACTTCTCCAACTTTGCAAACGTCTTATTCATATCTTTCACGAATCGTGGTTCGTCATATTAATTGATTCGATCTTTGTAGGGGATATGTAGTAATAACGAACACAATCGGATATACTTAAATCTCTGAAAGGCGTGTGAACACTTTCAGATAGAATCAATTCGGTGGTTCTACCAAATTATTCAATCGGATACAATTCAGAGAATGAGAATTTTCTGTATGTGTTTATCTGAGATTTTTTGAACCGTATATTTTTATCTGACCAAATAAACCGTATATAACTATAATACGGGATAACTGCCAAAGGCAGTTTTAGGGTTTCCAAGTTATCAAATTTTGTCCTCAATTCCTCGAATTAATTTCGAGGAACATAACTTACAGAATCATAATTTCAGGATTCCACATTACTTCAAAGAACCTTCAAGTAATTCCAAAGAATTCCTAACATCATAATAACAAGTAGTGTGCACCCGCAACTCCAAACCTAAATGATGTATTATTATGATAAAATTGGTCAAAACAAGTTAATCCAATTACACTAAAATATCCAACATACTCCCCTCGCCTCTAATAAGTCAATAAGCACAGCTAAATTAAGTTAGTGTGTTTATTTTTCTCGTTTCGCACCAAATACTTTTGCAAAGATCATGCGATATCATCTTTTAGCTACCAGTCCAAGAGATGTTTTCGCTTTCTAAATGTAAGAGTACGAAGATAACTTTTTCGATCATGGTAGTTTTGACCAACAAAACGATACTCAATAAATATATATGTAGATTTTAGAACAAACACACAATTAAGAAAGGAAACAGATACTTGTGCAGAATTACTTTGATACATATGTACAGAAGAGCTCAAGATTGTGAGAACGATAAACTAATTTGGATATGTTGTTTCATTGTTACAAAACCTTAGGTTGCTTCTACATGAAGTATAGGCGTCAAGAGTAACGATATATTTCTATAGTTTCTCCAAGGATCCAAATTATTTATTTACAAAGATATCCATCCCGTAAGCATCGCATCATGTCAGATATCACATCATTCTTTGAGAAATTGACGGATGATGCAAACCTTTTAAATGCAACCAACTACGTTTCAGATCCCACAAACTAGCCATATTTGCATGAATTAAAAGAACACACCTGTCAAGCCGCGGTATACGTAGTTTAGTCATTCACATCTAAAATGAAGTTCAAATGTTCAATCGGAGCAGCAAAGATTACAGATAACTAAGGATCATTTGATTCCACCATGGCAATTAAAAAGCACCAAGATTCCGTCTATCACAATTAGTTCAATAGGGTTAAATAAATTTATACAAATTCATCAGAAGATGACATCTATGTGGCCTAAATTTCTTCCAAGCCATCCCCTAAAGTTAGGAACAAGCATGAAGTCAATCTTGGTCGATTTTAATTTTTAAACAACTTCCTTTACTACATGTCCTGTACCAACAAGTACATTCAACCACCTATGAAAGTTGTTGTCAACTTCTTCCAAGTCAGTGACATAACAATTTATCCTAAATGGCCTCAATTTCAAAGAAATGGCTCCTCTTCTATCGGTCACATTAGAACTAGACAACAGATTCTCCCAAACGGATGTGAGATCATTCTTCACCAATAGATCTTCACTTTCAATTATTTACGTCAATTTATCCTACAAGCATATTACATAGCCTACAAAGTTCTAAAGTTCTTATGCCAAATTTCAATCTTGATGAATCATAGGAACTCTTACCATTTTATTATCGCGTGTTCTAGGGCTTTTAAAAAAAACGAAATTATTCGAGACTTCCAAATTATAACGTAGCATGTCATCAAATGACCAACATAACCATAGTCCCTAGCAGACATACACTTTTGCTTCGTATCTTTACTTTCAGATTCATTTAAATACTTTCTATCTCACATAAGTCTTCCTAAAGTTAATCTTTTATAAACTGTATCCCAACTTTATTACCATCCTAATCAATTTATCCAATCTTCAGTCACAACCTAAACAATTAGTACATCCTCAGACCAAATCATCTCAATATACGGAAATCCCACCAAAGAACAAAAATATATGGAAATCCATAACAACTTCTATAATTAATAATCTCGACTAATAGGCAGGTTTGTGTGATTTTTCAAAACTATTTCACTCAGTTTCTCAACTTAAGTCAAACTAGTCCAATTTTTTAATTCCAATAATGTATCAAGCACACATGAAAGAAGATTGTGTTCCAGTGATTTTCTAGGCATGTTTGTCAAGTCCGGCATTACTTACTGCCTCGGCCATTGTACCCTTGGAAACTAATGATGACTACATTTTAAGAATCATATTATGCACAAGCCTCGGTTTTTACTGCAGTCTATTCGGTCTGTTTTCAAAGTTTTAGTTTGCGTAGTTTTTTTTATGGGCTTAAGCTATATAAAAGACGTGTACTTTTTCAAATGTTCCATTATAGTATGTGTATCTAAAATTCTACTCGACTGATACGTGAACTTGTTATTTTCATGCCCATTTTATTCCATTATTGTACGTGTAGGCAGTTAATACTTACAACAGGCATATTAGTATAAAAAAAAAGTTCACTTATCAGACAGTAGTATTTTAGATACAGTTTATGTACACGTACCTTAATAAAACATTTAAAAAAAAAGTACACGTCTATACTGTATCTTAAACCCTAATCACAACATTGAACTTAATGTTTCTAAGCGATATGCTAATTTAACAACCAAACAATAATCATAGTATACCATCAAAACACATAAAAAAATAATAATAAAAAGGTTATATATACCTGAAGACCACCATCACCTCTTAGACAAGGAACTAAAAGAGGACCAATTTGATTAACAACTGGAACTTTAACACCAAACCCATGGTGATTATTAATTTCTTCATCTGTATTGTTGCTTTCATCCTCTTGATTTCCAAACCCAAGAAATCCCATGAATTTCTTCCATGGACCCATTTATTTAATTCAATCGGGTTTACAAATATTGGTGGGTTTGGGTGATTGGGATTTTTAGGTTCAGGGGTTTTATGCAATCACTTTATGGGCAAATAATGAGAAATAATATCCTTATATTTGAGATTTGAGACGCATCCACTTGAATGAGATGCATTTTTATTCGTTCAGATGCAATCACAATTAGTTTTTGAAAGTGATTTTGAAGTATAAACGATGCAAAGTAGTACTAGTAACAAATTTGACTCGCAGAGGACGAAAAATACATAGGATTTGTATAACTTGATATATTGTGAATCATCTAAAAGATTAGGGATGCATTTAAATCAAATCGATGCATCTCTAATGTGTACTTATAGCTATTTGTCATTCTTTTTATTTTAAGGATTTTTCTCATTTGATCCTTAGTCATCACTTTATTAGTAATATTTTCTTGCGGACAAACTTAGTAGAGACTCCAAAATGTGCAATAAAAAGTTATAGTAAATATAAACCGCTTAATTGTTTGTACATGGTGGTGTTTCAATCAAATTTATGAGTAGCCTCAAGGCCTCTTGTATGTGATAGGCTCATCAACTTGAGGTGGTGGGTCGAGTATCGTTGAAAAACATGTAGAGATATAATTTGTAAAAGCGTGATGTAGGTTGTAAAAATTTACCGCTCTAAAAAAATTAAAAAATTAACATTAAGGCTCTGAAATACCTTTTTTTTTTTTCACACGTCATACATTTGTGTTGTCAGCAAAGTAAGTTGGGCCATCAATAAACGTTCGACATTATCTTAGGATATCTGGTTTAGAGGAAGCATACAACGGGTCATGGGGTGCTACTAAATCGGAGATCATAACACAAGTAATAAAGAACGAAATACATACTCCATTTAATTTCATAAAATTGTTTTAAAAACATTGTTTTACAAACATTGTTCAAATAAAAGGGCACAACCCATAAGTTTTGTGGTCCCAAATAAAACATCAACATGTGTTAAAACACTTCTTTTAGGATAACTACGACCATTGTCACTCCTTGCCTTGAACCAAGATATCAAATCAAACACATGAGAAAATATGCTAAAAAGGTCAGCTAAAAGCTGGTGAGTTCATAGGTTTATAATAAAACAGTAAGTATGGACCAAAAGCAAAGGCATATAATCATTACAACGAATATAATGATATATGAATGAAAGTCTATTACGCTAGCACTAAGTTCATGTAACCGAAGCTACGACAGTTTCTGTATGCAAAATGAAGTCATACAATTTATGGGGCCCAATGCGAGTGTTTTGTCCCTTTACACTCGATTCCTACATGGTATACGCTTGCCCTACCCTAAGTATAGCCAACCGAGCGGAGGAGTCACCCTCAATAGATCTATTTATAACATCGCGCTTCCCAAGCAGGAACTGACGTTCATGAATGGGGCATTTCTATGGACATAAGGGCTTAGGCTAAACCACGTAATAGTAATCATGCAATAGTTCAGTCCATAAAAGGTTTTTGCATATTTTTCTCTCACCCAAAATGTATAAAACAACTTATCAAGTAAAAATGGGGCTATAAACTCACTTTAGCAATAAGTAGTCCAAAGGTGGATTCAATGAATGTTATTAACCCAAGACCCGACACGCCACCTATAAATTAGTTATTATTAAGTAGGACTTACTTAAAATGGTTAATTTAATATTGTTTTTATAACAGTATCAAAACCGAAATTGGTTTGTAAAATAATCTTAATGTTTTACTAGTAAGTATAAACATGCGTATATATACTTATTTATGTTGACACATAATGGTATTGTCAAATCAAACAAAGTTGATTTACCTTCTAATATCTCTTGTTTTAAAGTATACCCATTTTAAATTTGAAGGCTTTCAAATTTATTATATGTTACAATAATATAGTTAGACATTAGTTATTTGTCAAAAATTGGTTTTTAGCATTTAAACTTTACGACTAGCAACTTACTTATCATAAATGTGTCTACCCGAACACATTGACGTTAAAACTTTGATGTAGACCTTATTAAGTAGATCATGTCTTTAAACACTTGTTTCTTGAATTAAAATTTTACACTTGTTTACTTGTCGATATATATATATATATATATATATATATATATATATATATATATATATATATATATATATATATATATATATATATATATATATATATATATATATATATATATATATATATATATGCCAATGACGAAAAGTATCATACTTGCCACAATTTCTTTGGGTATTAATTTTTTTGTTGGTACTCTTCTTTTCAAATGCATCCTTTTAGGTACTATGTGACATTTTGCCCTTGAGAAAAAAAAATTCTATTAGCTAAGAGGGGCAAAAATGTCCAAAAATTTCTAAAATACCCTAAAAGGATAAATTTGAAAGAAAAGTACCCACAAAAGAAATGGTGGCAAGTATGATACTTTTTCAATCATTTGCCCATATATATATATATATATATATATATATAGGGGAGGGTTAATGTGAGATCATACTTAAAGTTGTAAAAATAAGATCAAGTCTAAAAAACCACTAAAACATATATAAATAACAATTTTAGCAATAATACACAAAAATATAATATTTTAATACAAATTAACATTTTAGAAACTAATAACAAAATGATACATGAGTTTGAATTAGTGACACACCTGATACATATTACACTAATAAATATTCCAAAATCTGATACACATACAAAAACCTGATACACATTACACTTCTAATCAAAGTGTACCTAGGTTTAATTTTAAAAGAAATCTATCAAAACTTTAACATTTTTAGTTGTAGCTAATAAAAAAAATATTTTTATTATAAGGAGAGTGTCACTTGTCAAATTTTAGATTGATCTCATTTTAACAACTTTAAGATTGATCTTATTTGATCTAGATTCTATATATATATATATATATCTAAGTGGAAGATTATGAATATGTGGGAATGAGTTTAGTTTTATATTTGTCTTCCGATTTTACATCTCAAGTTTTTATTTGATAACCCGTCTAATTACTTAAACGAGCATCCAAAAATCGCAGGTGGGCTGTGGCCCGGCAGAAATGGGTATAACGTTGGGCTTAGGCCCGAAGTGGTATATGAATAAGAAAAGGGATTCGGCCCATTGATGATTCAGGAAAAGATCTCTGGGCTGAGATCCAAAGTATTTCTGAAACAGATTTGTACAAAGTTTTTAGATGCCACATTACATTACCAAGTTTTGGTACTAATATCTGCATTCTACGCAAGAGTTTGACATAAACAGTTTTTGACTCGAGACACACTTGATCATAGCATGTCCTGGTTTGTGAAGTCGGAGACTCGACAGGGAGCATATGACCCGATTAATGTGGTACTACCAAAGTGAGGTTTTCGACTCATAATGAGAATCAAACACGACTCGCACGAGTGCGACTAATTCTAGACACAAGACGCCGAGATAACAAAATCAATTTCTCATGTTAACAATTTATTATAACATAGTGATGGTTTCTTTATGTTAGGATTTAGAAAATCCAGTTGTTAAAGTATCTGGCCACCTCAAGTATATGTAATCGGTAGAAAGCTCGTAGTCGTAGTTATTTAATGTTAGTTAGTATTTAGTTAAGTAACACCGTGGAGGACGAACGGGTCTTTACCCACTATATGCCTCGATCCACGCCCGTAGGAGCGTATTTTGTAAGATGCTATAAATACCCTCTACCTCCCAAGGTAGAGGGTTGGAGCTCATAATAAGATTTTTCTTTCTCTCACTAAGCTTACTAAACCTCTTAACTTTCTCTCTCTAAACCATAAGCCATACGCCCCATCTATACTATGGTTTGATGTGTTTGTGAAATACAATATGTTACAAATGGTATCAAGAGCCATGGTTTGATCATCCCTCTTACATGTTCTTGGGTTTCTAGTGGTTTTATATGGTTTTTGGGTTTGAAAACGTTTAGTGGTATTTGCATCATTTGGACTATTTCTAGTGTTAAAGTTTGGATTTTGATTGTACTTTTGTGTTTAGAATCATCATAAGTGGTTAGGTTTTGATTGGAAGGCTTGAATCATCGTGGTTATTGCTTTTTATTTGAAAAGTGGTAGTTTTTGAATATTGCACGAAGAAGTTACTTGTGAGTACTTTTCTTTAGCGCGAGTTGGTTTGTTCTTCTTTGAAGCGAGTTGTCACTAAAGAGAGTTGTCACTTTGCGAGTTGTCGCCTAAGTAAGTTTCTTTGAAAGCGAGTTATCTCGCTAAGCGAGTTGTCACTTAAGCGAAGTTCAAGCCTGGTCAAGGGAAGTTTTGAAGTTGTTTTATGCGACTTGACTATTGAGAAGTTGTCTCTTTATGCGACTTGTCTATTAAGCGAGTTGTTGTTGAAGCGCTGTTGGGTTTATGCCACTTGACTATTAGCGTTGTCTCTTTATGCGACTTGTCTATTAAGCGAGTTGTCTTCAAAGGAGTTGATCAGTGCGACTTGTCAAGTATACTACTTGTCCATTGAGACTTGTCATTTCCTTGTGTTACATTTTACGGTTTTTTTTATTTAGTAAAATCCCGTGAAAGAATCTATTTCCAGGTTTAATCAAAGAATTATAAAATCCCGTAGAATCTGTAATCATGTCTACCAACGTGCCTACAATAATCTCTTTCTCAGAATGAGAAGCCGTAGGATCGATACTCGTCCACCTATGTTGGATGAACTGATTATGACTCTTGGGCCAACAAATCGACATTGTACCGCTTGGGTAAGGAAAATGGGGTTAACATTCTCAAATCAATTGATGTAGGACCGTACAAGTTGAGACTAGAGACATACTTGAAACTGCTGCGATGGCTCAGGACATTAGGATTGGACAGACCAAAGACATATGATGAACTTACTGATAAGGAGAAAAAGAGATACGATGCTGATATTAGGGCCTCAAACATTGTATACTTGGGTCTACCAAAGGACATCTACAAATTAATCAATCACAACACTGGTCAAAGGTTTGGGACAATGTCAAGATGCTTCTCTCCGGATCAGAATTAACTAAAGAAGACAGAGAGTCTCAACTGTATGATGATTTTGAGAACTTTAAGATGAACCGGGGAAATGTCAATGAATACTATGTGAGGTTCTACAAGCTCGTGAATGACATGAGGAATATCAAAATGACAATGCCAAATATCCGGCTAAATTCAAAGTTTGTGAATACATGAATCCCGAATGGCACAAATTGTCACTAGTCAAACTTAACAAGGGATTGAGGAACACCAATTATGAGCAACTGTATGCTTATTTACTACAAAATGAGAAACATGCTTTGTTTGAGCGAATGATCATGGAAAATTTCAAGACCAATGCTGGAGATGCAAGCTCTTCAAATGACTCAACTGCATTCTACACCAATGTAGGGATTACTACCAAAGCATCACAAGTCATACCTACTGGAAATGGTAACCACAAGCTCATTCCTGATCCAGGGTATAAGCCTCCTGATGCTGAAGAAGTCATGGAACACTTTGTCAATCAACTGGCTCTTATGGTCAAGCAAAACTTGAATCTCACCCACACACCAACAATCATCTCGAAGCTGGGTCAAATCTTCACAATCATGCTACCAAAGTTAAGGAAAGATATAGTGGTACAAAATGTACAAGGAAGACAAAATGCATACCTTCCACATAATGAGCAAGGGAACGTTGAAGTTGGATATGGGAATGTTGGAGTGGATATGGGAATGCCGGTAATGGATATTGAATGCCTGGCGGTGGTGGGATATATGGGTAATTAGAATCATGGAAGGAACATAGCTCAAGGTCAAGTAAAGCCCATTAAATGTTACAACTGTGGTGGAGAAGGACACATCACCAGGAATTGCACTCTTCCAAAACATCCACAAAATGCAGAGTACTTCAGGGACAAGATGCCGTCCAAGCTCAAGACGTGGAGCAATGTGAATGAGGAAGAATTGCTATTTCTGCTGAGGAAATGCCATAACTTATGATGCTGATGTGGATGAACAAAGTGCGTGGTATGGGTCAAAATAATCCTAATGCATTTCAAGTCGCAGACTGTGATGCATTTGATTCAGATGTTGATGATGAACCAATCTCCACCATCTTCATGGCTAATATCTCACCAATGGTAACTCCAAGGGCTTCTTCACCTAAACAGGCCACTCCTTCCAGGGAATCTATCATCTCAGAGGTATTAAAACTATACGATGATGTTGATCTGCAAAAGATGCACGACAAAGTAATCAACTGAAATTATTGAATCAGATATTGAAAATATGGGTAATATCAATGTTGTCCCATATGAGCAATATGTGAAACAAAACGAAAGTGAAATTGTACCAAGTAATGCATCTTCTGCAGTTAATGATGACTATATTTTTGATGAATTCACCGCATGTGCCCCTGATGATTCTATTATTTCTAAACTAAACGCCTATAAAGAACAAGTTGCTATATATGAACAACGTGCTAAGTTCGAATTGACCACCCCGGAGAGGAGATGGATAACCAAATACGCACGTTATTAGAAAAGTAATTTTAGAGAAGAAATGTTAAAACAAGAGTTAAACTCCTTACAAGAAAAGCTTACTAAAACTGTTAAGCAAAAGCAAGAACTTCAAGAAAATGTTAAAGTGCTTAAACAAGAATATAATGCTAAGGAATCAAAACTTTTGAATGACTTTTCCAATCTAAAAACGTTGAAAACTAAACTTGAAAAAAATCACACGCATAAGGAACACCATTCAGAATGCTCACATGATCACTAAGCACAGAGTCTTAAGCGATAAGCATAGTATTCCCCTAGTAGAGCCAAATCCCGAAAGTAATTAAAAGGCTAAAGCTTACCATACAATTGTATATGATGGTAATGAGATCCTCAAGCCTAGGCAAACACCATCATGTATTGGAAGCACGGAAGAGGATAGAAAATTAGAAGATGCTTCTAGGGAGAAAATGGATAAGAAGCTAAAAGATCCTCAATGTAAAAAGCAAAACATAACGGTCAAACCCCATGATTACACTAAAGAAAATTGGATTTCACTAAACAAGTTTAAGCCTCAAACTCAATTAACCCCAGAACAAGTTTTTGGGAAAAAGACATGGATAAGCAAAAAGCAAATGTACTTGTTGAAACAAACACCCCCCTTAGGAAAGTGCCTCTAGCTACCGTGGTATCCTCCAAATACACCAATGCATTTAGCTCCTAGAACTCTTCCCACTAAGAGCAAGACCTTAATCACCAGATGTTGTTTATCAACTATTCGTTGATTTTGAGAAGACATGTAAGAAGAGAATCACACCTACATGGATAACTAAGGGGAAAGGGTTTTGAGCAAACTAAAGAATGCTATTTAACTGAGGTCATGCCTTTCTTTAAACAATTAAAAATCAATTTGAGAGTCTTCAAAAGGGGATAGACTTAGAGATTAAAGAAATGGAAAAGGAATTTGATGAAATGATAGTTGAGGTCAATAATTATGAATGGGAACTCAAATTTAATGAAATTGAAAGGAAGAATCTGCATATCTTAAATGAGAACTTGATATCGAAGTTGGTGGCTCAAGATGTGTTTTTATATCAACATAAGCATTCTATTACTACCTCTCAATTTCATGAATTATCTGTTGCTTTGAAAGTTTCCCATGATCGTGTCATTGAGCTTGAAAACAAAAACTCAAAACTAAATGAGAAAATTAACCAGGATGATCACGATAATTTGGTAAAACACTTTCTAAGCCGAAGTTGAACATTTTGAATTGCAACAAAAATATCAACATCTCAAAGAAAATGTTAAAACCTCAAACATCAAGATATCCTCGGATGTTCCGAGTTTGATGCGCTTTGAAATAAACAAACGTGATGAACAGCCGAGCTCACTGCTACACGATCGTAAAGTTGAAACCCAAATTTCACAATTAAGGGGTGAAAAGAACAATGTGACCGGCTCCCAAATGCCTCCTCCTTTAGATTCTCAATTTTCTCAAAACTTTCATCTTCAAAACATCATTAACGATACAACAAGAAATGAGAGTTTTCTAGAAGAAAATGAAAAGGTCAAACGACACTTCAAAGAGTTATATGATTCAATGAAAGTCACTCGTGACAAGAACAATGAAAAATAACTTCGTTACAAAAAGAAATTGAGAATCATGAAGAGTCAGTAAAAGGAAAATGCCACTTGTCTTTAATGAGAATGTTGCATCAAAGTAATCTACAGATTCTAAATATATCTGGATCAAGTAAATACATTCCTCCTCATCTTAGAAATAACGAATGTATGTTTCATGACTATTTCTGTCACCTTAAGGATAGTCTAGAATGTCTCCGTGAGATTGTAGAAGAGGATTTCATAAACAAGCCACTTGATAGTGAAATTAGGTATGCGGTTTATGCCAAACGATCTCGAGTCAGTTAGAATGTTTAAGAGCAACATGCCTAAATCCTTATGAGAAAGATAAAGTTGTGATGCCTTGTTCTATGCCTAGTGCTAAGTATGCAACCCATTCTATGCCGAAAGTCAAGCATGTGAGCTTTGATGTGCCTATAAGTACTTCATCCAAAGACTTCTAGATTAGTAATGCAAAAGTAGTAAACCAACTAATGTTCCCTTAATTCTACAGAGTAATCAAAGGCAAAAGCAAGCGGTCAAAGCCTCCAGGAAATACAAGCAAGATAGGACCTCGCAAGCTAAGAGTGATCAATGGAAGAGAGTAGAAGACCACCCTAGGAACATTAAGTTTGAGTTGAATAAAACGAATCGGGTTGATTCTAGTATTAGCTATAAGCTGCATCGTAATTAATTCAATTCGCTACTATTTGCAAAACTTGTAATGAATGCTTGATGTCTGGTATTAATCATGAATGTGTTGTGAATGATTTGAGTAATACCTAAAAATTCCGTTAAAATGGTTAACACTAGACAACAAGGATAAAAAGGTTAGAAGACCATGAGGAAGAGTTAGAAAACATTGGAAACCAACAGAAGAAAATTTAGTAATGTAGGTTATCATTGGATACCCACGCCAGAATTCAATCTTAATGAATTGTGCCCTAAATTATCTAGATCAATGCCCATTAGGAAATGGATGCCCACTCGTAGAACTATACCTTTAAGAAGTGAACATACTTTGAATAGGTCTATAGGTCTACTAGCCCGCATCTACCTCTAATGATTCCATTGACTCGCTTTCTTGTGGGTGTTCCAATCTCGTTTTCTAACCAAGTGGAACCCATTCTTGCATGGGGATCCCAATTATCCAGCTATCCATTCTTGTCTGTGTTCAACTGCAGTCGCTCAAATCATTCCGTGGTACCGGACTCGTGCTGTTCCAAGCATATGACCGAGATCGCCATGCTCATGAACTTCGAGTAAATTTATCGGATCTTAGATTCGGGAATCCATTTTGGGGCAATTATGGGTTATGGAGATTATGTTGTTGGTGATAGTGTAATCTCCAAGGTATATTATGTTGAAGGTCTTGGTCATAATTTGTTTTCTCGCGGTCAATTATGTGATTCCGATCTAGAAGTGGCATTTAAAAAACATACTTGTTTCATTAGAGAACTTGATGGTGTGGAACTTTTAAGAGGAACACGTGGTTCAAACTTATACACCATCTCTATCGAAGATATGATGAAGTCTTCTCCAATCTGCTTGTTGTCAAAGGCTTCAAAAACAAAGTCATGGTTATGGCATCGCCGTCTCAATCACTTGAACTTCGGCACCATTAATGATCTTTCCAGAAAGGACCTAGTAAGAGGATTACCCAGATTAAAGTATGAAAAAGATCATCTTTGTTCAAGATGCCAATTGGGAAAAAGCAAGAAATATGCCCACAAACCCAAACCCACAAACTCGCTTATGGAAGTTCTTCACTCTTCATATGGATCTGTGGACCCATGAGAGTGCAAACGATTAATGGGAAGAAATATGTGTTAGTCGTTGTTGATGACTACTCTCGATTCACTTGGGTTAAGTTCTTGAGGACAAAGGATGAAACTCCCGATGTCATCATTAAACTTATCAAATAGCTGCAGGTTCGACTTAACAAGACCTAGAATCATCAATGCATAATGGAACCGAGTTTGTTAACAAAGAACTGAGTCAGTTTTATGAAAGCATTGGAATCAGCCATCAAAGAAGTGTTCCACCTAACCTCAACATAACGGTGTAGTTGAAAGACTAAATCGAACTCTTGTGGAAGCCGCAAGAACAATGCTAATTTATTCAAAGGTTCCAATGTTTCTCTGGGCCGGCCATTGCCAACGCTGATGCTACACCCAAAATCGTTCTCTCATCCACACCACTCATGGAAAAACTCCATATGAACTTGTCCACAATAGAAAACCTGATCTCTCTTTCCTTCGTGTGTTTGGTGCTTTGTGCTATCCAACAAATGATGGTCAAGATTTAGGTAAATTAAAAGCTAAGGTGGACATTGGAGTATTTGTAGGTTATGCACCAAACAAGAAGGGTTACCACCAACAAAAGAACCCGATATCATGGAAACTATTCACGCCACGCTCGATGAGCCGACCGAAAATGGCCAGGACAATCACCGCCTCGACCAAGATCTCAATATTCATTAAGTAGTCCCATTAGTTCTTCTCTTGTACAAACCCCTCACAAGAATTCCATATGTACCACCATCTGAAGATGATTTGAAGAAATTGTTTGATCCAATGTTTGATGAACACTATGAGCCTATTGCTAATGATCACCAAATCCAAAAAGAGGCCGCCCTAACCAAGTCACAAGATAACCCTTCAGCTTTATGTCATTGAGTCAAGAAGCCATCGCAGATCAATCACTCTCATCATCAAATCTCAATCATCAAAGTGTACATCATGGAATTGTTTCTGGCACCTATGATGGAGATAAACCCTTTGCTACTCCAGAAGATGCTCCATTTGAGAACATATTTGCTCCGAACCATCATCGAACCATCTTCATCGAGATCCAAACTCGCTATCAGCCTCAACAACAACCACATAAGCACCTTAGAAAATGGACACATGACCATCCATTGGACAACATCATTGGAAACCCTCGCCCAAGATCCACTCGAAACAACTTGCAACCGATGCCTTATGGTGCTTCTTCAACTCCGTACTATCTAAAGTCGAACCAAAAGACGTTAAAACTGCCATGAATGAAGACAGATGGTTCAATGCCATGCAAGAAGAAATTCATGAGTTCGATCGACTAGATGTATGGGAATTAGTACCGCTTCCCTCGACGTCTATGATCATTGCTCTAAAATGGATCTTCAAAGTAAAACTTGATGAGCATGGTGATGTGCTAAAGAACAAGGCTCGATTAGTTGCAAAAGGATACCGCCAAGAGGAGGGTATTGACTTTGAAGAATCATTTGCTCTAGCTTGCACGTGATCGAGGCAATCGAATCTTCTGGCTAACGCTGCAAGTAAGAACATGGTAGTCTATCAGATGGATGTAAAGACGGCTTTTCTTAATGAGATCTAAAAGAAGTAGTATACGCCGCCAACCCGAAGGTTTTGTGAATCCAGAGCATCATACCCATGTCTATCGCTTGAAGAAGGCTCTTTACGGCTTGAAGCAAGCTCCAAAGGCATGGTATGATACTCTATCAAAGTTTCTTCTATCTAATGGATTCAAAGAAAGGAGCAGTTGATTAGACATTGTTCACCAGAAAGTCAAGCAAACACTTAATTCACGTTCAAATCTATGTTGATGATATTATTTTTGCCTCGACTGACCTCAATGAATGTGACCATTTTTCTAAGGAGATGGGTTCCAAATTTCAAATGTCAATGATGGGACAAATGTCATTTTTATTGGGATTACAAATTTCACAAAGTCCCTGAGGCATTTTTATAAATCAATCTAAATATGCTAATGAAATTTTAAAGAAATTTGGATTTGATTCTTGTGACCCGGTTGACACTCCCATGGTGAGCGTATAAACTGGATGAGGACCACTCTCGTGGATCATGGTTGACCAAACTAAATATCGTAGTATGATTGGGTCCCTGATGTACCTCCATCGCCAAGAGACCGCATATCTTGTTCACTGTATGCATGTGTGCTAGATACCAGGCTAAGCCTACCAAAAGCACCTTGAAGCGTTAAACGGGTCTTTCATTCCAAGGAACCATCAATATGGTACATTGGTACCCGAAGGACACCGGTATGTCACTAACAGCCTATGCGCATGCCGATCATGCAGGTGTCAAGATACACGCCGCGAGGTGCTCAGCTGGGTGATAAGCTTCTGAGCTGGTCTTCAAAGAAACAAATGAGTACTTCTATATCCTCTACAGAGGTAGAATACATAGCCATGTCATCTTGTTGTGCTCAAATCCTATGGATGAGATCCCAATTATCTGACTATGGCTTTGAATTCAACAAAATCCTCTCAGATTGTGATAACAAGAGTGTCATTGCTCTCTCATGCAACAACACTCAACATTCAAGAGCAAAGCATATCGACATTCGACATCATTTCATCAGGGAGCAAGTGGAGAACGTTGTGGTGGAACTATATTTTGTGAAGACTCAATATCCGCTTAGCGTATTATCTTCACCAAAGCTCTTCCTAGAGAACGCTTTGAGTTTATCCTTCCACCGACTTGGTTCTAAAGAGTCTTCAACCGGAAACACTCAAACGCCTTCAAGAGGAAGACGAGGAGTAAAAGTTTTTCTTCATCCATCTCTTGTAAATATTTATTCAAAAAAAAAAAATTATAAAACCCACAAAAAGAAAATGGAAAAATTTAAAATTTAAAAAATCTATAAAAATTAGAAAATCTTTGAAAAAGCTAATCTATACATTATATATAAGAGGAGGCATGCCACATAAAATGCCACTTGGCATCCCATAATGCTATGTCATATTTCCATGTCATCATTGTGTTTATGTGGCATTTTTTTAAAATGACATGTCGCGTTTTAATTAATATATGTACAATTTTTTTAAATAAATTTTAAAATTCGTTTTTGTGTTTGTTATTTTTTAATTTTAAAATTGTTTTGAATTTTGTGTTTTTTTAATTTTTGAATTATAAAATTCGGATATGTTATAGTGTATTTTAATTTTTATTTTTTAATGCCGACAAAGCAATTAAAATTCGGATTAGTTAGTTTCAAAAAATTGTCATTAACTAGATTCGAACCTAAGTCATTTATTCCACACAAATGCTTCAACCAGTCGACCAAGCCAGTTTTTGTGATTTACAATACAAAAATAAATAAGTTATGCTTAAATAATTCATATTGTTAAGCTATATTTAAGGAATAGATTATCTTCATCATAATCACTCTCCTAAATCACGGATCCAATATCTTCCATTCCAAAATCATACTAACCCCTAAACCTCACGACACACAAGGTCGACCTTTTCAAGAAAACCCTTCTTCCAAATTCTACAATATGTTGTAAGCATATATGTTTGTAACAGTTTAAATATTACTCCATATGAAGGTGCATGTAATTGTATTTATTATTTTTTCTACTTTTTGTTGTTCTTGGATATATGGCACATGAACCGTAATCGCTAACTAGGAGTGGAAACTGAACCCACATACATGCTTACGCTGATTTATGTTGCTTTGAAGATCCTTCTGTAAAGAGTCAACCGTGTGATCTTTTTTCCTATCAAGTATTTATGTAATCCATTAAAACCCAAAACAAATAGTTTGGCTATACGCAACCTCCACTTTAAGAGGACACGTTGTGTCCGAAACTGCCGTCGTTGACAGTAAGGGTAAAAGAAAGATAGGGGACCTTGATATCGTGCATGTTAATCCTCCAAAAAACATAACCAGGATGACAATTCCACTCATGCTTATGATTCCTGTATTCAGCTTTTGATATATGTATGTATAACATAGTTTTATAATATATGTATGTATAACATAGTTTTATTTCGCGATACATGCTTATGATTTCCTGTTAGGCGTGAGGATTGCCAAGAATGAAGGGGTATGAGCAGGGCTTATGGAGCAGTATGGGACATGCTGAACCCACCAGAAGGAGCTATCAACTTGAGGTTCCAAGTGAGTGGTTCTATGTGGGTTCAACTTAAGAGTTTAATTCAAAGTGAGTGGAAGGCGGGGGCTACTTTCGACACTGCACTTCAGCTTATATTTGCGTAGTCATTCATCGCCACTTGGGATGGGTGCGATCTATTGCATTTAACCATGCATTAATGAGTTGCCTCAGACCGTTCTACGATCGAACAATCAAGGTAATCATTTTTTTTATTGTTTGCAGTGCATACTAAGGAACACATAGGCTTTGCCCCAGTATATTTCATATGTATGGTTCAAAATCATTGGTTGCTTAGAAGTGTAACGAGTTGTTTTGAAGGAAGCCACTTATGATGACAAAAGCTTTTAAGTTATGACGTGTTTGTAAGAAATTATAGCGTATGTTTGAGATAGGGTGTATGCATATGTTTGGCAGCCAATCAATAAAAATATGATATAGAACTAAGTAATGCATTGTCCATAGCGTATTCCTACAGAGCACCTTATACGTAAAAAGCATCTTTATCATCTCTACGTTCAATTTAGGAGGGAATTTCATCGCCAGATCATTGTACTGTACATTTGTACATGATATTGCAAAAAACGTTATTGCTATATAATTTTCCTATAATCGCTATAAATGAAGCTATAATATATATTTCAATGGTTGCGGTCAACATTGTGCCTCGATTATCTTTCACTTTTTCTTAAACACATGACCGATCCTCTAAAGATGCTATCAAAGGTTGGTACAAGCATACACCTAATTGTTGTAACTAAATTGGATTCTAAAATCGACATTCTTTTCCGTGTTGGATGATTGGCAGGATGAAACTGTTGAAAAGGTTGTGAAGTTTATGGATTCATACTCCATTAGCCAGGAAGACTTGCTTTTGATGATGGCGATGATTAATTCGTGTATCACTTTGTCTAACGATGCTATCATATTCTCCATTTGAACCTAATTTAACTGTGTAAATATGTGTTGTTTAGGGGTGTCAAAATCCGCTTGATGGAGCCAGATGTGAAAGTTGCACTAACAAAGGCATACAACAAAGGTAGCAAGTCACATGTTCGTTCAGCAGACATGATCACACTTCAAGGCATTAAAAGGCTCTAAAGAAAAGGGTTGCAGCAATGTTGGACCTATAGATGGTGGTACAGTAGAGGATGGTGACGGTGTGGCACACAATAAATAAAAGCACTCGGATGCAGAGGATTTGGGTATCACATTTCTCTCTAAAAACCTCTCCTCAAAATTAGTCTCATAGTTGCATTATCGTATTTCATCATTTTAGTAAGTTTGGCAAACGGCTTCAGGTACAAATAGTTAAAATTTGGGCATGTTTGTTGCATTTATAGTGAGTAATGAGAGGTTTAATCATATATTATTAGCCGCAATTTAAAAATATGTAATTGCTTGATTCATTCACTCAAGGCATTGTTGAGCCTGTCAAAATCTTTTTATATAATGTCTTTTTTGATTAATTGTTTGAATGTTCAAATAATATGATAATAAATCCATAAGTGAAAATGTTTGTTAATGTTAATTAACAAAACCCTTCGGTCTATTAGGTCGTGGAATGGGTTTTGAGCAAAAAATTATGATAACGAAGACATGCATTAGGCTTCCAAATGGTTTTATAGTGAGATCATTTCGCAGTTAAATGATATTCATATTTCAAATGGTGTCTTGTTTGTTGATTATTTATCGGGAGAACGACACCTAATACATTTAAGTCGCGTTTTTGATTAAAATGTACAAACACGTGATAAAACTGAAGGTGGGTTAAAAGGTTTATGTATTTTATTGGTTCTTTTATGATATTGCTTTTTATTTTTTCTTTATTTTTAATTTATTTACAAAGCGCATGCTAATGTAGGAACAGGAGCGTTACTCGATATTAGGCTTATGATGATCGTTCGAACAATGGTTGTCGCAAGAAGTCTTACAAATATCTCGACAACGATAAAGGGAGAAGAAAGATAAATGATCTTAATGAATGCATTCTCAATGGGTCTGATTTTGTTTTGTCTTACCAGATTCCGTGTAAGTTTGGTCGTTGTTTTTTATAAGTGTTCCATAAAATAAATTTCAGAGCCAATATGCATATAACTTATGATCATTGGTTTGGCTTTTAGGAATATCGTCGACAATGTCTAGCTATCAACACCTAAACAACGCAAACATAGCTAAATGTGCATCTGATGTTTCACCAGTTGAATCTGGTACGTTCGACAAGAGCTAGGCAGTTCTAACTGAAAGACTTATTTTTAATTTAGCTTACCATGCTCATATTACTTTATCATAAGTCACTAATTTTTAATACAGGTTACTTTTGAACAACGCAGGCACGCACACTGAAGACCAAATGCACATACGAACGACTGCCGTGAATAGTAAATGAGCAAGAACCACCCTCGACAGTGACTCTATCTATTTCAACATTTTTTATTCTCATTATTTTTGTAATAACTAATGTTAACATTATGGTAATTTTATTCCTATAGTAATGTTTGAATGGTGAAGCAGATAAGAGTAGCAATGGCAACCAAGCATCGATAAGTAAAGCTTCTTCACCATATATGCAGCGTGGACGTAAAAAGCTAAGGCCTTTGTCTCCTTGGATCACTGATTTGTTTCTCGCTGCTCCTTTAGGTGTCAGAAGTTACTACTTTTGCGTGTAAGTGTTTAATATAGCTTACTATGGATTATGTGTGATTGAATTGAAGCATTAGTTATTATGGATAATGTGTAGTGATTTAGTTACAATAAATGTAGAGTAATGATGTTAGGATACGATTTATAAGTGATTATATCAGCATATATGATCAAGTTATATTTAGAATATGCAGTAAATTAGGATAGGATTTTTAGGTGTTTTAGCAGAAGTGATTTAGTTTGTTCACGGACACAATATGTAGATAACTAACAAAAAGCATACAATGATGATGGTAGGATAAGATATGATTTATACGTGATTTAACGGATGTGATTAAGTAAGTTCATGGTCAATACTCGCTATATCTATTCGGAGGATTGACGTTAGGATATGATTTATAAGTAGGCATGATTTTAACATGATGAGAACCCTTATTGCAACTTTTTAGTTACACATGATTACAAATGATGACAATAACAAAAAACATACAGTGATGCCGATAGGATAGGATATGATTTATACGTGATTAGTTCATGGTTGCGCATCGAATAGCTATTGTGGACAATCATTTACAAAAAATGCATAGGATTGACGTTAGGATTTATGTCATTTAGCGGATGTGACGAGTTGCTACGATGGAAACATCATTCTTTTACAATTACTATTTTATTACCGTCTTTGTGTCTTTGGTGGCTCATTGTAACTGCTACTACACACTTAACAACAATAAGATATGAAAACTCCAAAATAAATTTTAAGACTTAATTAAAACAAAAACAGAGGTGGGCTTAAATCAAGGTATGTAAGGGCTATTTTATATTCATGGTCGTGTTCTAGGGTACACCGATTTCTTTCCCTTGAGCAAGGATGCTAGGACCATATGTCATGGTTGTAGTTGAAATACATGTTTGGGTGGATACTACTTAACGAAAGATGAGTTTGAGGTAGGATTCGTAAGCCATTAGGTCGTACAATAGGTCAGTCCAGAGAATCTATCTCAAATTTATAGACATAACCACACGGTTATTCTAATTCATGCTCTATATTTCAGAACTTAGAGGCTTACAAGATGAATTACACAATCAGTTTGTAGTGGATGAGATTTTGGACTTCGTTATTCCAAGCACTCCCATTTAAACAAACAAAACAATTATGGAATTATGCTATTAATTACGCTATGACGCTTTAGTGCAGCAAGAGGTTTCTTCAAAATTCTAAGTCGATTATGTACTTCAGGTTTGTATTAATTATTGCATGAAACCGTTGGTAGTTTTTATTTTTTTTCATTTTCTTATCTCACTCATGAACTAATTCAGGAGAGGATAGTCTGGAAACTTGCTTCCTATGTTGTGACAATAGTAGTCCTGACTTTCCTCCTGACAGGTATACATGGATAGCGATTTCAGTCAACACAGATCTGAGATGGCCTGTTACTTTTTTTAGTAATTTTTTGAATGTTTAATGTAGGTGTGGACGTGTTCAATATGCTCAAATTGTGCTAAGAATATAAATTGGTCGAAGCTAAAGGAAAGTGTCAGACACCCGTAAAACTGAGGTGAAGAACATAGTCACTTTAAACATGTTTGACTAAAGTTAGAAACAATGGACGAATATGAAGCAAAATAAGATGAGTATGAAGAAGCAGGAGACTCATTCATTACTGATTTCTCTGTGGGTTTAACAGCGGTAAATAGCCAATCTTTTTGTTAAAAAAATTATATATAGCAATAAACATCTCTGAGTCAGTGTATGATGCAGATTATACAATATAATTACACTCAACATGGCCAAATGAAGACCAGAGTGCCATCTTGGTCAGAACGTCTTGCTAAATACGATCAAGTTTGATTATTCTCACCTTCTCGAATCGTTCTTTAGTAGCCCAAAAGCTCTTACACAAAGGTGACCATAAAAGAGGAAAAAACTCTCTCATCGGGTCTGGTTATGGCGGGTAGCTTCTTTACACCGCTGCATTAGCATGTGACTTCCCATTTGTTCAAGAGTTCTTGCACATAAAGATGCTCTTCCATTTTGGTGAAGGGGAATATGGTGTGACTGACATATTGTATGCGGTTACCAGGGGTAAGAATACGAAGGTTTTTAGGTTGATTTATGATTCTGCAATGTGTCCTAGGTTTTTTATCGAGTAATGGTGGACAATTTGAAGAAAATATGGGGGAATTCCCAACTTAGACTTAATGTTTATATCTTTTTTGTTTGAAAAACAGTCTAAGTCAGTTGAGGCTGGTTCTATATCTGAGTTACATCTCATAGCGGGAGTCAATAAATATATTCCAATCAAACCCTGCAAATAGTTTGCCTAAATTTCGATTTACATGTCTTTATGATGAATATCTACTATCATCATTTGGAAATATTGAGAAACTTATTTCTAGAGGTCTTTGTGCTTGCACAAACCTTGAGAGTTTTCAAAAGCATATGTAGTTTAAATGTTTTTAAGAAAACTTACACTTGAAGGAAGTATCTGTTTTTTTTAAGCATGATTAAAATGGGCACCATATTTATGTTTATAGAGATTTATTTTTAGCATGTTGCTATAGGGAGTACAATAAGCTTAAACTATGAAAATCTACCCTTAGTTCCGTGGATTTGTCATTATCACAAAACTTTGGTAAAATCTTTATTGATGAGAAATTTGTATGAGGTACCAAAATACCTTATTTATGCGAATAGAAGTCGAGGTACATGCTAAATCCATACATGATGTTAAAGGCCATATG
>OU343217.1:254351836-254356836 GCA_910596185.1 Chrysanthemum makinoi
TTTATTTTTAATCATTTTTGTTATTTTCGCTACTATTCTCAGAACCGATTAGTCCGTTAAAGGTCTCATTGTAGTGTTGTTTGGTGTTTTTAGCGCTTAAAGATTATGTGTTGTCATTATAAGGGGCCTTTTAGCCATTACAACCCACAATTATTTGAAAATAGACATATTACTTGTAGGGCAATTTGCAATTATCACCACTAATGAAATGGATTTCCTCCCTATAAGTTTAAGCATTTTGTGACAATCTTCATACTGGAAATTACAATATTGATAGGCATTTTGTGACTTAAATCAAAGTTACATTGAGAATAATGTCATCATCGGAAGGTCAACTAATTAGTGTCCTCTCCATTGCTGAGTGGAAGGCACTGAGAGAAACTCGATGCTTCTCGAAAGTTGGTAACATGCACACACTCTAAAAGGCTACAAGGTTTGTTTTTTTCATGACAATAAAATGGTTTTTATCACAGTTTTAGATTGAAAAAAAGTTCATCATTCTTATAAAATATGAAACCATAATGCCCATTGGCAAAATACGTACAAAATTATTTCATAGCAAGAATGCTCATTTTTGTTTCTATCCTCATAATCTTATTCAGTGTATTTCGCAATTTTGTATCTGTGGTTTATATTTGTTCAATTTTAGTATTAACTTTGATTCATGTTCATTTTATATTTTGCGTTAACTTATTTAACCCGCCCACCCACTCATCTAGCAAATTACTACTAAAGTCTTAGTGGTGTTATTGATACAGATCATGAATTGATGGAGCTTGCGACACCTATTAATTCCACTTTAGGTAAACGTAACCAAATACTTGAGCATAGCAAGATGGGTCAGCTTTTGTAGGTCTTTAGATCGGCCTCGCTATGGGATTTGATTTGGTAGGTACTACTGATGGACCAGGGCTTTTGACTTTAGGTAAGGAGACAACACTGTAAGTGAAAAATCATGATGTGGATATTTCTGTGTAGTGGTGGTGATTTTATGGATTAGCTTATGAAAGCGTTGTTTCGCTTAGATTTTATTTCGACGGTCAAATGGGTCGTATGCTCAACTAGGTAAAAAATCAAACTAAAATGATTTCTAATACATACAACTTACTAATCACTGTATTATAGAAAAACTATTTACATGATAATATACCTTTTGTAATCATATTAATGTACCTAGAACTATCTGAAAACATGGAGTCAACCTTTTATGGCGTATTTCGAGCCACATAAAACATACCAGCCTATCTATCCCGACTAACCAACACAAGATGCTATATCCCGACTAACCAACACAAGATGCTACCTCTGCATCAATGAGTTCAAATTCATTTCAGATGATTTTTTTATAATGAATTTACTTTTGTTTTGAAGGGTTATAATTTGTACCATCAAGCTTACAGATTCCTCAACATACATTGCTTTTAGGACAGAATCCCAAAACAAGATTATCAATTAGGACGCTAATGAAAACATGTAAGCAACCACTCTACCAATCTCCTCTAACGATCGGGTTCAGCACCATCTCTCAACCACCCATTAAGTAGCAAATAAATAGTCCCTAACCGCAAGTTAAACCCACTTTTTAAGCTGCATTGTTTTACTTTTCATCGGTTTCTATAACATGAAGATAAAGAGTTACATAAAACTACTACATTTAGATTTAAAGCACGCGGACTACCCATCTTCTATAATCTAAGACCAACATCGAAAGAAGGTATGCATACAAATAGTCTAATTATCATTTCAAGGTATGCAAAGATTCAAAAATATGATAACACTAACTTACATTATATATAGACACTTTTCCCGCCATTTTTACCGGCCTTCTTTCGCTATGCAAAAATATGTCAACGATATTCATAACTATTGATGGGTTCACTTTTGGAGCTATAATGTTGCTTTGCTCAACGCGTGATGGGTTCACTTTTGCCCAAGGAGATCACATTTGTTGATTGTAAAACACACTTTAAATCTTGAAACTCGTGTTTTTGTACTAACCGAGATTTTTGTGCCAGCCATGAGTTTGGATGGCAATGGCTAGAAACGGCTTGTTTGCCATCACTATTTTCGGATGTAAATAAACACACCCAAGTACCCATTAAGGTCACAATTCTTTCGGTTTTGTCCGCCACGCTAGCATTTGCCATGGATGACGAGTAGTTTAAAGGCATGGTATGTAGCGCTTTTTCTTCGAAGTTGTATATAGTTTCATTGAATTGTAAGGTGTTTATCTCCAAGCGTATGTCATTTATCTCCATTTCTTGATATGCAATCATTCGTTTAATATTTCATATACATTTTCCATATTATGTTTGTCTTATTATTACTTGATGCTATGTTGTCGCACTCATGATTGAATCACCTTTTTTAATTGTTTTCAATATTAACCGCTATCTCATTTGTTGCGGGCCTCTCAAATTGAACACTTCATTAGGTCACAGACCAAAATTGCAAAGCTCTTTTTTGGTATGACGAAAGGTTGAAAGCGGGAAGTCACATATCTAATTGGTGTTTGTTTGTGTTTTTAAGGAAACATGGTGGAGGAAAAGACATGGGAAAGTGGATCTTCCATCTCCTAAGTTGTAGCAAAATACAAATTGGCTGCTCAGATAGTTAACAGTAATATTCTTGCTCTCCAATTCAGATGTTTTTAAATTTAATATTTTACTAATATATGCGCATGGGCGGAGATAAGGGATGGTCACAAGGTTCATGTGACCTAAATATACATAATGACTTAGGCATCCTTTTTTTAAGGATGGGGTGTCATCAAATATACATAACACTAAAGGATATTTCATGTGGAAAAGATGAAAACTTTTTTTTGGTTGGTGTATGATATATATATATATATATATATATATATATATATATATATATATATATATATATATATATATAAAAGAGATTAAGAGTTACGAGTTAAGATAATATAATAATCTTATGAGCAAAGTATAGGAATAAGAGGTTCGTATTGGTCGTGGAAAGGTCGAGTATCGTTAGGCTTATTGATGAGGAACACAACGTGGTGAGTAGATATGTAACAAAGGCAACCAATGGATTGACCCAAACAACCACTTAAACCAATGGTTTTCTTTGATCATAACGTCAAAGTTAGAGTATCGTGAGGCATACTAATTTGATAAGTAATAATTTACCTAAACATTAAAACCAATTATTGCAAATTAGTAACAATTTAAGTAGTTCGAAAGAAAACCTAACAGCCCTCATACTAGCTTTCTCATAACATGCCACTGATAAACTTGGAAACAGATTGCGAATGTTAGGCATGCTTTTCAATATTAATGTACTTACAATCTTATTAGTCATCTTATGCAGGCTAATAGCATGAGTAGCCAACACAACTTGGGTGGTAGAATGGAGTTATAACACGAGTATATCTATATTTTTTTTTAATTACCATTTCTTTTGTTTTTGGTGCGTGTTCCAAGTATGTTGGGTATGTGACCACCTTCTATATCTGCAACACGGTATCTCATTGCTAACTTTAGTACATTACTAATCATGTCAACTTTTTTTCCTTTTTCTTAATCTTTTTAAAAGTGGCTTAGACAATTGATGTTATGTAGATGAGAAAATCTTACCCTATTGCAATCCCGTTGTTCATAATAAATCATCGTCAACAACCGAGATGAGCTTTAAATCAACTAGAAACTCAATGTTGTATTTCAAGGCACCATAGTTTTGTTACTTAGCTAGATAATGGTTGGTTTTGGTTACACAAGCTAATTGGATTCATTCTCGCACAAGCATATAATTTTAGACACTATTTGTTTAACTAATAATCAATTATGTTTAGAAAAGTATCACTCATCTTTAATATCTTTGTAATGTATAATTGTAAAATTTAGATGCAACACTTAGGGCAATGATAATTTGAGTTTACATCACATTGTGGTTGTTGTTGTTATGGTAGTTTGTACCAAATGAATACCATGGTGAAATAGTGGTTATCCTAACCTATTTACATGTAATCCCATTACATTGTCATGCTTCACCCAAGAATAGCAAAAAGAAGAACTTATAGCTGAATGTGTTAAAAGTGTGACAAATCCATGTAGGATTATGGAAAATTTAACTTCGTTTATCGGGTTATCACATTATAGTATTTGGTTTAGTTTCATTTTGAACTACATGAGAGGACATGAAGATGAAAGTGTGTTTTAAGATGAGAAAGAATGAGAAGAAACCACAACCACAAATATTAGATACATCCTAAAAATAGATGCATCTCATTATTATTAATTTTTTCTTATTTGAAATATGTGGCTACAATTCTTTCTTACTCTTCTTACTTAAATAATTTTCTCACTAGATCCATACTCTCTAATAAAAACATATGTCAGCTAATGTATCTATTTTAATAATATGTACTAAGACCATGTTGTGAGTTTCAACTTCCATCTACAAAGACTATGTCTTAAGTTTCATATTCATCTACTGTTGTCACAAAGCATATATATAAAAGACGTATTTCATTCTTGCAATTGAGCAAAGCTTCTCACATAACCGAACAATGCACAAAGAAATTGGAACAAAACGCATGCCTACAAACAAGTGTATCCGATAAAATTGCACAAGTAATGCCAAATTAGTAGAATGATTCTAACAATGGTGATCTTTACATTAACCATTTGAAGTTGTTCATTCAAACCTACTATTATTTGTTATAATTCTTTTATTTGCTTTTTCACATTTTATCAATGAAATAACTATTTCTATCTCATAAATATCCATCTTATATTATGTCAACGTGACATCAAGCACTTCTTCTCTCACTTAGGCATCTCCAATGCATTGAATCAATTTGGGTTGAATGCACCGCTACATCGCATGACACATCAACAACTTTCACTTTTATACAAAACACTTACAATGCATCGAACTTTAAAAATTTAATGAATTTTACATCAACATTATATATTTGTAACTTATATTTATATAATGGAAATAAACTATAGAAAATCATTTATAATTCA
>OU343217.1:254359336-254531877 GCA_910596185.1 Chrysanthemum makinoi
AATATTAAAAGTACCAAATAACGGATACAAGGCAAATTCCATTCACATATCAACTACGTGCATTTCCATATCGCCATATACTCTATAAGTTCAAATTATATGATCTCTAGATATCACGTTGATCGCGCCATAATACTTGAATCACATAACAAGTTCTTATTGTCACTATATTTGGTCTCGGGTCATGACAAAAACACATAACTAATATCATAACAAAACATACCACATACGATAACATACGTATAGCAAGTAACATACTATAACAAACTGGTCCACATGAGTATACCATCATGATGGCCATACTTCATTCAAACGGTAATAAAACAACATCATTAAGAAGATAAATAGCGTATCTAAACTTATGAGGACTAACGGAAACTCAACGAATTTATCGTAAGAAAACAACGAACAGAACTATACTTCAAAAATTTTGTTTCATTTCCATTAATCAAACAAAATTTGCAAAATCGCTTATAAGATGAACTCCCAAAATAAAACTTAATAATCCAAGATTCAATCATCTAATGAAACAAAAGGACCTAACTCAAAATCCAATGTCAAAAATTTCTCATAAAGAGGACAACTAATCGAGCCTAATTTCTACCCCTTGTGTCGGATTGAACCTACTAGAAGTCAGGATTCTAGATCCGGAGTCCACTCTCTCGTATTTCCTTTCCTCATCTTCTTCCTCCTCTTCTTCCTCACTTATCCATCCGCTCTTATTTTCACAAGGTAATAAGCGGCTAGCAAAATCGCTTTCTCCGACCTCTCCTCCTCTTCCCACCACCGGTCCACGAAGCATACAAATCATGACTTAGTCCAACCTACCTCCATCTTCAACTAACTTTGGACATCTATCATGATACTTAGTGGTGAAACCTTGGTTGTCAACGACTCAGTTCAGACTCTCTACTACTTTTCCGCTCCACGCCCTTCAAGGTCACCGATCGCATGGCCACATATAGGCTCTAACTCAGATCCTCTTGTTGGTCCGCTTCACCTACCAATCCTTTGCGCCTTTTAGCAATAACGACGTCCACATCATCTTCTCCCCTAGGTTGCCTACGGTCCTTGATTGCTCCTATCGGATGAACTAGCTTAATGAGGAATAACCATCTAAAAGAATAACCCACTATTAGCAAAAGTCTGGCACTATAGTGGACGCAAGAGTACGATAAAGGAAAATCCTAAATCTACCCACTTCACAGGTCATAGCCTAAGCTCTATGGGTCCTAAAACCTAGAGCTCGATACCATAAATTGTAAAATAACCCCAACCCGACAAGGTTAAAGATATCACAATACGGTTTCATCGTAACTCTAAATAATATACCATAGCGAAAGCCTTACAAAAATACTCAAAAGAAAACATAAATAACTAAACTTCAAAATAAATCTAAGATCTCTATAATCGAATCTTGCTCTCTCTCTACTCAACCCGCATCGCCTATCCCATAAGCTCATCTTGAATGCTTAAAATACCGCCGCAGAAAAGAAAATGCGGCCGAGCTTACAAAGCCAAAGGAACAGATATAACTAAACAAAACTAAACAAAAACAAATATACAAATGACGTAAATCAAAATAAAATGATAATGAGGAATCTTTTAGGATTCTCAGGAAGCACAAATATACTTAAATCCAAACAACCACGTAAATAATTTAAAACATCTCCCATACTAATGACACAAACACAAACACATCGTAACAACCAAACACTTAACATATCTAGAATAACAGATTACTTATAAGCCAAACGAAGAGTCTAAGGCTAATGAAAACACTTTCTAGAAAATAAACATGGCATTCAACAAATTAATTAACCTCCACTTAACACACTCAAACAATATCGCAAAGAACGAAACAAAGATTCAAATCATGGCATTTCACAAGCAATTAGAAAACATATTAAACAAACCATAATTAGATAGACCTACAAAACATAGCATAACCATTAGCAATTATCAAAACAGATCATAAGCAAAACAGTTATCAAATCAACATCAAATAGAGTTAAAACATGTGTCACATAGGCAAATAAAACATTAACGTATAATCAAAGTTCACAAAATTAATCAACAAATTATACATACTAAATTTATAGAATACTCACTTTCACATTAGCATTCATCTTATGATCAACAATTCACATAACGATAAACCAACATGACATCGATAACATGCTAAATCATATTAAAACATATTAATCATAACCTAGCATAGTAGACGGTAGTTACATAAACATACAAAAGCATACACATAGATAATAACATATAATAAACCCAAAGACATAATTATTAACACTTGAACATACCGAATCATAATCATAATACTTAACATAGAAATAACAGATAAAGATCTAGTTAACTACCACGAGCCCATAACATATCATATCAAAAACATCATAACTATATAGAAACAATCTCAAAATAATCCGAGTAGCTTGCTCCCAGAGTTTTATGAAGATGCGTGATTGCACACGCACATCATTCACTTAAACAAATATATCGCATACGATCGATCTAGGATGCATCCATACGCCCCACAAACATACATTGATAATATAATATAACTTGAGCTCATAACAAATAATAGATAAGGGACGTGGTAACTTCACTCTATCGCCTTAGAGTCATGTCAAGGTGCATCACCTTAATGACATGGAACCCCATGACTAGTTAATAATTGGCTCGGTGTCAAACTAACTTAGGTCAAACCAATTTCAATTATGACACAAGTCTTAATCAAACACAAGGTTCAACAAATACATATCAATAACTCATATCATAAGGTTCATACTCAAATATACTAAGATTCAACAATTATGCATATCAAAGTCTTCCTATCATAAAGTTCAAATCGTATCGCATGATTCAATAAAACATAAGTTCAGATAAGCAACAGTGTCACACAATCGAAAGGGTTCATAGCAAGGGCATCGGAAATCCTAATACAAAAGCTAACGAAAAGAAACCGTTATAAGAAACCTTAATAAAAAGGTCGTAATATCTGTACCTTAAAGCAAATGAGAGAAAAGCAAACTAATAAGTGAATAATTAAGATGTAACGTCTGCCTCCTTCAACTAATCTACACGGATTATGATTTATTTAATACTTATTAGCATCATTAATGTTATAACAGATTAATCTCATTAATATTCTTAGAGTTGTCTAATATTCTCATTTTAGTGACAACGGAATTCCAACATTTTATTGTATTAATCATTAATTATCCAAACTTATGGGTTACAAATGATAAATGGTAAACTTAAGGACTTAATATAATAATTATCTTATTTGAGGACTTATATGATCATCATTCAAAGTATAAGGTTTATAAATGTCAAGAACGGATTTTAGGACTCTTTTTCAAAATAGTTTACACAAGCCTTGATAACTTACATGAAATAACGAATTTGCACATTTAGCTTTTAACCCTAATCAACTTCCTATTTAGGTTCTAAGGTTTCCCACACACTTTAATATTACTAAATACGCATTAAATTCACATGTTACTTCTTTCAATGATTTTTACTTTGACCTAGAACGTATATGAAAAACAAACCGAAGTTACCTCAAAACTCATGCATGTCTCTACAAAATCAACTCATACTTGTCGACTCATAATTACTTAATTCATAATTACACCTTTGACATCTTTAATTTCATGATCTAACCTTTATATTATCGATTTTACCATTTTAGCCCAAAGGTTTTAGAATTTACAAAACATACCCTTTTAATTTAATAACAATTGGAATGGCCCTCTAAATATCCAAAATTACACGTTTAACCCCTACCTATTTTATACATTTAGTACCTTTTATTTTACTATTTATAGAAATAACCCTTAAGTTTCATAATTTACAAAACCAACCCAAAACTTTTATTTAGAACCGAAATATGCATAATTCAAGTACAAACCCTAAACCTAAGTTTAACCCATCATTAGTTCATCATTATTACTGCATTAATTACTCTTAATTATAACAAGCAAGCCCTAATTTTATAAACCCTAATCGTCCTTCTTTATTTTCTTTCCTTTTTCATATGCGATCGAACAAAACAAATCCATAACAATTCACACAAGCTTCAATTCAACATGTATTTTATTCAGGTCATATAACATATAAGAGCTTCCAGAAAAAACAGGTCATGGTCCTAAAATTATTATACTGCTCGCTATTTATATGCTTTTAGGTTTTTAATCCAAAACAATTCCATGCGACTTGTTAAATATGCATGACTAAATTTTTACAGGTTCTATATGACTTGTAGGACTGAAAATAATATTGGAAACATACCCTTGATGAGATTTGACGTTAGAACAAAAAAGAAACCAAAACTCTACCATGAAACCCTAATCACCAAGAAACTAACCACGATCAAACCAGTGCCTTGGGACCTCGAACCAGATTTTTAACACCTTCTTTACCTTCAAACTCGTCCAAGAAAAATAGCTTTTAGCCTTGGAAACCGAATGCTCTAATTATGTAGGGTTTTCTTAGGTCGGTTTTAGTATAATCGGTTATTAGGGATAGAATAAACCGTATAATGTGTATATATATATGATTTACTAATTTTCTTGTGGGCTTAATATTATAATGGACTTATATAAATGGGATCTTAATTTATAAATTTGTATTGGGCCTTTATTAATTTTATTCTTTATAAAACTTAATAATGTCTTCGGCTAGATATAAAAAATACACCACATTTTTATAAAATATAACTAAAAGAATTAACTTTACAAAAGTCTTTAATTTATTTGGATCGGATATAGTGATATTTCTTTTAAATAATGTTCTGAATTTACTAGCTTGTTTGGGATTCCTTACAATTAATTAATTCAACTTTTTGATCATAAGGGGTTTTGGTCTTTTTGTGACTTTTAAGAAATTGCGCTTATTCCCGTTCTCTTCCCTCTCTACAATGAAATTTCGGTCCTCGAAATTGAACAAGACACGGCCAGTACGCGCACTGTGGATTTCGGGTAACTTCACTTAATTATGACAACGCTAATCCCTATACTTATAACGTATTAGCAGTAAAAGAATGAATATAGGAAATGCAAACACACTCTAACTTATACAGGGACTAATGATGAAAAACTATCATAGCATATACGGACCGCCTCCTTCAACGTTCTTACTAATCGTAGAAGTAACGGGAAGACATACAAATCTAAGGCACTAACCATTCTCTAGGTTTACACGGATACATACATTTCCGGCTCCCAATGGTACAAAACTTATATGTAACAGATATCGAAGTAAATTTCACAATAATAACGAGTTTCAACCCATATGAAGTACCAATAACTATCAAGGCAAATCGCCATTCACATACACCACAGGCATTTCCCAACGTCATATACTAAGTCATAAGTTCAAATTATATGATCGCGGTATTAACACGTTGATCAAGCTTCATAATACTTGCATCACATAACAAGTTCTTATTGTCACTATATTTGGTCTCGAGTCATGACAAAAACACATAACTAATATCATAACAAAACATACCACATACAGATAACATACGATATAAGTAACATACTATAACAAACCAGATCCGCATGAGTATATCATCATGATGGCCATACTTCATTCAAACGGTAATAAAACAACATCATTAAGAAGATAAATAGCGTATCAAACTTATGAGGACTAACGGAAACTCAACGAATTTATCAGAAGAAAACAACGAACAAGAACTATACTTCAAAATTTTGTTTCATTTCCATTAATCAAACAAAATTTGCAAAATCGACATAAGATGAACTCCCAAAATAAAACTTAATAATCCAAGATTCAATCATCTAATGAAACAAAAGGACCTAACTCAAAATCCAATGTCAGAAATTTCTCATAAAGAGGACAACTAATCCGAGCGCCATTTCTACCTTGTGTCGATTGAACCTACTAGAAGTCGTAGATTCTAGATCCGAGTCCACCTCGTATTCTTCCTCATCTTCTTCTTCCTCCTCTTCTTCCTCACTTATCCATCCGTTTTATTTCCTTTCTGCTGGCGTAATAAGCGGCTAGCAAAATCGCTTCTTCCTTCGATTCTCTCCTTCCTCTCCTAAGCACACACCCGGTCCCGACAAAGCATACAAATCGTGACTCCTAGTCCAACCCACTCCTCCATCTTCAACGAACTTTGGACATCTATCATGATACTTAGTGGTGAAACCTTGGTTGTCAACGACTCTAGTTTCAGACTCTACTACTTTTCCGTTACGTCCTTCAAAGTCAGCTCCTCCTCGATCGCATGGCTACATATAGGCCGAACTCGATCCTTCTTGTTGGTCCGCTTCACTCTACCAATCCTCTTGCAGCCTTTAGCAATAACGACAGCCCACATCATCTTCTCCCTAGGTTGCCTAGCTGGTCCTTGTTTGCTCCTATCGGATGAACTAGGCTTACGAGGAATAACCATCTAAAAGAATAACCCACTATTAGCAAAGTCTAAGTACGATAGTGGACGCAAGAAAAGTACGCATAAAGGAAAATCCTAAATCTACCCACTTCTCACAGGTCATAGCCTAAGCTCTAAGGGTCCTAAAACCTAGAGCTCTGATACCATAAATTGTAACACCCCAACCCACATAGGTTAAGATATCACAATACGGTTTCATATCGTAACATCTAAATAATATACAATAGCGAAAGCCTTACAAAAATACTCAAAAGAAAACATAAATAACTAAACTTCAAAATAAATCTAAGATCTCTATAATCGAATCTTGCTCTCGTCTCTACTCTCAACCCGCATCGCTATCCCATAAGCTCATCTTGAATGCTTAAAATACCCGCCAGAGAAAGAAAATGCTACTGAGCTTACAAAGCCCAAGGAAGATATAACTAAACAAAAACTAAACAAAACAAATATACAAATGACGAAATCAAAATAAAATGATAATGAGGAATCTTTTAGGATTCTCATGGAAGCACAAATATACGTAAATCCAAACAACCACGTAACAATTTAAAACATCTCATAGTACATTAATGACACAAACACAAACACATCAGAACAACCAAACACTTAACATATCTAGAATAACAGATTACTTATAAGCCAAACGAAGAGTCTAAGGCTAATGAAAACACTTTCTAGGAAATAAACATGGCATTCAACAAATTAATTAACCTTCACTTAACACACTCAAACAATATCGCAAAGAACGGAAACAAAGATTCAAATCATGGCGCCTCACAAGCAATTAGAAAACATATTAAACAAACCATAATTAGATAGACCAGACAAAACATAGCATAACCATTAGCAATTATCAAAACAGATATCATAAGCTAAAACAGCTCTCGATCAAATCCTAACATCAGCAGAGTTAAAACATGGCAAGTCACATAGGCAAATAAAACATTAACGTATAATCAAAGTTCACAAAATTAACTGAACAAATTATACATACTAAATTTATAGAATACTCACTTTCACATTAGCACATTCATCTTACAGATCAACGACTTCACATAACGATAAACCAACATGACATCGATAACAAACATGCTAATCATATTAAAACATATTAATCATAACCTAGCATAGTAGACAGTAGTTACATAAACATACAAAAGCATACACATAGATAATAACATATAATAAACCCAAAGACATAATTATTAACACTTGAACATACCGAATCATAATCGGAATACTTAACATAGAAATAACAGATAAAGATCTAGTTAACTACCACGAGCCCGCAACATATCATATCAAAAACATTATAACTATATAGAAACAATCTCAAAATAATCCGGAGTAGCTAGCTCCCAGAGTTTTATGAAGATGCGTATTGCACACGACATCATTCACTTAAACAAATCATATCGACAACAGATCGATCTAGGATGCATCCATACGCCCCACAAACATACATTGCTAATATAATATAACTTGAGCTCATAACAAATAATAGGTAAGGGACGCTGGCGTAACTTCACTCTACTCGCCTAGAGTCATGTCAGGTGCATCACCGACACGGACATGGAAACCCCATGACTAGTTAATAATTGGCTCGGGTGTCAAACTAACTTAGGTCAAACCGAATTTCAATTATGACACAAGTCTTAATCAAACACAAGGTTCAAAGAAATACATATCAATAAATCATATCATAAGGTTCATACTCAAATATACTAAGATTCAACAATTATGCATATCAAAGTCTTCCTATCATAAAGTTCAAATCGTATCGCATGATTCAATAAAACATAAATTCAGATAAGCAATGTGTCACACAATCAGAAAGGGTTCATAGCAATGGCATCGAAATCCTAATACAAAAGCTAACAAAAGAAACCGCTATAAGAAACCTTTTCAAAAGGTCAATATATGTACCTTAAAGCAAATGAGAGAATAGCAAACGAATAAGTGAATACGAAGATGTAACGTCGCGTCTCCTTCAACGAATCTACACGGATTATGATTGATTTAATACTTATTAGCATCATTAATGTTATAACAGATTAATCTCATTAATATTCTTAGAGTTGTCAGAATATTCTCATTTTTAGTGACAGACGGAATTCCAACATTTTAGAGTATTAATCATTAATTTGCCAAACTTATGGGTTACAAATGATAAATGGTAAACTTAAGGACTTAATATAATAATTATCTTATTTGAGGACTTATATGATCATCATTCAAAGTATAAGGTTTATAAATGTCAAGAACGGATTTTAGGACTCTCTTTCAAAATAGTTTACACAAGCCTTGATAACTTACATGAAATAACGAATTTGCACATTTAGCTTTTAACCCTAATCAACTTCCTATTTAGGTTCTAAGGTTTCCCACACACTTTAATATTACTAATTACGCATTAAATTCACATGTTACTTCTTTCAATGATTTCCTTTTTGACCTAGAACGTATATGAAAAACAAACCGAAGTTACCTCAAAACTCATGCATGTCTCTACACAACTAACTCATACTTGTCGACTCATAATTACTCAGAATTACGAATTACACCTTTGACATCTTTAATTTCACGATCTAACCTTATATTATCAGATTTTACCATTTTAGCCCAAAGGTTTTAGAATTTGCAAAACATACCCTTTTTAATTTAATAACCATTTGAATGACCCTCTAAATATCCAAAATTACACGTTTAACCCCCTTACTTATTTTATACATTTAGTACCTTATTTTTACTGTTTACAGAAATAACCCTTAAGTTTCATAATTTACAAAACCAACCCAAAACTTTTATTTAGAACCGAAATATGCATAATTCAAGTACAAACCCTAAACCTAAGTTTAGCCCATCATTAGTTCATCATTATTACTACATTAATTACTCTTAATTATAACAAGCAAGCCCTAATTTTTATAAACCCTAATCGTCCCTTTTATTTTCTTTCCTTTTTCATATGCGATCGAACAAAACAAATCCATAACAATTCACACAAGCTTCGAATTCATGAACATGTATTTTATTCAGGTCATATAACATATAAGAGCTTCCAGAAAAATCAGGTCATGGTCCTAAAAATTATTATACGCTCGTTCGCTATTTATACGTTCTAGGGTTTTTAATCCAAAACAATTCCATGCGACTTGTTAAATATGCATGACTAATTTTTACAGGTTCTATATGACTTGTAGGACTGAAAATAATATTGGAAACATACCCTTGATGAGATTTGGACGTTAGAACAAAAGAAACCAAAACTTCTACTCGATGAAACCCTAATCGACCAAGAAACTAACCACGATCAAACCAGTGCCTTGGGACCTCGAACCAGATTTTTAACACCTTCTTTACCTTCAAACTCGTCCAAGAAAAATAGCTTTTAGCCTTGGAAACTGAATGTCGAATTATGTAGGGTTTTCTTAGGTCGGTTTTAGTATAATCGGTTATTAGGGATAGAATAAACCGTATAATGTGTATATATATGATTTACTAATTTTCTTGTAGGCTTAATATTATAATGGACTTATAATAAATGGGATCTTAATTTATAAATTTGTATTGGGCCTTTATTAATTTTATTTCTTTATAAAACTTAATAAATGTAATCGGCTATATATATAAAATACAAAACTGATTTTTATAAAATTATAAACTATAAAAATTAACTTTACAAATTCTTTAAAATTTATTTGGATCATATGTGATATTTCTTAATAATTTTCTGAATTTACATAGCTTGTTTGGTATTCTTTAAATTAATTATTAATACTTTTTGATCATAGGGGTATTTTGGTCTTTTTGTGAATTTTAGAAATTCAGGTATTACACGTTGCATCTCAAATGCATGGTTTTGGTCACTTCTCACCACTTCTTATTTTAATTTACTTCTCACTGGATCCCTACTCTATATATATACATACATATATATATATATACATATATATATATATATACATATATATATATATACATATATATATATATATATATATATATATATATATATATATATATATATATATATATATATATATATATATGTATATATATATATATATATATATATATATATATATATATATATATATATATATATATATATATATATATATATATATATATATATATATATATATATATATATATATATATATACCTATATATACATATATACATATATATATATATATATATATATATATATATATATATATATATATATATATATATACATATATACATATATATATATATATATATATATATATATATATATATATATATATATATATATATATATATATACCTATATATATACCTATATATATGTGTATATATATATATATATATATATATATATATACCTATATATGTGTATGTATATATATATATATATATATATATATATATATATATATATATATATATATATATATATGTATATATATATATATGTATATATATATATATATATATATATGTATATATATATATGTATATATATATATGTATATATATATATATATATATATATATATATATATATATATATATATATATATATATATATATATATATATATATATATATATATATATATATATATATATATATATATATATATATATATATAATCTAGATCAAATAAGATCAAACTTAAAGTTGTTAAAATGAGATCAAACTAAAATTTGACAAGCGACACTCTCCTTACAACAAAAATAAATTTTTTATCAACTACAACTAAAATTGTTAAAGTTTCGATAGATTTATTTTTAAAATTTATGAAACCTAGATGATACACTTTGATTAGAAGTGTAATGTGTATCAGGTGTTTGTATGTGTATCATATTTTGGAATGTTTATTAGTGTAATATGTTTCAGGTGTATCACTAATCCAAACTCATGTATCACTTGGTTATTAGTTGCTAAAATGTTAATTTGTATTAAAATATTATTTTTATGTGTATTATTGCTAAAATTGTTATTTATAAATGTTTTAGTGGTTTTTTAGACTTGATCTTATTTTTAGAACTTTAAGTTTGATCTCACGTTAACCCTCCCCTATATATATTTTATTGAGGTTTGTAGCATAAGTAACCCTAAATGGCTAAATGACTAAATGGATACATGTTACTACTAGGAACTTAGGTTTCTGAAAGTTTTAGGAAGGGTTCGTTAGTAAGTTGTTGTGCCAAAAAAAGTCCTTTTACATGTAAAAGTATTACTTTATTATATATTTATCGTTGAAAACGACGCCGTTTTAAAGAGCTCCAAAACAAAGCCATTTTGAGGTTATTATCTTTAATTTCAGTTCGATCATTGACAAGGTTCAAAGAAAGGGTGGGCTATTGATAAAGAATCGATTCCAAACCACAATGCTAGCAGATGGCGGGCCTCCGCTTTTATTTTCATTCATTTTTCCCAGATTAAAAATTATTATTATTATTATTATTATTATTATTTTATAAAAACATCACTTCATTGGAAAATCATAGGAAATTACAAGAAATTAGTGGGGAGCCGAGAGACTAACTGGGTCCCCACTCCTTTAGGAATAGCAAAACAAACCCTACTAAAAATATAGTTAGCACCACGCGCGCCAATATCTTGAGTGACCGAGAACTTTCGGATTCGCTTCAGCAGGGTCACCGCCTCCTTCTCGAGTTCACCAAAAGAGGAGAAAGAGAAGGGGATGAACCTATATCCAATATCAGCGCATTTGGTTTCGTACTTGACACGTTTTACGCAGTGCAGCTTCAATCACGCACGCCTCGCCACAAAGTCACCATACCAGGTTTGCGTCAAGGGCGATGACCTAGTAAGATCAACACACACATCAAGGCCTCTCTCCCACGAGTAAAGTAACAAGTCAGCTAGGCGTAGGTGTTTGTCCCTCTCTCCACAGAGCCCGATATCAACTTCTTTACGAGCCGAAACCCCTACCCGGGAGCAGATATCAGCGAGAGTATCACGCACCACATTATGTCGATGTTTAATACCAATAATACCGCAAGATGATACAAGATGATCCCCATAGATATCACCCGTAAAAACCTTGGAACAAGCGTAGCACGATCCGAGTGGAGAAAAGGGGAACACCTAGATGATAGCATAAAACACACCAGTAGGTTTTAGCATTCATAGTCCTGCCCCCCAACCTATTCGGGACTTCTCTGAGCCGCCCAAGTATGGTCTTCCATTTGCGATCTCCATAGGGCCATCTGCCTAGAAGATAAGCGAAGATGGATTCGCCTCTTTTGTGACACGTGTGAAATATAAATCGCCAATTTCTTCATGAGTTTGGGGCGCAATCTCACAAGAGCTACCCAAAAGGTCGGTCTCCATTTTCTCGTTAAAAACATGCATGGCATCATCAAAGGAAGATCCAGAAGCACCAACCCCAGACTGCCGGAGAAGTTCATTCTGTAGGCTGGCCGATTGGAGTCTAGAAGCAAGGAAGGCATAATTCAAAACATCAGCAGCAACGTATACACCAAGCCCCCCAAATTCAAAAGGAAGAGTGGCCAGTCTCCATTGCCAATTTCCAAATCCGGGCCCAGAGGCAGTGACAATTCGCTCCAAAGAAGAGCGAAGTGCTTCATCGAATGAAATCTGAGCATGTTCAAAGACACGGGGGGAACATGTGCGCATAGAGAAATACAGCTTGGAAATGCCAAAGACATGCACGGAGAAGCAAAGAACTCACATTGGGGATCATTAAGCTTAGTAACAACGTCCATAAGTTCAATGGTTTAAGAAACTCATTTCAAAACGAAGCTTATCGCTAAACTCAAGGTCTACACCAACAGCCCACCCAACAATTTTACACCATGCAGGGTCGGGCAATATTAGGAGGGAGAACACCTGAAGTCGCTCCTAGGGTCTTCCTTGGCAAAAACCTCGCTTTTATCGACATTGAGGTGCAAACCATAACGAGGTCCATCTATCATAATGAGCTCCAGGGCCTTCCCAACAAACAGAGTGTCTTCAATGATCGTACCATCATCTAGGTACCAAGCTTGAAAGGGGAGAGAAAAGGAGTCTTTGATCTTGCGAGCCAAAGGATGTAGCACCAACGCAAAAAGGAGAGGTCCAAGAGGGTCACCTTGTTGCACTCCTTGGTGTGACCATAAAGTGTGTTCCCCATAATATAATCTGGCTGGGCTGGAGTAGAAAAACTCAACCCAACGTGATATGGCAGGGCAATAGAGGCGAACCTCTTGTAACATAACCTCAGGGTCCACCAGATTGAAGGCGTTTTTGAAATCCACCAACAACATCGAAAGACCCACATCATCTCCACGGTCTTCAACAAACCGATTCACGGCATGAAGAATGGCATCCCCTCCTCTAGGAACCCCAACTCCGAACTGAAGATCATTCAAGTATCCATCTAAAGAATGGCCAATCATAGAAGCTCCCACCTTGGAGACTAAACGCCTCCAGGCATCCCCCACCGCAATAGGACGGATACCACCACCTGGTTTGATCAGCGGTGTGAGAGGAGCACTGGCAATATACTCGCCCAAAGCCTTAGGACACTTACCATCAAGAAAAGATTTACCACCGGGTGATGGATTTGATTAACTCATCGATATAGCCACAGCAGACCGCTAAAACAATCCAATAGGTGTTGGGCCGAAACCATCTCACCACAAGATGTACCACTGGGGAAACTCTTAATCATGTCAAGAACCACAGCAGGAGATGCAATGAGGTTATGATGATCAATAGGTATATCGCAAAGAAGGAGCAGACTTGAAGGGTGCTTAGCCTTTAGGTCCTCAAGGGTAGTATCATTGTGGAGCAACACCGAAGAAGAAAGAACTCGACAACAAAGAAGATAATGACCATCACAAATCTTCCTCCTACATTTCTTGACATTACGCCACCCAACCTGGTTTCCCTCTTCAATATTAGACCAAGTAGGGAGGGTTCAGCTAAAACCTCTCTAACAAGTCAAACTACCACCGACGTACCTAAGACCGAATGACATTAGCTTATATATTCTTCTTGACTGGCGCCTAGTAGCAGACCTACACTTCATGTTACTCCTCGGGCAAAAGGTTTTAAGGAGACAGAGAGGTAAGGCTAACAGGCTAACTCAACAAGAAATGTCTTCAGTGTGCATCACCTTATCAAGAGCACCTTTCAAAACATGAGAGAATCCCAAACGGCACTTTGGAGGGATGGATTTGACAGTGTGCAACCCTTTAGCAAGCAAAGTGTCAATTAAGTGTAAATCAAAACTAGAGTGCTCTTCCAAAACCAAATCTTCAACGCAAGCGAAATAACGTAAGAGGGAACTGGGGCTTAGCGAGATCAAATAACACAAATCTAACAACACCATCACCGAATCGGGTGGCACAAGATCGATCCATGCCGCATATTTAGAGCTTAAGAGTATGCGTCTTAAAAAAATCCCACACAACCAAAGACCCATACGTTTCAACGTAACCTCAGCAGCCTAAAAAACAACCAAATTAGTGGCCAAAGAGTTTGAGGTGGCTAGCGCATCCTCATTGAAATGACGGTCACGAAGATGAGAAATCAACGAGGTTTTGGTAAGCCCATTCCCACTACCGTCTTGGCAACCACTTAAACCAGCAAAGGGACAATGAAACCGAATAATAGCAATAGAGATTTTTTTTTCCGGCACTAACCTTATGAAAACAAACTTAAACTAACTAAAACAAAGGCAACACATGCATGCTCTTACTAAAAGAGCGAAACTCAAAAAAAAAAGACCAAAAGAATAAAAGACACTAGCGTGGGCCCCACCTAAAAAGCAAATCACTAAACCAGCTGTAACAATCCGCTACTAGAAAAAAAAAGTCAACTTGCTAAAAAGCAAATCGCTGCCAAAGTTTGTTAACCCAACTCGCTTCCAGAAAAGTGCAAGCCAACAAAACGCTAGCCAATAAAAACGTTTCCAGAAAAGTGCTAGCCAACAAACTGACCCAAAATCATGAGCTAACTCGCTTCCAGAAATATTGAGCCAACTCGCTTCCACAAACTGACCCAAAACACTTCCAGAAACCAGTGTGAATCAGCAACACAAAAGATAGAAACTGGTGATGAAACCAGCAACAACCTACACTTCCTGTCCCAAGGAGGAGGACGGCGAGGACACCGGCAGTGATCACGCCCCAAGAATCAAACGAGAAGTTGATGCACTGGGAGCACGCCCCAAGAATCAAACGAGAAGTTGATGCACTGGAGAACTGATGAAAAACGGGATCAAGGCAATCCCATGTGGGGAAGATGAAATCACACACAGTTGATTATTATTATTATTATTATTATTATTATTATTATTATTATTATTATTATTATTATTATTATTATTATTATTATTATTATTATTATTATTATTATTATTATTATTATTATTATTATTATTATTATTATTATTATTATTATTATTATTTTACATTTGTCAGGTCTGAGAACGACGCCGTTTTATGTTCCTTTTAAATTTGGGACAAAAAAGACGTCTTTTTTCTTTATTATTTGTGTAATACGTATCTTAAAAACATAGTCACGTGTCTTGCTCCTTCATAACACGCGTGCGTCTCCCCATTATCTACAAAACCCGATTGTGTGTGGCACAGATGTGAGAGTGAAAGTGATTGTAAGAATGTGTGTGTGAGATTTTGTGTTTTGTGATGGTTTCTTGATATTATCGCCTTCGTTATCTTTCAAATCGGATTTGTGTGTGACACGGTGACGTGAGATTGTAAGTGATTGTGAGACTATGTGTACGAGATTGTGTGCTTTGTGGTGATTTGTTGATGTTATCGCCTGAATCGGGACATAATTTTTTTTAGGTTGATCGATATCAGATATATTTAGCTGAGGGTTTATATATATATATAGTTTATATATTTTTTAAATTTATGCGGCGTTTTTTGAAATTATAATGTTGAGTGTGTGTTTTTTGTTGTTTCATTATAGAATTAGTTCTAATGACTGAAATTTTTAGGTTTAATTTGGATGCAGTTGTTGCAGGTTGTAAAAATTGCCGAATAAACAGGATTTTTGAGTTGGCTTTCCGTATTGCGAAAGGTAAATTATTTTGTGAAAAAACACAAAGCTATACAGTTTTTGTAACGAATTATGAACAGTCAAATCTAGATATTTGGTGTTTTAAGAGCCTTGGTTGTTGCTTTATAAAACTGTTTCTTTGGTTATTTATGTTTTGAAAGTGTTTAAGATTGTCTATGGATAAGTAGGTGAGGCCACAAGAAGTGGTATAGGTTGCCTGAATAGAAAATAAAAAATGATGCATTATTTAGATATTTGAAATATGGTTTTTCAATCCTAATCTTGCTAACTTTATGCTTTTCAGTCATTTCTAAGGAAATGTGTAGGATTGGTGCTCATGCAGTTGCAATCTGAAATGTATGGTATTGATTTTGCTCAAATTAAACCAAATTAGCCAATTTTTTTATTTTGGACGCAAATTGCCACCTCTAGTATTTTGGCTTATTTTTTTGGTTCAGACGTCCCATTTGGGGATATGTGTTTGTGCTTGTTTGAGGTTTGTCATGAGACCGATGTTTTTTATAGTCTAATACATTGCCATAGGTTCAGGAATAACTCCATGCCTTTTGTTAAGATTTGTTGTAAGACTGCCGTTTAATTATATGTGCCGATTTTACATAATTTGCTACAAGTCGTGCTCATTTTAGCTTATACGCTGTTAGTGGGTTCCTGAGTATATGTTTTTGTGTCTTTAATCTGTGGTGTATTTTATTTTTTGAAAATTTTGTGGCGAAAATCCTAAATCAAGTGTGTGTATCATTGTTTTCGGTTTTCGGTTAGCATGTGTTTGGTATTGGTTTGGGGATTTATTTTGTCCTTCAAACAATTTGCTTCATGGATTTATATTGGTTGGTCTAAAGTTTAATTGAAAATTTGTTGAATAGTTTATTATGAAGTCCGTTAGTATATGGGTTTTGTGTAGGTTGTATATTGGTTTGTTAAAGATAGTAGAGGTCGCAGTTGACATGGTCATTTTTGTTGGCTTGTGCCTATTATTGTTTTGCCGAGTTTTTGAGTTTGCTTTGCTGAAATAATTAGTGTAATGTGGGTTTTCAAGTTTGTTGCAGATAGTTGGTGCTTCATGTGTGCATCACCTACAATAAATAATGGCGTGAATGTGGTGATATTCGATGGCAGTCGTTGTTTGGGTTGCAGTTTTACCGTACATGAGGTTAGTATTTATGGCGAACGTTATGCCTGGACAAATTATTAATCCAGTTTTGTGTCTATAAGGATGGCGCAATTTGAATTTCTAAGTATGTTAATGATATTTGTGGTCTTCTGATATCTTTTGATTATGTTGTGTAGTTTTGCCTGTTGGCTATACATTCTTTGTTTAATTTGTGGTAATAATTATGTTCTAATAAAGGCTGATATCCAGTTTTGTGTCTATAAGGATGGTGCAATTTGAATTTTGAAGTATGTTAATGATATTTATGGTCTTCTGATACCTTTTGGTTATGCTGTGTGGTTATGCTTATTCGATATACATTCTTGTTTAATTTGTGGTAATATTTGTGTTCTAATAAAGTCTGATATGTGTACCTGATTGCCTATTCTTTATGTTGTCTATAAGTTATCGTCACAGTTGCTAATTTCACGGCTGACAACAGGGGGGACTGGATGATTGAGATGATTTTGGAAACGACCAAGGGGGAGGTGAATACATAAACTATCATGGTATAGTAATCAATGCATGAACTTTGTAAGCATTATATATTGTATTGAATAATAATTGCTTACAAGATTACCAGTTGCTGCAACACATGTGTGCTCTTTTATTTGTAGCTTTTTGTCTTATGCACCCAGGTATCGAAGAACTTTGGTGAGGAGAATGAAATAAATTGATCTGGAATTTGTCGATGGTGCTTAGATGAGGGGATTTTTCTGAGTTATGGGCAAATCAATAGTCCAGCTCCGCAGCCCAAAAGAACCATCGAGACGGCTACACCGACACATTCACAACAGATGATTGATGACGGAGGCTAACAGGATTTGTTAAGGTATAATATTTATTGCAATTGTGTATATATATTTGTTCCCTTCACATTCATTGGAGGTTGCCCTTATATGGATTACTATTAAAATAACATTTTTTCCTCCTTTTTTTCAAGCGTATTTTACCTTTACGGTAGTTATTGTGTCCTTTGTAGTTTGGCTTAAAGTTGCTGCCGATATTTTAGACCATGTGCCTTTAGTTTATATCGTTTTCGAATGATAGTTGTTGGGCAAAGATGAAACGGTCACTTGGTATTTTTAATTTTTTTCATGACAAACGCTGGAAGGCATGAGATGCAACCGTGTTGTCTAGCAATACCATATCTGAGCCAAAGCATAAAACTATTGAGGCATTGTTTGATTTTTTTTTCTTTAGGCTATCCATGATACATTGAGTGGTCATATTAAGGTTGAAATAAGGAGGCTGGAAGAAATCGATATATACATTTCCTACGATGTTTATGTGGAAAATTATGTGACTGGAAAATCATAGAGCAGTTTTCTTTTTGACACAAATACATTTGTTACCTTGTTAGGAAAACCTTTGTTTCGATTTCTACCATGCTCCCTTCTTAGATGTTAGTATGGCCATTTTAGGTATCGTGCATATTCTAAAGAGAAAAACGCGACTTTTTTGTGTGGGTGTACATGGGTTTCTGACTCGACATTGCAAGGAACTAATCCCAAGGCGAGTATCCTTTTTGGATAGCCCGGAGTCGGCGCAGGTGAACCTCCGTGGCCAATAGAGGATTAATATTCACATAATGTCTTAGGTAGCATAGCGGTTGGTTTGGGCAACAAGCTCATGATGGGTTCACATACAATAAGGTGTTGCTTTGAAAAGGGGACGATGTTCTGGAATGGCTTTTATATATTTTCTACCCCGCTACACAAATTCAGGTGATCCGTGATTTTATCGTTGGTGTTTCATTTGGTAAAATTCATTGCATTGATAACTTCAATATTTAATATTTAGTACTTCTAATGCAGTCCAGTGGGAAGAAATGCCAACTAGATGTGTAGGGTTCAATGGGGATCGAAGTGTGAGCATCTGATGGATGGAGACACTAAAGGCGAGTTGAACAAAACGGAGGAAGAATTATGAAAAAATGATTCAAAGAAGGAAAACTTTACAAGTTAGTTTTGGGGCTGCAAATGAAACTTTTGGTTTGTAGGCTTGCACTAAAGATTACTTTCCTTTTGGTAAATTGTTAGTGTATGTCTAATTTGGATAATAGTTGTTTGGCGATGATGGTTCACACACCCGTTGCGTCGTACTTTTGGTTTTTAGCCATTACGATATCTAAGCCACAGTATATGTATCCTAACTCAATTTACCGAGGCACTGGTCATTTTTTATTTATTTAGCCATTCCGGGTATGCTATATAGCCATGCTTATGTTGGGGTAAGGAAAACGGAAGAAAACGATATAAGTGTTTTTTAGGATTCCTGTTAGAAAAAACGTAACTCGAACTTTTTTTGTAATTTAATTTTTTCTTGATTGCTTCCCAAAAAACACTTGTATCGATTGTTCCCATTCTCCTTACCCCGATGTTAGTGTGCCTATTTTACGTATTATGCATATTCTAAATACGAAATGAACATTGTCTTAGGTAACAACTCTTTTTATGCGGGGATTCGTTAGCAACAAGAGGATTGCCTCTGAAATGGCCACGAAATTCTGGAATACCTTTGCTTTCTTTTCTCATGCACTCGCCTTCTCATTCAGTAATGGTTTATGGAATTTATGGGTGTGTTCTTTTGGTGTATTGCTTAACGTCGGGCCACCTTACAAGCACCAACAAAACATAGCTCGGGGATGGTGGGTGTTCCAGTTGTACAACTCAATTGCATTTAATGTGGATCCAATTTCCAAACAGGATTGAACATAAAGTATTTGTGCGCGTTTTTATGAAAGTTTTTTTTATTTACAAGTCTTTCAGTGTATAATGATTTGTATGATATGCTAAATGTAAAGCGTTTACTTTTTATTTTTTATTTTTGTATATGTTATATATACATGAGTGTATGTTATATATTAGTATCAATTGAGGCAATGTGTTATATGTCATGATCAATTGCTAACCTTCTTTTTATCTCTTATCAGTAATTTACGACAAATATATGACTTTAGTATAGCATACCTCAACAAATCAATTAACTTCAAAACGAAAACCTCCCTTCAAACGTCATACAAAAACTCTAATTGATTTTATTGCTTTATACAAAAAATTATTCCGAAAAATATATGACTTTAGTATAGCATACTGCATACCTCAACAACCCTTAAACATGTGTTTGATTCGTTTGTATCAACAATTACTTATGTCCTATTTTTTGTGATAGATACATCACTTTTGATAATGTAAAAATCATCTTTATTGCCAAATACGTAATATCATAACAAAAACAACAACAATAATATCCAATCTCGCCGGAATAAGGTATGAAAAAGTGAGATGTAGACAGTCACACTTATATCCGAGGGTAAAGGAACTTTTTTCAGAAAACTTTCGGCAAGTGTGTGTATTCAAGCAAACATATAAAATATAAGGTGTGTGTGAGGAAAAAGAGGCAATAAAACAAAGGAAAATATATAAAGCAAAAAATATAAGCGAGCAAATACATAAATGGATACAGACAAGAAAACAATTGAACATGCAAGCCAAAATAAGAATAAGACTAAAATACACCATCGGTCCCTAAAATTGTCAATGCGCATCGCGATGGGACAAACCTGGGCATTATCATCGCCGAAGGTCCAAAACATGGGCTTTATATGCCAAACACATCCCTTTACCACTAACGCCGATGTCAACGTTCCGTTATAATCCAGAAAACCCCGTTATCATGTTACTGTTGAGGGTAAAATAGTCTTATTACCTTGATGTACTATAGCAGATGTCTTGTCCAATTTATCGCCATTATGTTGAATATAACAAAGCTCTGTACTCATTGCTCATCCCCAAACTTGTTTTGGAAGCCTACCCAAAAAACCCTAATGCAATGTCAATTATCAAATCAAATAATCTAAGTAAGAAAATAACAAATACCAATCTTGGATTTACTCTATGGCGAATAAGAAAATATCCTTTCTTTGATGACCATGAAATTGAGGAAAAAGCTGCAATCAGGAGATATTGTAAGTGTTTTTTGGTTATAGTCTATTACAATCATATGTTAGTAAGATTGTTAAGTTATTCCCCTTTTAGGCAACTTTATCTTAACATTGTTTTTGTACATTTTTTATACAGCGGGTCAACCAGGATCCTTTAGCATGAGGTTCCATTATGAAGGTACATTCAAATACTTTCCAGGTAGAATATATCAGGGAGGCAAGAAATGCCTTGTTGATCATGTGGAAATAAAAGAGGTATCCGTTGATGAAATAGATGCTCTCATGACCCAAATCAGTTATGAGATTGGACAAACCAATTATTTCTACTTTCTTAAGCCTGGTTGTACATTGGACGATGGTTTGTTTAATTTGCGTGAAGCTGCTAATGTTGAGTTGTTGAAAGATGTTGTCATAGACCATAAGTTGATAGATGTCTATGTGGAAATAGGTAAGACAAGATTAGAACTTTCTGAAATCTCTCCACAATCTATTAGGACTGTGTTTTGGGAGATGGATGAGGATAGGAGAAAAGTTGCTACTGCTGCTATTCAATCTTGTTGTAGACGATTGGTGTTAGATGATCTTGATAATGAACCTGCCCTAGATCCTTTTATCCAACTTACACAAGTGCCTATAGACGTAAATGATATTGGTGAATCTAGCAATTTTCCAATCATTGGGCCTGTATTTTCCACCCTAGACACATCATTTGCTAGCCAACTTGTTCATAACAGTGAGCGTGCTTTAGTACTTATTGATGAGGACAATGCTATTAAGGAGCCTGATAATCTTGAGGTTAATCTGTTCCGAGTGACTCAGGGGAAGCACTTAGACAAAGTAAGAAGATCACTAGTTGATGTCAATAACAGTTTGAGGAGCCCGATAATTTTGAGGTTAATCTGCTTCAATTGACTAGAAGAAGCACTTAGAAAAAGCAGGAAGAGCACTAGCTGATGTAAATAACATGTTTGAGGAGCCTGATGTGGATGTAAATCTGTTTCAATTGACTTGGGATAATCATCTTGTAGGATACGCTTCTGTTTATGACAATAACATGGCACATGATCCTGTTGTTGATGTTACTCTGTTACAAGTGAGTGACACTAGTGACTTAGGCAATGCAGTTGATGATTCAACTCAAGCAAATGAAGAGAATACTTTTCAGGAGAATGATGCATAACTTGCTATGGTCCAAGTAGGTCAGAGTAATGAGTTAGGTGAAGCAGGAACAACCAGTAATATAAGTGATGACATGCAGTTGGAAAATGATTTACCTGTGATGGTTGATGATGTCTTTTGCAGTGAGTATGTTTCTTTCCAATAGGGAGACTTTGCAAATGGAGTCTATACCACATTCTTCTATTCTGGTCAGGAGTTTCCTACTGCAGTGGATGTCAAAACTAAAGTAAGAGAGCATTCAATAGAAACTAGGAGGGAGTTGTTTTTTTGTGAAGAATGACAAAGCAAGAATAAGGGCCAGATGTAAGGGTTGTGTTCCACTTTTAGGCCCAAGTGAAGATCCTGGACTAGATATAGGCCTATCTAGAAGTCCATTATGCAGAAGGGGTATAAATGAATTGCTTTCTGGCAAAAAGGACCCTTCAGAAATACTCTGCCCATGGCTATTATTTGTCGGCAGGAATGGTGAGACAGTAATGCGGGTCGGCCGTAACATATAATGAGCAACACATTTGTTTGCAATCAAGGGCAATCAGAGCTTTTGACCTTTGCTATATCTCACGTAAAATTACAGACAAATTGAATCCAATCCACCGGTTCCTGTCAAGTCTGTGCATAATCAACTTACCAACCAATACGAGCTTCAAGTGTCCATGCAGAAGGTTTTAAGGGCCAAAAACTTTGCAATAACAGCCATCAGGGGTCAATTTAAGCTACAATTTACCATTTTGAGAGATTATGTTCAAGAGTTGCAGAAGACAAACCCTAATACAACAGTTGTGATGAATGTGGAACGACCTCCAGATGAGGCTCTTCTAACTAGAGAATTTAAGAGAGTGTATGTTTGTTTAGGTGCACTGAAGGAAGAATTTAAAGCGTGTGGGAGATCTTTGTTGGGGCTGGGTGCTTTTCCAATTCATGGTCCTTTGAATGGTCAACTGATGACAGCAGTGGGAATTGATAGCAACAATGGTATATACCCTTTAGCTTATGCTTTTGTTGAATAAGAAAACATAGGATCATGGACTTGGTTTCTTCATTATTTATCCGATGATATAGCACTTGAGCCAATCTCAAGCATCACTTTTCTTACTGACATGCAAAAGGTACTCCCTTAATCTATTCATGAATTTAAGTCTCTTTGTTTTGAAACAGACAGTAAACATATTTGATTTTGTGCAGGATATAAGTAGAGCTTTAGGAGAAGTTTTTCCAGATTCAAAACACAGATTTTGTATTAGAAGCATTCATGAGAAAATGAAACTGCAATGGAAAGGTAGGGCCTACAAAGAGCATTTGTGGAAATGTGCAACAGCCTCAACTGTTGTACAGCCGTAAAGCTATGGTCGATTTCAAGAAACTTAATCAGCCAGCCCATGATTGGTTAAGTAAGATACCACCGATCCATTGGTTAAGGTCACATTTTTCATGTAAGTGATCTATCTGTTTCAGTTAATTTGTATTTGTTAATGCAGATAAACAGCTATAATTAATACATGTTTATTACTGCTATCTTTAGGAGAGCTACTTCGATGTGTTACTTAATAATATGTGTCAAGTGTTTCATGACAAAATAATTGAGGGTTTAAACAAACCAATTATTACAGCTTAGAATACATCATGGAATACTGTATGAAGAGGATAATGCATGTTCTTTTGGTGATTGAGAAGAGTGATCGCCACTAACACCAACCGCACAACACATGCTAGAGGGTAATTAAGAAAGAGGTCAAGTATAATGTTTTATGGAATGGGGAACTAAGTTTCGTGTTAGTGGACCATGGGGTGACCAATGTGTAGTTAATGTTGTACAAAAGTCTTGTATTTGCAGAAGATGGGAGATAACAGGTTTACCATGTAAGCATGCTATTTCTACCAATTGGAATATGGCTTTAAATGGGCAACAACTAGGAGTCAGAGAAACATGGGCTCATCCTTGCTACTATCTTCTCACTTGGGAGGCAACCTACCATCACCATGTCCAAACCTATAACTAGCAAATAACATTGAGAAAAATCAATTGTGCCAACAACAATTGTTCCACCGAAATCCGAAACAAAGCCGCCTAGCTCAAGAGGTAGAAAAAGAGTTAGGATAGCTCCCGAAAGTGAAGAGATTGTGAAGAATGGTAAGTCGCCAAGGGCTTGGAAGAGTATTAAGTGTAGTATTTGTGGCATTGCCGGACACAACCGAAAACATGTCTAGGGTATGGTGGAGCTGAAAGTAGACTAACCGCCAATAAGGGAAATGTCAAACAAGTGCCTACAAAAGCTGAAGCAAAAAAGACACATCCTAAAGGTAACAAAGTAGCATCGATAAAGAAGTCTGAAGGTACAGGTGTTGCTGAAAGTCAAGTTAGTGCAGTTCAAGGAAGTGGTGTTCAATCTGAAACTCAAGATCAAGCAACTGAAGATCCCATCATACATGATGCATCCCTGTCACAATCCCAACAACATCAAGATAAAGCAATTGCCGATCCCAGCATGCATGAGCAATCCCAGTGTCAATCCCAGCAACATGATCAATCACAGTCTGATTCTCAGCTGCAGTCAAGTGATGTGCAAGCATGCTGCACTGGAAAGAATGATGGCCTCACCATAGGTCAATTCTGTTATGCTAATTAGCTAGACAATGTTTCATCTAGTTTATTTCCTATGGACAAGTTATGTACTATAAAAACATATGTGTGTGTATGTCTAACTGCAGTTCTCATGCTTTGAAAAGTATGCAATTTTATGCATTTGGAATTATATCCATTTGCATTAACTTTGGAACCATGTCATTATTGTGTATTTTTATAGATTGACTAAGCTTGATGTGTGAATAATTTGCATCAAAAGTAACCAAAGGCAAACAGAACCTCATAAGAATGTTGACATTTAAAAGTCAAGCCTAAACAAATTGCTAACCGTCTGCATACCCATAAGGCATTGAAAATCAAAAACAAACCAAACTGAATACTTCATAACAACGTTACTACAATTGAAGATACTGAACATTAACCATCTCGCCTCATTACATAAAAGCTAAAAAAGTTATCCCAATGCATAAACAATCAAGAACAATATCCAACTGAGCACCAGGTAAATCTTCCACTTCCACACATCACCTTGAGCAGCTACTAATCTTGCCTCAAGCTCATTTCTCCCCCTCAAAAGGCCTGGTATGATCATTCTTGAACGAGCACATATTTCAGGATCATACCATCGTATCCACCGACAAAAAGACTCCTATTCATGATTATGACAAGTCATTAAACAACCACCATTTTTACAATGTACTTTGCTGCTATGAAAACAAACTAATACAATAAATATTAAGACGCACTTACTTAAACAGGACAACCAAAGAATCGACGCCTTGGGTTGGCAGAGGTCCACGAAGCGCGAGTAATAGCTTGCTTACCACACCAAAGAACGCACCATCTTGAAACGATTATCGTTTTGTAGAAGATTGTTTTTGTAGGATAGTTTCGGGATGAATGATAAATGACGACCAAACCGTGTTACACAGACATATACTAGCTACAAACACTGTACAATGGTTTGTATTGAGTACGCTACAGTGAAAGACAGTTTTGCACTCACCAACATAACGTTGACATCGGCGTTAGTGGTCAAGGGACGAGTTTGACATATAAAGCCCATGTTTTGGACCTCCGGCGATGATAATGCCCAACTTTGTCCCATCGCGATGCGCAGTGACAAGTTTAGGGACCAACGGTGTATTTTAGTCTAAGAATAAGAAGACTCCTAGTGTCATAAGCTTTCTCTATTAAGCTTTACAAACTATATGAAGTACCAAATAAGCGAAATAAATAGTCTAACTAATATGAAAAATACGGAAAGAAAATAAATAAGTATAACTAGTTTGAATAAGTATAACATTTTCTAGTATGATTGTATTATACGATTACACGTGCATAACAACGAGATTTTATATATATATATATATATATATAGAACAAAATTAAGAGGTATAGAACAAAATTAAAAGATTAAGAGATTAAGAGGTTTTTTTTATCCATGCTTTATAAGTAGTTAAGATATATATCTATACATTATATATAAGAGGAGGCATGCCACATAAAATGCTACTTGGCATCCCATAATGCCATGTCATATTTCCATGTCATCATTATATTTATGTGGCATTTTTTTTTATTTATGTGGCATTTTTTTTTATTTTTTTAAATGACATGTGGCATTTTAATTAATATATGTACATTTTTTTTAAATAAGCATAATTTGGAATAAAATTCAAAAATTGGTTAAAAAAATCGCCATTTCCAAGACTTGAACCTAGGGTGTTGGTAATATTAGCAAACATGATAACCACTAGACCAACACATGTTTTGAATTATATCTTGCAACTCCAAATCTATAAACATTAGCAACCAATTATATGAGATAACTAGGAGAATCCCTAGAACTTAGTAACCCTAAAAGATATACGTAAAAGAAATCTTCACTTCATTCATAATATACTTTTTCTCAAAAACCCTAATATCCTTTTTTTTCCCTCACAATCTCTTCTAATGTTCGGTTTACTGATGATTGATCCGGTGCATCTAAGAGTGCATCGTCCAGCTCTTAAAGGAATCGAAAGCAGGCATACACAACATGGAACAATCTACCAAGTCGCCACAAGGTATCAAGTATGGAGCTTATACAATGTATGTATTGGATATATGTTCTATGGCCATATATTAATAAACATGCCTTCATATTTGCAGATTCAATGTATTATTTGTATCATTGACTATTGGTTGTATTTGACAGCATTTTGAATAAGTTATGTAGTAAAGCTGTATGGGACAGAAGCTTTCATACCTGGTATGTAGCAAAATTATGTTGCTTATTCAGAAAGTATTGCAGCATTAATAAACCGTCAGAGAAGCTTTCAGACCTTCCAAATAAGTTGATATATAAAATTTTTGATTATATTTGCAACATGAGACTAATGAGCAATGCTTTCCTTTCAATGGAAATTGGCACGTAAGTTAGCGCATTTATGTTAATCCTTTGTATCTATGCTTTCCTTTCAGTAGGCATAAGCAAATCCAAAAAAATCATCCTATGTTGCCGTAGAAAGCACCTATTAATCCTTTTAACCGTGAAGGCAAACCATCGGCAACTCACGGGGTTGCACTTGGTTGGATGGGGTAAGTTTTTGCTGTCACTAAACTTCGGTGTGTAATTTACACTTTTATCGGAAGATGACATTTTATTTATTATTTTCGTAGAAGAGGCAACATAACCAGAGGTTTTAGAGGAGAGTTTACGCAATTTCATAAGTTTATGATGTGTAACTGCATCAGTTCTATCACCATGTTTGGAATTTGGAATGACCCAACGCTGTCGTTTGACATTCAGAACATGGCATAATGTCTTTTTGCATATGCTCATTTTTTCTAATGAAAATCTTTTGTTTGCTCCTGGTTATGTTAAGATGACATTTAGAGATATCATATTGGTAACATGACAACAATTTGGAATTCTTTAATTGCTTTCTTATTTCTAAGCAATCACATTTCGATAAGTAATGCTTACTAGACTTTTTGAAAGATAACCTGATAAGAGGACATTAGAATAAGTATTCATTTGTACTAATTTTGTTTTAAAAATTTTATGCAGATTTTTTTGGGAATTTGTTTCGCATAGTCCAAGCCGTGATCTTAATATTAGCGGAGCAAGCAGATGCATAATCGAGTGGTAAATATAGAAGATGAGGCACGATTCTTCTATGTTTAGCTCTTGAAACTGTTGCTTACAGCTGGGATCAGATCTGGCCATGTCGATCTCCCTGTTGCGGCTACTGCAAGGTTAACGGTTGCAGATTTTAACTGAATCAAGGTTTTTTCTGTCCCCATTGTGATGTCGTATCATACGCAAGTGCCAGTGTAAGTGAAATATTTTGAGCCAAATTTTGATATATACGCACACATCATTCACTTATTTCGTTTAGCATGACTTTGTAATCGTTTATATAGCTCTTTCTACAAAAATGGATTCTGAGTAGTTGAAGATCATGGGTAACGAAGATTATATAAGTGGGTGATTTTTTGATGCGTTTTCTACATAAATATATATATTTATGGTCCAAAACTCCAAAAATCATATTTGTAGAAAGAGATATTCAGGTAAAGAGTTCCGTAAGACAATTGATCTTATGATAAGTGTCAAAATCATATGACCATCCTTAACTATAATAGCTTGATTGTGATTATCTTGATTTGATTCTTCAAGCTGCAATATAAGTACATGTCGGAAGTATGTATGGGACTATGGGCTGATTTAGTATGTTGATCTTTTCATGATCCCGACTTATTACTCTTGGATTAACCTAAGAATCTTGATCTTGATACAAATGTCATAGCTTAAAGGCTATCATGATAAGAAAGATGTTGCAGTGGTGATCATTACTCATGATAAGGCTTTTCTTTATCAGTCATGCACAAACATAGTGGAGACTCACATCAGTGTTTCTATAAAATTTAGAAGGGACTATTATGTTAACATAATTGGTATGGCAACATGGATGTAAGCTTAATTTACAGCTTGGGAGAAGCAACTGAAGGAAATCAAGACAACAACAGTCTTAGGTTAGCAGGTTAAGTGGTGCAAAAACTTATGGACGTGCGTCTTCCGCTAAAAAGGTATTTTTTTCACATAATATTAGAGTAGTCATGAAATATGTATTATTGCACTAGAAATTTTGACGAATCACCCGGAAATAACAACAAGTCAACCAACTTATTGTTAGCACATACTTGATGCTTTGGCTCGGAAGCCTGACACTTTTAGTATAAAAGAACGAAATATACTTTGGAAAATCATTAATCAAGGTAAGTGTATTTGTTCGATCATATAGCTATAGTTAACTTGGTTATTACTTTTGTTGGGCTTTTCTTAGTTATATTCGGGTTGTTGGTTTCAGTTATCACAATCATGCACTAAAAGGTGGGACCTCCTGAAAAGGATTCTCATGTTACTAAAAGCTATTTTGGATATTATTGTTAGGTTCCCACAGTTTGATATTGATGGCTAACTCAGAGAGCCTTTTAATGATGATGGAACATTCCAAAATCCTTCTGGAGTATTATTTGTTGCTGCTGAATTGGGAAATACTGAATTTGTAGGTAAGGTCATTCGAGCCTGTCCTGATCAATTATTGAAGGTAAATGACAATGGCCTCCGTATATTTCAAATAGCTATTATGAATCGTGAAGTTATCTACAAGCTATTATCTGAGATAGGCTCAAGAAAGCATTGACTACTCAATCACAAAGACAAACGTAACAATAGTATTCTTCATTATATGTTAAATATATTGGATTGACCTGCTAAACTTTCTTGGTATCTTTCTTCAAATCATAAATTACTTAACAGGAGTAACTAAATATAGCCAAAAAGCTATTGGTAAAATATTTATAAATTTATTTTGAGGTAAGCAATTTATGAGGGTGTAACTAAGTATACTTTGTGATGTTGTGTTAAAACGTTTCACCCGGCTACCTAAGCATGGAAAGCTGGTGAGTGTGTTTATTATGTGATTAGGGAGTCTTTTAACTCAAGTGCAGGGCTGATAAGTATCTTTTATCAAAATTTTCTAAGGCATACAATCATATTAATTATTTTTACTTTATTTCTAGGTGAAAAGTGAAAACTATTGTCAACTATATCAAAAAGGACATTGGTTTGATGGAAAGACAGATAAAGTAAGGATAGATATATAGTGGAATTTTTAAAGACCAATGTTGTCTTATATTTACATTTTGGGAAAACACATGGAAGAGATCCTAAAGGTAAATTGCATTTCATTATAATTATGGTCATGTCAACTAAGACAACCTAGGTAATCTGTTTGAGACAAATAAACGAAAGAAGGACTTCCTTTCTTCAAGATTTTAAAAGTGGGTCAAAATATACAGGTTGGGTAATGGGTAAAAAGGGCCTCCTGTATCAGCTTTATCTCGCAACAGTTGAATAGAGGCAGCAAAATAGGAAGTAGGTGAAACGGGTCGAGAAGTCTTCCAAAGTGTAATTTCAATGCAAAAAATCTGTTTAACTTTGACAAATAAGTGTTCTAGGTCCATGTGGCTAGAGTCCCCCGTTTGAACAGATGCAAATTTTTTTGTGTTTTTGACCCGTTAGTCTGTTACCTAACCTGTCCATTTTTTCCCTCAACTTTTTTAGTCACTTTTACCTGATTGAAATCAATATGGATTGTTTTACACAAGGATTAACAGATATTTATGTTGGAAACTGGCTGAAATCTTGACCACATGACCAGGTACTTTTTCTCTTCTCAAATCGTTGTCTTTTTGTGTCATAATTGTACTAATTGTATTTATTAACTGTATTTCTTTGTAGATAAGAACCTAAAAGCTGTCCCAAAAACCCTCTAAGGAGATGATTCAATCAAGTTTTCTAAAAATGGTGTGTTAATGAGATTAATACAATACTTTTAATTGTCAGATTGTCAATTCATTACTTTTTGCTTACAAAAGTGTTGATTCAGAGGGAAAGATTACAGGGGTTTTTTGTTTTCTACATGTGACAAGCCGTAGGCTTCAACATTCTGTATTGGGACAACAAATGCCTGAGCAGGCTGCTTTGAATAGTCTTACAAAGGGGACTTATCTGGTGTCAAGACCAAATACCATAGATTGTTTATCATGCTGATATACAGAGCATTGAGGAATGGTATGCTTTTTAAACTGATCTTATAAAGAAGATTGTTTTAGTTTGATTTTAGGGTCTGTTTTTAGTTTGATTTTAGGGTCTGTTTGGATTTGAGTTCAAAATTGTCTACTTGTAATCATTTTTAAATCGGTTTAGTTATTACATCTTTAAATAGCATAAGCACATCCAAGTATCTAACAGTTGTTTTCTATTGTCCTTTTTGTTTTGGGTGAATAAAAAACTGACCAGTTTTGTGCTGCCACGTTAATCTTCTATCTCTGATCCTGGAATCAATACCAATAGCTTTTTGCTTTTACAATTTACTTCCATTGTCGCGTTTCTTTATTTTGTGGATGAAATCTCAGTTCTCACATTAAGTGTGTCGGCACATCTTTCATGTCTAATGGTAATTTAAAAAAATCTTATTTTGACCCATTAGGGATAGATTATAACCGAAATCAGGAAAATAAATAAGTAAATTGTCACCTCTACGTCTCATGTTGAGCCAAATGGGGGCTTACAACATATGCCATTGTCATTCAAGTTATTATTGCTACTGATACTTTCAGCTTTGAATATTAGTTCAAGTTTCAGCAGTTAATAAAGCAAGTCAAATATTATTTGCTATGTGGTATAGGTGCCAGTGATAAGAATCCAAAAACTAGCTGATAAAATTACAGTCCTCCAGAAGCTTGTCTCTCCTTAACATTGGCCCAATCTGAAATAGGGAAAAAACAAGATTTACATAAATGTTACATTGTTGAGGATAGGTGGATTTTTCACTTGTGTATAAGTAAGTTGGTTTGCGTTGAATTATGATTTATTTCAAACGAGTCAAATTAACACAAGAAGCCAAAAAGGAACAGCTCAAATGGGTCAAACGGGTCTGTCTTACCATACGCCATTTCTTAATTAGGGATCATTAGATAACTTTATAGTTATCAAAATAAAAAAATTTCTTGCAATGACTTTGTTTCTGATTCAGATCTTATTAGTATGTCCCTAATTCATAAGCATAATCAAACTTGCCACACATATTAAACTAATATTGCAACTTCATGCAGACTGTTAGTTACATGGTAGAGCGGAACGTTTGGACTGAATCATTTGGAACCATTTTCCAGGTCTGAAATTAGTTATGGACTCCTTAAATCTTTTAAGTTTGTGTCATTTATTTTGATCTTTTATAATTTAAGACAAAATACATAGACACAGGGGAAAATTTTGTTATAGAAGAAGTTTTGCAAGACAGAAGATGCAAAACCGTAAGTTGCAGTTAATTCGCATGATGGATCATCAAAATGTAAGCAGATCTTAACCAACTAAAAAGAAGGTAAGAAAGGAGAAAAGTGACAAAACAAGTGCTAAAGAAGAAAAAGTGGCGATCAGGAGTGTTAAAATGGTAATTGGAGATGATATAACAAAATTACATTTTTTGTTAAGGTCATCAGGGAGCGTTAAAGAAGAAAAGGTGGCAATCAGGAGTATTAAAATGGTGCTTGGAGATGATATAAGGTGGGTGGAGTTACTCGTCAGTTGTAGTATTGGATTGGTGAGGGAGATAATAAGGGAACGATATCCGGGCCTAAATGGCTTGCTTATTAAGTATAAAGATCAGGAGGGTGATTTAGTTACTATTTTGACTACTTATGAGCTGAGAACTTAGCTCATTGACCTCCAGCGAACTCAGACTAATCTCCATGTAACTTATGCGCTCATCACTTTTGTTTACTGTAATATAGGATTTGAATCAATCGTTGAACATGTAAATTTGAATTTGGTTATACAGCTGAATTAGACTTACTCTCACTGTATAATCCTTGGTTTCTATATCTAATTCATTTCAAACTATAGACTTCAAATAAACGTGTTTTGAGATTGTCATATTTAAAAATTTAAGTAGTGTTCTTCTCAGTCTTGACCACTTCTCCACCAGTATTGTTAACGATAGACTCAACTAGCATTTCAACGACAGAGTCAAGAATTGTAGAACAAAAAGCTGAAAGAGAGATGTGTGAATTTGGTTTAACGGGCATTTTTATCATATTTAACATGATAAATAAGAATCAAAACCAAACAAAACGTATAACTTCTTAAACCGTCTCACTCATAATATATGTTTGATCATAGTTTACATGATAAATAGTTATAAAATGAATTTTAACTCAACCCGGCCGGACCTATTTAAACATGTTACTCCATTAAAACTATCTGTTTTCATGGGTTAATACCTTATCAAAATCTATATTTTGGATTTTGGTATCACTATGTTTTATGCACAAAAATCCTTTTGAAATTATGACCTTTTTATCTATTATGACATAATGATATAGTAGAATTTTAATGTGCAGAACAAGATACTCCAATTAACCATGAAAGAGGGTGGGTATACGGTTCAGTGTGTGTTGAGAGTTGATTCTAATGATATCGGTGTTAGTGCTCAAATGCTTAAGTATGCTATTGGTAGTAGTAGATAGTCCTTCGTTGATGTCAATACAAGGTCTTTTAGTACTATATGATCTGCAATATAGTTGCAAAATTATTTATCAGGAATATTTAATCGTTATTCTGTCAAGAATATATAGAACTTTCACTCCTTTTGTAAACTAAATTATTTGTATCTTTTAGGTTTAATTACAAGTGATGAATATTTTTTGTGTAAATAGTGTAGCTGGGCTTCCTATATTATTAGAAGATGCCGCTAGAAGTGAACAGGTGTATTATATTGTTACAAATTTTAACTGAATATTGTTAAGTCGTCATTTTATAATTATAATAGGGAGTTTACTTATGCAGGCAGGAGAACAATTTGTTCGTATTAATAAGGACACACGTTTGGAAAATAGAGCTGTGGAGGTGCAAACACCAGCAAATTAAGCGATTTTTACCCTTAAGAACCAAGTGGTGAAAGTGTGACTTCTCATCCAATTTCACCTCCTCTAGAATCAAGAACTATTCATGTCGATCTAAGTGTTAACTGAACAAATTAGGTATGTGTCACATTTAGGATGCCCATGGGCTGATCTTATGGTCATGGATTTCCTCCAACACCTTGAAAATGAAAAGTCGAACACACGGCTAGGTTCGTCTCGTGTACACTGTGGTAACCATCATCCCATCTTTTACGATAGTTGGACTTTACTTAGTGTTGCCTATATGGCTCAGTAATAAGTGTTCAATATCAAGAAGCATTCATCCTACTATTATGAAATTCGTTTGCTGAGGCTCAAGGTAAGCAGGCTATTAATAACTTATCTGACTTAGAATAGTTATTTAAGCTTGATGGGTTACTTCTTTATACGCGGTTAATTTTCTGTAGTGGAACCTATATGAGCTTATAATTTAGGCTACGTATTGTTTATGACAGTTTTATGCATCGAAAATCTACATCTGGCCCGTTTTCGTGTTAGATAATAATTTTATTTAACCTGTTTGGCCCGTCGAGATGAAACATAACGTGAATACACTAATTCAAAGGAAAAAAGACTTGAAAAGTGTTTGCATGCTAACATCCACCCAACCCATTTATAGTTACTCATTGTGACCTATAACTTAACGACCAACTGACACACACATACTAAACGTTTATTGCATTCACGTAGTTACTTTAATGTTCTTTCTCTCATTCATGTAGTCAACCCAATCTTCCCAGTGTGGTTCAAAGGTAATTAGCCTTTTTTAGTCAAATAAACAACTACTATAATTTATCCTTAGATCTGAAACAAAACCAATACAGTTGGTAAAAGAAGTTAAAGATATGGAATGTTCCTGCAGTTGAGAGTCCAATCAAATCTCATAACACCGGTGTCCACCAACCAGTAGTCGTCACCTCAAAGCCTATTTTTGCTGATAGTAGTTTGAACGATCCTATTAGTCATGGTGTGCAAACTCATTTTTCCATACGTTATTTAATTCCCGCCATTAGAGAGGGTGTATGCGCTGTTTGTGACGTACAAGCAAGACAATATTCATGACGACGACATGTATAGACTGAGGCTTCTGTCTGAAGTGGTATAACTAATGATGCAAACATTTTCTTATTTGACATTGTAGTCTGACGCAAAAAGTTTTCTTATTTCATCGACTACATAAGAGGTTCATGAAGTTTGATTTCTTAACTATTCACAAGTCCAAGAGTTTTATCGCTCTGGTGATGAAGATGACCTAATTGAATTCCGTAACGAAAATGTATGATGTTTAGTGACTGCAGAGTTCATCAAATAACTTAAGTGAAAGAAAGTATGTTTGGTGCTACGAAATGCACCACATGTACCCGATTATTTTGGAAACACGGATGATGATGCATTTAGAGTCTTGACGATATATCTTAGCGATAGGATTGGAATCCGAGCTAATAGGAATAGAATAGCTTTGAGTTGATACGTCATAACAACCGTTTCCTCACACTTCAAAGTAAGTATGTAAAAAATGTTCCATTTGCATTTATTTAGTTTAGTAGCATACTTGAGTAAATGACTATTGTTGGTTCTACTCGATACTTTTGTTATTAAGCAACTATAACTTGAACTATTTGATCAATATTTTGGAACGACCCATTTACAAACAGGCGAGTTAGCTTAATAAACATCAAGAGCAACTGCCAACTCCTTTTTCATTATTCTTTCTTATCACACAAAATGGTTTCTATAATATTTATAAAACAACGCACAAAAATACAAAAAATGCTTTTGCTTATAATTAAGCAAATAATCAATGCCAAATAGCATGTACTGCACTGAAAACTGCTTATACAATAAGCAGATGAGCTGAAGCAGTTTTGATAACCTAACACTTCAGGTTGCTTATCTACTTAAAAATAAGCAATTCCGAAGATTATATGTTTTAGACGACTATAGTAACAAATAACCGTGGGTTTTTTTGCTTAATTTAGGGTAATTAGTAGGTGCAGAGGATGTCGTTAATGTTTACTTTGGAACGAACCGTCTAACGAAACCGCATCGGGTATGTATAAATCATTATTTGATGCTTTTGTATGATATTCACAAGAAGCTGGAAATCTATGTTAGTTTTTTCTTTTGGCTTTTTTGTTTCGATTATGAGGTTGCTTTATTATAGTGCTAATGTAGCATGTGTTGTATCTGATACAGAGGCCATATAAGGTGTACCCGGTCTAGCTAGGTCAGTTTTACTCGGCGGATTATGTGAAGTTCTTGCAACATATTACTCTAGACACTCAATATTTGTTTCCGGAGGAAATGAAAAAGTGTAAGAAATTTACTTTTGTGATTACTATAAAATGGATATTTGTAGCAGTTAGTGCTAAGGGGATTTATTAGTCCATGGCATTGCATTTTGAAATGTATATATTCTGATATAGATTAGTCACAGTTACATAATTCGTTGTTACAAAATGGGCCGCAGAAGATTGTTTCTGATATAGATTAGCGAGTCACATAATTCGTTGTTACATAATTCGTTTATGCTCATAACATTGAGACAGTTAAACGCCACTAGGGAATTGTAAGAGATCCTCGGACTGTATGCGTAGTTAAATTTCTTTCATTTTTGTTGATTTGTTTTGGTACTAGATGCCTGTGAAAACTGCATTATATGAAAAATTGATTAGCTGAAAATTCTTATTAAAAGCTAAGATAGAAAGTTTGAGTTAATCGGTCTTAAAACATTCAAAACTTAGCAAGGAAGGAAGGAATGATCACCAAGACTTCTATATTGTTGAGGCATGAAGAAACTGATGATAAGTTAAAAGAAGCCATGGTTGATTTACATGCCATAGATGTTGACATCTTGACTGATGATGAGTTAAAGGAAGCCATGGTTGATTTACGTTCCATAGATGCTGACATCTTGACTCGCGGACAATATTTACATGTAACTATTTTTACTATTTCTTTAACTACTTTTAGGGTGTATTTTTAAGGAAATGGACATGTAAGTCATAGAGTATAGTTGTTCAATGGTATGGGTTTAGAGACTAGAATTGTTGCCTGTGAATTAACAAAAAGAATCATGATCAATATCATTTTGAGACTAATGTCATTTATTAATTGAAGGGACAATTAGTGTCTTGAGTTTTAATTTTTTACTTTTTTGTTAACATAGTGGTTAATGTTTCTCTCAATTTCTATAGGTAAGAACAATTGTGAAACCAAGTAGTTCTCAAGAATTTTTGTAAGCTTCATTGAGTGCCATGTCATCTATGACGGACATTCTTTCCATCATCAAGACTTTTGGGTCTCAAAGCCAGTCGATGGGTTGAGTAATGATTCAAAACAAGTTATCGAGGCGAATGGTTGATAATGCTATGACTATTTTTCTCATTCCTTTGTTAGATCTGGTTTTTGTAGCAACTATTTGTAAGATATGTTAACGGAATCGTGTACAATAGTAGTTAAACACTCCAATAAAATCTCATAATACTTATTATGCATGATCATATGAAAGATACTTCACAAAATTCTATTCATTCATATGCGTGTGTTTTTGCTCCTAAGCTCCTAAAGGTGATTCAGGTGAATTCAATCATTCTAATTTTACTTGCAAACATTTCAAGCTCAGATTGACTTGGTTATGTAAATTAATATAGTTAGTAATATTAGGGTGTTTGGGTAAACGTATTTGAAAAGTTGTCTTTTGATACTACTAACAAGTTAAGCATTTCTTTAGCCAAATTGCTTACCTTTGTGAAAGTTTCGAGACTCACCTTCTGCTCTCCTATCAACTCAATGGATGATTGCTCCAACAGTGATCACGATTGTGATAACGAGAATGTAAATGTTAAATGAAAACACGCACTAAGAGGAGCTAAAAGAATAATATTGGCGGGTATAGTGGATGTTGAGGAGAAAGAATACCCGAAAAGTATCTGCCACTTGAAAAGTTTGCCGAAATCTTTCTTTTATGTCAATTGACAAGGATCTAAGTATCAATTATGGAAAAACTTTTGCCGCTTTGATCGAACGGGTATCTTTTTGCATAAACTTTGTAAAACTAATTACAATTCATATGATTGACATGAAAATAAGTTTATCGTCCATTTTAAGAATATTGCTTCTTTATTTTTTTGATGACATGTTTCTTTGTCAATTTTCCATATATGTTTTATGGACCAGTTTGTCCTTATGCGCTATTAATTCGAACTTGACGCATTAGTGCAACATCAGATCAGACCATTCTGCGATTTTAGGCAATCTAGGTGTCAATTTCCGTAGGTATGTACTTATGTACACTTGCTTACACAATTTTCATCTTTTCATTACATTTTCATCTTTTCATTACATGTTCTTATAAGTAATAATAGTATTATAATTTTTTATATGAATGGACATGGAAGAATTTGGGATTAGAGCATGATGTGCTTCTGATATGCACATCAATTATGCCTTATCTCTTACCAGATGTAGCCAGGTTTATTCCATTTCATTGCCTTAAAAGAGTAACACTATTTTCTGATGTACTCTTTGTCAAAGAACACCCAAGACAAATCCTCCTCCATGCAACTACAAAATTAAAGAAGGAGTACAATATAAACAGCTCACACATCATATCTCTCTTATGAATAACAACTAAACACATAAATTCTTCTGCATACAGCGTAACAACCTTGGAACATACTGGTAATTGCAACTGAAATAGTATATTCTTTAATAAATAGTGTGAAACAATTACATCTTCCTACACTTTAAAATAATGCTAAAAATTAACCTTTCTATATATAGCATTTTTAGCTCACGTGGTATCATATATTCATATTCAAGTATGGAGTAATATTTTCTAACTGTCACATTAGGATTTAAAGTAATTAAGTGTATCACTAATATGTTTGAAATGTATAATACACTTAAAAATACAAATACAAAGGTTGTCATGTACTATCAATGTACATACATGTTAATTACTTTTACTAACTTTTTCCTTTCGTGGAAGTGTCACACATAATAGTTCAAACAAACTACTCATAAACTAATAAATTCAAAGAAAATAGACAACACATGGCATCCACAAGCACCAATGAACATTCATATTATCATAATATGAATATACACCTACCATCAAAACACACAATAAAGAATCATATCATTCATAATTCTTGCTATTCCTAACGCAATACAATCAAAGAATAATCACATACGAAAAGGTTATTAAAAGTTAAATTAAACGGTTAAAAACTATAATTGATGTTACCATAATTCATAAAACGGCTAAAAGAAATAACTACTTTCTAACATTTTGTTCTAAACAATATTAATTATGAACATCTTTTACATTTGATAATATTATTAACATTTATTATTAGTATTACTTTTAATTACTTTTTAGTATATATTTGATCCACAAAATCATAAAAATAAAAACCACAAGTCATACCCGTCCATCGGACGGGTTTTGACACTAGTATATATATATATATATATATATATATATATATATATATATATATATATATATATATATATATATATATACTAGTGTCAAAACCCGTCCGATGGACGGGTATGACTTATGGCTTTTATTTTTAGGATTTAGTAGAACAAATATATACTAAAAAGTAATTAAAAGTTAAATGAAATGATTAAGATCTATAATTGATGTTACCATAATCCATAAAACGGCTAAAAGCAGGTAAGTATTTTGATTTTTGGTTTTTATTTTTAGGATTTAGTTGAACAATTATATACTAAAAAGTAATTAAAAGTTAAATGAAACGGTTAACATCTATAATTAATGTTACCATAATCCATAAAATGGCTAAAAGCAGGTAAGTACTTTGATTTGTGGTTTTTATTTTTAAGATTTAGTAGAACAAATATATGCTAAAAATTTATTAAAAGTTAAATTAAACGGTTAAGAACTATAACTGGTGTTATCATAATCCATAAAACGGCTAAAAGGATATGTGTGTGTGTGTGTGTATATATATATATATATATATGAAATGACTTATAATTATCTTGATGCTAAGAGTATATGAGTGGTTTAGACATGCAACTGAATGACACGCAAGTCTTAGCATAAGAAAAATGTATATCATTATACTTGATCTGAAGTTTCAAAGTGATAATATAAGTTGTGAGATTAGGAGATTCAATCAAAAGGAAAGTGGTATGAAAGAACATAGTCTTCATAGGATGTCAAAAGGGTACTCATGTTTAACACACAAGAGTCATCCTTTAAGTACTCATATTTTATAGCATATATAAGGAAAGTGGAAATCTTGCCTATTAAGTCATCCATTAAATATTTCTATGTTAAAGTGCATCATTTTCTTTTCGTATCAGTTGTTGTTGGTTTACTTATATGCCCTTAGTTTCATACTGATAGTTTTCATTTTCTTTTGGCAGGACCCTGATACGCAACTACATGTTGATGCTACGAGTGACACTGAAATTGAAGTAGATAGTGATGGTGTGTGGAGCATTGGTTGTGGCAAGGTATTTAGTACATCTGTTCACATTATTGTTTTATAAAATCATGTAGCAGATTCATAATCTTTACAGGGATATGCATGTTTCATTAGTTTAGTAATTCCTTCATACAATATTTTGGTTATTAATGTATAATGTTTCTAGACATAAAAGTATATTTTGACTTACCGTCTAGCGTTGGGCCATTATATTTCATGGTGGCATGCACAACGACACATGCATTTAGAATCAACTGATATATGCATGTTTCTTTATTGCAGCATTATTTCAAGTTAATTGATATATACAACGAGCAATGGCAAAATACTACGATCATTCCCGCCTTCTGGCATGTTTTGTCTTTTGCAATCAAGGTAAAAGACATGATCCCGTTTTTTACGGTTTAACTCTTTTAGATTTTATGAAGGTAATATTTCGCAATTGAGGTGGCTCTTTCACCTCTTTTATCTATGAATAGGTCAATTTTGGTTATGTTTTATCTCCAAACGGGACATATAATTAAAGTTAGTAAAAAAAAGCATGGGTCAAACGACACTTTTATCCCTTTCACAACAAGGGTGAAACCTTCCGGAAAAAACCGAGATATGCTAAAGTTTAAGAGCAGAACCACATAGTTCATTTTTGCAAATTTGAAAAAACTTATGAATATAGTTGGCATATCTTTCTATATCGAAAGAAGGGTGCTAAATAATTGTAGTCATATTTAATAGTTTTACATAATAGTTTTTATGTTTTTTTTCATGGACATATATAACTATATAAGTGTTAATTTTGTGTCCAATATATATTATATTGGTAGTTTCACCCATTTAACATCTTCGTTTCATGTGTTTTCATAAAACCACACGATTTTATTAGTAAAGTATTGGCCCACCTCAAATAAAACATGTATACTTACTGAAATAGTAGGCAATAAGAGTAACAATGCATTTAAACTTAATCTATCTTTTACACACACCGCTTATGCATTCGACTCTAATATCAGGATCGAGCAGCCACATCATAGACTTCCCGACTTCACATCATTTATGAGATAAATCATTCTCAATAGAGTGCCAAATTCGGAGTGTGACCTTAAAAAAGGTGGTCATCATTTGGCTCTTCGCTGCCTAATTTGCGATAAAAACTACACATTTAGACTAAAACCCATTTGGCAAATGTACAAAAACCATACCTTGTGGCATGTAACGGGTATACGCATCTGTGTAGCTAAGGATGATTTGGTCCAACCTACCGCTGAAATGCCCATTGGTACGTCTAGGTTCATTGAGTCACCTTTTAAATGAACCTGTAAAGACACATTGGAAGAAAAAATTACTCCGTCGTTTTAAATTACGGACACAAAACCTATAAAACCACATTGGAATCAATTATATTGAATTGCGGATATACACTCGAAGAACAAAAAAATGAAACAGTAACTTCAATTTTTTATGAAAATTGTCATTTTGATCCATTCGACCCATTATGACTTGCAAAAAAAAGTTGAACTGACTTAGAGTTCAAATTTAAACTAATGTTTTTATGAAAATTGTCATTTTTGACCCATTCAATCCATTCTGACCCGCAAGTTGATAAACTTATGTTCTATCTTACTGGACTCAAAACTATTTTTTATAGCTTTCCAATTTTAAATTGAACATTGAAATATAAATATGTAATACCTTGGTATGTGTACTGATTTGTTTAGTGGCTTAGGGTTACTCGCCACAACTACTATCACGTAATGTTGTTGGCTTCTTCATTAGTTTGTCCATTTTGTCCATCATTTTTTGTATTTCCTTGGCTGGTCACCGTAAACTACATTTCTACGGAAGTTTGGGTAGCAAATATATAGAACTGCAAGAAAAATAAAAGAAATAGTTAGCTTGCAGATCTTAATAACTGGCAGCATCATTGTAACATGTAAGAACTTGATAAAGTGAGAATGGATGCCAAAATGTAAACTATTATAAAACGAATCAGTTAGTAGGTATTTAGGCAATAACAACATTGCATAAAGGGTAAGGGCAAGAAGCCTCAACATCCATCGATGGCCTACCCTGGTTGAAAAATTAATGATTAGGGAAGAATTCTGAAATATATTAATCTATAGTTTAGTTTACATATCACCCAACTTCTTTAAGTCCAGGGGTTGTTCAAGTTCCAGTAATAGCTGTGATTTGTTCACACAATAACAATGAAATAGTCAACTTGAATATAAAAGTTTCATGTACAGAGCTTAATAAAGATTGAAGTAAGAGTAACATTTTTCAAAGAACTAAATAGTTTGAACCCAAGTTTATTATACAAATAAACCATAAAAAATGATTAACGACTAAAGGGGCATATGATAGCATGTTAAAAAAAAAATTTTTTTGTAAATCAAAACACCATAACAGCTGAATGCTTTATAAAAAAAAATATCAGATATGCAATCCCAAACACCTCATATATGAAAATAATAAAAACGCAACTATCTTTCTTACCCGGTTTTGACCAATGACAGAGTTTTGGAATCATCTTAAAGGACTCAAAGCTGCAGCATACTCAATAATCGTCTCAGCAGTTTAGGTTGCACTTAAGCTGGCATGTTAATCCGCACTTGATGCATCAGGTGTAGTTTTGGGGGTTTTGATGGTTCCATTTTACTACTTTAGCATTCTTGGTGGGGTTTTGATGGTTTTGAGGAAATTGGTGAGGAAAGTCAGGACTACTATTGTCACAACATAGGAAGCAAGTTTTCAGACTATCCTCTCCTGAATTAGTTCATGAGTGAGATAAGAAAATGAAAAGAAAACAATAAAACTACCAACAGTTTCATGCAATAATTAATACAAACCTGAAGTACATAATCGAATTAGAGCTGAAGAAACCTCTTGCTGCACTAAAAGTCGCAACGCGTAATTAATAGCAGTAATTCCATAATTTTTTTGTTTGTTTAAATGGGAGTGTTTGGATTAACGAAGTCCAAAATCTCATCCGCTACAAACTGATTGTGTAATTCATCTTGTAAGCCTCTAAGTTTATAGGAAATATAGAGCACAATTAGAATAACCTGTGTGGTTATGTCTACGGTAATTTGAGATACATTCTCTAGACTGACCTATTGTCGATACCTAATGGCTTACGAATCCTACCTCAAACTCATCTTTCGTTAAGTAGTATCCACCTTAAACATGTATTTCAACTACAACCATGACATATGGTCCTAGCATCCTTGCTCAAGGGAAAGAAATCGGTGTACCCTAGAACACGACCATGAATATAAAAATAGCCCTTACATACCTTGATTTAAGCCCACCTCTGTTTTTGTTTTAATTAAGTCTTAAAATTTATTTTGGAGTTTTCATATCTTATTGTTGTTAAGTGTGTAGTAGCAGTTACAATGAGCCACCAAAGACACAAAGACGGTAATAAAATAGTAATTGTAAAAGAATGATGTTTCCATCGTAGCAACTCGTCACATCCGCTAAATGACATAAATCCTAACGTCAATCCTATACATTTTTTTGTAAATGATTGTCCACAATAGCTATTGCGAGTCTGAAACCATGAACTAATCACGTATAAATCATATCCTATCCTATCGTCATCACTGTATGTTTTTTGTTATTGTCATCGCTGTAATCATGTGTAACTAAAAAGTTGCAATAAGGGTTCTCATCATGTTAAAATCATGCCTACTTATAAATCATATCCTAACGTCAATCCTCCAGAATAGATATCGCGAGTATGCAACCATGAACTTACTTAATCAGATCCGTTAAATCACGTATAAATCATATCTTATCCTACCATCATCATTGTATGATTTTTGTTAGTTATCTACATATTGTATCCGTGAACAAACTAAATCACTTCTGCTAAAACACCTAAAAATCCTATCCTAATTTCCTGATATTCTAAATATAACTTGATCATATATGCTGATCTAATCACTTATAAATCGTATCCTAACATCATTACGCTACATTTATTGTAACTAAATCACTACACATTATCCATAATAACTAATGCTTCAATTCAATCACACATAATCCATAGTAAGCTATATTAAACACCCACTTACCAGCAAAAGTAGTAACTTCTGACACCTAAAGGAGCAGCGAGAAACAAATCAGTGATCCAAGGAGACAAAGGCCTTAGCTGTTTACGTCCACGCTGCATATATGGTGAAGAAGCTTTACTTATCGATGCTTGGTTGCCATTGCTACTCTTATCTGCTTCACCATTCAAACATTACTATAGGAATAAAAATTACCATAATGTTTACATTAGTTATTACAAAAATAATGAGAATAAAAAACGTGGAAATAGATAAGTCACCTGTCAGGTGGTTCTTGCTCGTTTACTATTCACAGCAGTCGTTCGTATGTGCATTTGGTCTTCAGTGTGCGTGCCTGCGTCGTTCAAAAGTAACCTGTATTAAAAATTAGTGACTTATGATAAAGTAATATGAGCATTGTCGAACATACCAGATTCAACTGGTGAAACATCAGATGCACATTTAGCTATGTTTGCGTTGTTTAGGTGTTGATAGCTAGACATTGCCGACGATATTCCTAAAAGCCAAACCAATGATCATAAGTTATAAGCATAGTGAAATTTAGTTTATGGAACACTTATAAAAAACAACGACCAAACTTACACGGAATCTGGTAAGACAAAACAAAATCAGACCCATTGAGAATGCATTCATTAAGATCATTTATCTTTCTTCTCCCTTTATCAGTTTTCGGAATATTTAGTACAGACTTCTTGCGACAACCATTGTTCGAACGATCATCATAAGCCTAATATCGAGTAACGCTCCTGTTCCTACATTAGCATGCGCGGCTGCTGTAAATGAATTAAAAATAAAGAAAAAATAAAAAGCAATATCATAAAAGAACCAATAAAATACATAAACCTTTTAACCCACCTTCAGTTTTATCACGTGTTTGTACATTTTAATCAAAAACGCGACTTAAATGTATTAGGTGTCGTTCTCCTGAATCTGCAATAATCAACAAACACTGAACACCATTGAAATATGAATATCATTTAACTGCGAAATGGTCTCACTATAAAACCATTTAGAAGCCTAATGCATGTCTTCGTTATCATAATTTTTTGCTCAAAACCCATTCCACGACCTAATAGACCGAAGGGTTTTGTTAATTAACATTAACAATCATTTTCACTTATGGATTTATTATCATATTATTTGAACATTCAAACAATTAATCAAAAAAGACATTATATAAAAGATTTTGACAGGCTCAACAATGCCTTGAGTGAATGAATCAAGCAATTACATATTTTTAAATTGCAACTGCTAATATATCAGATTAAACCTCTCATTACTCACTATAAATGCAAGAAACATGCCCAAATTTTAACTATTTGTACCTGAAGCCGTTTGCCAAACTTACTAAAATGATGAAATACGATAATGCAACTATGAGACTAATTTTGAGGAGAGGTTTTTAGAGAGAAATGTGATACCCAAATCCTCTGCATCCGAGTGTTTTTATTTATTGTGTGCCACACCGTCACCATCCTCTACTGTACCACCATCTACAGGTCCAACATTGCTGCAACCCTTTTCTTTAGAGCCTTTTAATGCCTTGAAGTGTGATCATGTCTGCTGAACGAACACGTGACTTGCTACCTTTGTTGTATGCCTTTGTTAGTGCAACTTTCACATCTGGCTCCATCAAGCGGATTTGGACACCCCTAAACAACACATATTTACACAGTTAAATTGGGTTCAAATGGAGAATATGATAGCATCGTTAGACAAAGTGATACCTGAAATTTAATCATCGCCATCATCAAAAGCAAGTCTTCCTGGCTAATGGAGTATGAATCCATAAACTTCACAACCTTTTCAACAGTTTCATCCTGCCAATCATCCAACACGGAAAAGAATGTCGATTTTAGAATCCAATTTAGTTACAACAATTAGGTGTACTGTATGCCAACCTTTGATAGCATCTTTAGAGGATCGGTCATGTGTTTAAGAAAAAGTGAAACATAATCGAGGCACAATGTTGACCTGCAACCATTGATAAATATATATCATAGCTTCATTTATAAGCAGTTATAGGAAAATTAAAGCAATATCGTTTCTTGCAATATCATGTACAAATGTACAGTACAATGATCTGGCGATGAAATTCCCTGCCTAAATTGAACTGTAGAGATGATAAAGATGCTTTTCTGTATAAGGTGCTCTGTAGGAATACGCTATGGACAATGCATTACGGAGTTCTATATCATATTTTTCTTGATTGGCTGCCAAACATATGCATACACCATATCTCAAACATACGCTATAATTTCTTACAAACACATCATAACTTAAAAGATTTTGTCACATAAGGCTGGCTTCCTTCTAAAACAACTCGTACACTTCTAAGCAACCAATGATTTTGAACCATACATATGAAATATACTGGGGCAAAGCCTATGTGTTCCTTAGTATGCACTGCAAAAAATAAAAAAAAATGATTACCTTGATTGTTCGATCTGCAAACAGGTACAGAACCACTCATTGTCATGGTTAAATGCAATAGATCGCACCCATCCCAAGTGGCCAGTAATGACCTGCAAATATAAGCTGAAGTGCAGTGTCGAAAGTAGCCCCCGCCTTCCACTCACTTTGAATTAAACTCTTAAGTTGAACCCACTTAGAACCACTCACTTGGAACCTCAAGTTGATAGCTCCTTCTGGTAGGTTCGGCATGTCCCATACTGCTCCATAAGCCCTCCTCATACCCCTCATTCTTGGCAATCCTCCTGCATAACAGGAAATCATAAGCGTGTATCGAAACTGAAATAAAACTATGTTATACATACATATATTATAAAACTATGTTATACATACATATATCAAAACTGAATAACAGGAAATCATAAGCATTAGTGGAATTGTCATCCTGTTTATGTTTTTTTGGAGGATTAACATGCACGATATCAAGGTCCCCTATCTTTCTTTTACACTTACTATCAACGACGGCAGTTCCAGACACAACTGTCCTCTTAAGTGGAGGTTGCGTATAGTCAAACTATTTGTTTTGGGTTTTAATGGATTACATAAATACTTGATAGGAAAAAGATCACACCTGGGTTGACTCTTTACAGAAGGATCTTCAAAGCAGCATAAATCCAGCGTAAGCATGTGTATGTTGGGTTCAGTTTACACTCCCTAGTTAGCGATTCTGGTTCATGTGCCATATATATCCAAGAACAACAAAAAGTAGAAAAAATAATAAATACAATTACATGCACCTTCATATGGAGTAATATTTAAACTGTTACAAACATATATGCTTACAACATATTGTAGAAGAAGGGTTTTCTTGAAAAGGTCGACCTTGGTGTCGTCTGAGGTTGCTTAGGGTTCGTATGATTTTGGAATGGAAGATATTGGATCCGTGATTTAGGAGAGTGATTATGATGAACATAATCTATTCCTTAAATATAGCTTAACAATATGAATTATTTAATCATAACTTATTTATTTTTGTATTGTAAGTCACAAAAACTGGTTTGGTCTAGTGGTTGAAGCATTTGTGTGGAATAAATGACTCGGGTTCGAATCTAGTTAATGACAATTTTTTGAAACTAACTAATCCGAATTTTAATTGCTTTGTCGGGCATTAAAAAAATTAAAAATTAAAAATACACTATAACATATCCGAATTTTATAATTCAAAAATTAAAAAAACACAAAATTCAAAACAATTTTAAAATTAAAAAATAACAAACACAAAAACGAATTTTAAAATTTATTTAAAAAAAATTGTACATATATTAATTAAAACGCGACATGTCATTTAAAAAAAATGCCACATAAACACAATGATGACATGGAAATATGACATGGCATTATGGGATGCCAAGTGGCATTTTATGTGGCATGCCTCCTCTTATATATAATGTATAGATAGGGAAGGGTTATTTTCAGAACCAAATGAATTGCGAGAACTGCGAGAACCAGCATCAACCAATCAGATTTTTTCTTATATTAATTTGTATAATTTAATTCAAAAGGGCATAATGGTAAAATAACTTTCTTTTATATTAGAATTATTATTATTTTTTTTTATTTATTTATTTTTTTTTACAAAAAACGTTTTTTTTTTTGTTCCAGTAATTCTAGGATTTTTTTATTTTTTTTATTTTTTTTTACATTGTGTGCACATGTGTTTTGCATTATTTGATAATTGTATTTTCCGTTTTTGCATAGGTGTTTTCTATTTGCACATGTATCTATAAAAATATTACATAAGTATGTATACAAACAACAAAACTTTATTAATACATTTATGCAAATTTATACAGACAACAACTTTATTAAAAATATTACATAAATATGTTTTATTACAAATATATGAAGCGTGCACATGTGCATAATACAATGTTTTTAATAACCCCTGAAATCTACACGTGTGTTTTTCCTCATTAGCCACTCTCGATCTCTTTTGTTTTTTCTCATTGTACACATGTGTTTTTCCTCATTGGCCACTTTCTACACATGTGTTTTTCCTCATTGGCCACTCTCAATCTCTTTGTACACATGTGTTTTTCCTCATTTTCCTCATTGGCCACTCTCGATTTCTCGATCTCTTTGTAGGCATATGTACACATGTGTTTTTAATCCTTGTACATAATCCTTTCCATAACAGCTGAAATTAAACAAAATAAACAAGTTCATGAAACTGTAAAAACACATATGCATAGAAGGTTTCAAATTCACAACTGTAAAAACACATATGCACATTCATAAACACATGTGCACACTAAAACGATAAGAGGAATAAAAAGTAAGATTTGAACCGTTGAGATGGAATTGATAGCAATGACCTTTTTACACTTTTGGTAATCATTTGCTTTCTAATACTCCCAAACGTTTACCCATATTTAACCCATTTACTTCTGATATAACATGACCTTTTTACACTTTTGGTAATCATTTGCTTTCTAATACTCCTACGACTCACATGCTCATATAGTGTATTACATTAAACAAAGTGTGACCATTAAACCATTACAAACATTTTAGTACTAAAGTTTACGTATACTCATGAAACTCATGAAAACAACAAAATTCTCAATGTGCAGAAAAACAAAAGACAAACACATGCCGAGGTTTGTATATAACATTGGTTATAGTTTTAACGAGGTAAAGAAAATAGATAAGAAAACTCAACTCGACATAACAGGGATTCTATGGTTTTTATGTTGCTATCATAGTTTGTTATATTCGAAAAACTTCGGTCACTGTTCGGATAATAATAAAAGGATGGGAAAAAAAAACTTGTGACCATGACTGAGATAGAGGCATACCTTTGAGCGAAACCAAAATGTTTGAAGCCATCATACGAGCACCACCGATCCAATAATCGACCAGTACCTGTACCTTTTATATCCCATCGAAAATAATCGACCCCCAACAACCGCGACCTTTAAAACTCAACTGCCAAAAAAAATGACCACGAAAAATTACTCATACCTCGAACCAATTGAACTGTTGAAAACAAATTATATGAAAGAAGATGACGAGATTGATGGTGACTTGGTGAAGCCCCAACAGACCACCGGAAAAGACTATAGAAGATGGAGGATTTTTGCTAATGGCGGCTCATTTTCATATCTAGGGTTAAGAGAGATTTGAATGGGAAAGAGAGAGAGGATCTGATAATTATGATTTATGATTCTAGTAATCCTTGAAAAAAGGGACAGTTTTTAAATATATTAATGCGATGTCCCTAAAATGCCCTCCCACCCTTCACAATATAATACATTGTTTTACGCTTATTTACAATTAGGCCACTTTTAATCATGTCCATTGATCTATTAATCTAATGGTTAAAAATAGTTCTCGCAGTTCTCGCAATTTATTTGGTTCTTAACATAACCTTACACTATATATATATATATATATATATATATAAGAGGAGGCATGCCACATATAATTCCACTTAGCATCCTATAATGCCACGTCATAAAGCCACCTAAGCAACACATGACCAGTCATCACATTTGATGCCACCTAAGCAATTATTTTCGAAATAAAATTGTAAAAAGTGACACTTACATGGTTCGAACCATGTTTGTTTTAAAGAAAAACATGTATCTTAACCAATGAATCAACATGTTTTTTGGAATATATGTCGCAAGCCTTAATATATAAAATCCTGCAATTATTTTGACTCCTAATCTAAATATAATTCATTGTAATATGCAATTCAATGTAGTCGACTGTCTAATATCATGTTTTCTATAATCCCTATTTTTCTCAAAACCCTAATAAAATTCATTCATTCCAAAAGGTAGATTTCTAAAACCCTAGAGTTTCTTGGACATAAAGAATCATCCAACTTCTTTCTGAGTTACCAAGCTCCAAACTTTAAACTGAGATTCAATAAAACCAGAAGATTGGTGATGGAGGTCTTTATCGTAAGTTCACTTCAAGTTTCAGTTATTGTTTATGGTTTGATTTAATTCTTTCTATAATCGTGAATTAATTATCTAGACGAATTCTGGTGTCTTTAATTATTCTTTTAAGTCTCACATGTATCTCAAATTTAAATTTTGTTTCATTTAAAATTAGTTGAAACTAGAGGACAATGAGGTTTGCATGTAGAATCAATAAAAAGGGTGCATGTAAATTTAAATTGTATGCTCATTCTGTGACGAGTGGCTCTGTTAATACGTTGGATACTGATAATGTGTCGCGTTGTATGGAAGTTGATTTTGAAAAGGGTATAGCTGAGGTTACACAGGTTGAGGATTTGTCTAATGCTTACAATGGATCTGTACCTTTTCATGTACCTATTGTTGGTACCGGAAAGGCAGTAACGGTGCTCGATTTTGCAAGTGGTGTTGTGTGTGTGGAACCGCTAAGAGATGTTGCATATGTGTCTCATAATATTGTGGTCGAGACAAATATTCTACACGAGATAGATGGTACCAGTGTTACTGCTTTAGCACCTTTTCAAGATTCATGCACACGTATGTGTATATCTTGTTGGGTTCTGTAAATACCCAAACCCCTTGATCTAGGATTTGAATAGAAAATAGCCCAAGTGTTTAGTCCGTTAAACACTAACAGGTCACTGAGTGCATAGTCTCTCAGTGAGTCATCTTCAGGATACTCAGTATGAGGTGAAGAAGAAGTCTCTCCACTCAGTAAGGCGGAACTTAAAGGGTGAAGACTGAGTCAAGAAGAAGATGATGGATTCAGTGAGTGATGACAATAACTCACTGAATCCCTAAGACTCCTCTCCAACTACTTACACTGAAGACAAACTGAAGTAGAAGACTAAAGAATGTAAAGACTGAAGAATGAGCGGGACAAGGCGGGATAAGTTTGAATCAGATAAGACGAAGTCCTTATCAACCAAAGTAAACTTTCCCTGAATGGCAAAAGATCAGGCTCAGTGTCATCACCGAACTTAGGAAAGTAGTCTTGTCTCTTACCTAGAATAGTCTTTGTAAACAGAGACAAAATACATCAGTATTTTGTCTTATGTATGATGTCAGTTTGTCACTTAGGAAAGAGTCAAATATCATACATGTATAAATAGCATAAGAGATGGAGTGAAAAGATTAAGCTTGTGAATTGTAAAAACACACATACACGCAATCCATCTTTTCACTCCTCCAAATACAACTTTATCCTGAGATAGCTCATGGGTTCAAGAGTTGTGCTCAGACGTAGCCTGAGCTTAGAGAGGAGTCACCAACCTTTGTCATTTCAATCCCAAGTGCTATTCCGCAAGTACTTGGGTAACGTATTCTTTGCGATTCATTTCTAATGAGAATATGATGTTGAAAATTATCTAGTGTGTTTTACTTACGTTAATTTCAGTCATTGTTCACTATAAACTTGTTTTATATTTCTAAACTGTTTTAAACGATAGTGAACGGGGAACAACAAGTGGTATCAGAGCAAGGCTAATTATAAAACTCGTTTTTAGGCCGCTCTAAAAGTTTTTAAATTAGGATCATAAATGGCTGAAATTGATGTACCCCAACTAGTCGATAAAAAGGGTGGAGCTTATTCAGCTGTTACCCCTAGACTTGAAGTTGGAAAATTCAACAAATGGAAAAAGCGTATGCTTTGCTATTTGAATGGGATGGAACCTTATTATATCAAGTGTATAAATGAAGGTCCATTTATCCCAAATACTGCTGAAGGTTTGCCTAAACCTGAAGCTCAGTGGACTCAGGATAAGAGAAGAGTGGTCAACCAGTACCAAAGACTCAAAAGTATCATCATATCATGTCTTCCTGATGATATTATGGAGTCAGTCATAAGCTGTAGTACAGCTAAACAAACCTGGGAAGACCTGGTTCATAGTCATGAAGGTCCATCTGATACCAAGGAAAACAGGATTATGGACCTGAAACTTGAGTATAATACCTTTAGGGCTAAGGACTCTGAAACTATGTCTCAAACTTACACCTGGTACAAAACTTTGTTAAATGAACTTTCAAATGATGGTGTAAAATTGTCCAAACATGAAATCAATGTTGGTTTTGTAAACAGTCTCCCTGATAAATGGTTGAATTTCTCTCAGGGACTAAGGAATGCTAACCACATTCAAAATCTTGAGCTTCCTGAAATTTATGGGAAATTTGTCTATGAGGAAAACCTCATCAACAGACGATACCCTGACTTGAAAAAATCTCAGGAAGTCAAGAAGTACCTAACAACCATTTCCAATCCAGTGTCAACTGCTTTTTATTCTAACAATGTGATTCAAGATTTTCAGGAAAACTCAGATGATGAGGCAGATGAGAGGACAAGCGAGGAGTACCTGAACGATTTAAATATTGAGTTTCAGGAAAGAGCACTCCTCGCTAACTCTAAAAGGTTTATTCGAAGAAACAAAAGTTTTCAAACGCTAAAGCTAATGAAGACACTGAATGTTTTAAGTGTCACAAAAGGGTCATTTTGCAAAAGACTGCTTTTCAAAAACAATTTCTGAACCCTCTTACAAACCATCAGGGTCAAACCAGTCTTCAGGCTTTAGCAAATTTCACCCAAAAATCTTTCAGTCTCATCAAAATTTCCAAAGCAAATCTGATCAAAACAAAGCTGTTGATTATGAAACCAAGTATAAAAAAGCAAAAGCTAAGCTTGCATTGCTTGAGGTCAGTCCCTCAGAAACAACCAGTGTTAAATGTGTGCAGGGTAAAAACAAAGGCCACGTTGCTGAAACCTTCGACTGGGATGAAGAGCCAGTATCATCTGATGATGAAATGGTGCATGTCAGTGCACTGATGGCCCTCTCAGAAGAGGATAAGCTAGCTGTTGAGAAGAATCATGCCAAAAACGGGGAATGGGTCAACATCACAATGAAGAAGGTAAACATCTTACTTTCTATGGATGATGACTCTAATTGGCAGTCTTATATGAATTATCTTAATGTTGACCTTAAGTTCATAGAAGAGCAAAGATTAAATCTTTTTTCAAAATACAACAAGCTAAGTTTTGAATTAAACAAGTGTAGAGATGAACTGCTTATTTTAAAACAAGCCAAGCTTGAGGCTGTCACTTTGCAAATTCAAAACACTGAACTAGTTAAGAGAAATCAGGCTCTTCAAGATGAACTTAAAAAGGTACAAGATATTCTTGATAGTTGGACTGCTAAGAATCCCAGGGTCTTTGATGTTGTGGGTGCCCCCAGTAGCAAAAAGAGAGTCATAGGTGAAGATCATCTCCCTGACTCTCGCAACAAAGACCAAAGTTCAAAACCATTTGTGTATGGTGGTATGATTACCAATATGCTGACAACTCCAAATTCCAGTGATTGGATTGAACGGGTTAATCCTGAGAGTAAGTTTCCAAAATTTTATTCTGGAAGGATTCTTGAGCCTGAAAGCCAAGCTCTTAAGAGCATGCTAGGACTCCCTGATGTGCCCAGTGGTACTGAACACATCTCTGAGTCTGAAGCAGAATCTTAAACACCGCTTCCACCCCTGAAACCTCTTCAGGGTGCTGATCCAAGCTCTGAGCTTACTCCTCTAAAATTCAATCCTCACTCACCAAAAGAAAGGTCTGGACTTGGTAGAACCATCCTGCAAAGACCAACAAACCAAATCCAACAAGAGTCTACTCCTACTGAGACATCAACATCCTCTGTCCCCACTGAAGCTGACCAAATTCAGCAACTTACTGAGCTTGTGAGGAAGCTGACAGAAAAGATGGAATCCATCGAAAAAGCCCCTGATTCAATCAAGGAAACTAAGTCAGCCTCATCTAGCTCATCAAAATCAAAATCCACCAACAAACCCAAGCAGAAGTGTGAGCTGTGTCATTACACCAGTCACACCACTAACAACTGCTATAGAATCCTTTATTGTATGATCTGCAAAAAGGATGATCACAGAACTGCAGATCACTTACAGTATGTAAGCACTGTCAGTGAAGCAAACTATACCAAAGTTGGTCATCAGTATGCTTCATCCTCTAAAACAGCTCTCAAGAATAGAGCAAAACCTTTTCCTCTTTGCCCTCGCTGTGGATTTAATGATGATCATGAGGATGATTGTCTCATGAACACATGTTGTGATATATGTAGAAATCCAGCTCATGAGACATCCCAACATGACAGTGTCATTCATGCAAGGAGAAGTACAAAACAACCCAAAATCACTGAGTCATCCTCAGTCTCTAAATGCAAAACATGTGGTAGCACAATGCACTCAACCACTGACCATGAGTCGATTGGAAAATTCAAAGAGACCTTGAGACCCAAGCCCACTAGCAAGTGGGTCACTAAGAGAAACTAATTCAGTTTACTACTTGTGCAGAGACACGCCAGGGAGCCTATTTGGCATCTAGACAGTGGATGCTCAAGAAGCATGACTGGTGTGAAGGAGTATCTGCACAAGTATGTAAAGGAACCAGGACCCAAGGTAGTATTTGGTGATAACTCATCATGTCCCACTGAAGGTTATGGTTCAGTAAACTGCAATGGAATAGTTTTCTCTAGAATTGCTTACGTCAATGGTCTCAAATACAATCTCATCAGTGTCAGTCAACTATGTGATGCTAAGTACATTGTGCAATTCAATGACAAACAAGGTACCATTTTCAATGCCAATAAAGAAGTTGTTTTGATAGCCCCTAGAAGAGATGATGTTTATGTCTTAGACATGTCTACTCTTTCTCAAGATGGAACCTGTCTCTTTGCCAAAGCCACTGAGTCTATCAACTGGCTATGGCACAAGAGACTCTCTCACTTAAACTTCAAAAATATCAACAACCTGGCAAAACAAAACAAGGTCCTTGGCTTACCATCACTGGTTTTTGCAAAAGACAAACCATGCTCTGCCTGTGAAAAAGGTAAACATCACAGAGCATCTTTCAAAACCAAACAAAATTTCTCCATCAAAAGCTGCCTTCACCTCCTGCATATGGATCTCTTTGGACCTGTCAGTCCCAGATCAATCCAGCATGAGAATTATACACTTGTCATTGTTGATGAGTTTTCAAGATACACTTGGGTATACTTTCTTTCCAAAAAGAGTCAGGCAGCTGATACAATAATGTCATTCATCAGAAAAATTGAAAACCAGAATGACATTACTGTTAAACAAATCAGAACTGACAATGGTACTGAGTTCAGAAATCAAGAGCTTGAAAGCTTCTGTGATGAAAAAGGAATTTCTCAAAATTTCTCATCTCCTTATACCCCTGAACAAAATGGGGTCGCTGAAAGGAAAAACATAACTCTCATTGAGGCAGCAAGAACCATGTTAAATGGCTCAGCCCTCTCAAAGCATTTCTGGACTGAAGCAGTCAAAACTGCCTGTTACACTCAAAACAGGTCAATCATTGTCAAAAGACATAATAAAACCCCATATGAGACTTTCAAAGGTAGACTTCCTGACATCAGCTACTTTCATGTGTTTTGGTGTCCTGTGTTTATTCATAACCACAAGGATCACCGTGGCAAGTTTGATGCAAAAGCTGATGATGGATATTTCTTAGGCTACTCACTGATCTCCAAAGCCTTCAGGGTGTTTAACACCAGAAGACAACAAGTTGAGAAAACCTTTCATGTCACCTTTGACGAAATTTCAGAAAGCATCAGGTTCACCAACACCTCAGTGGAGGAAATAGGAATTAATGACTCATCAAGATATCCTCCTGATGAGTACAACACTGAATTCAATTCCTCAAATCAAGCTGATGCTGACATCTCATTTTATGTCTTACCTCACAACCTTCCCCAGCCAACTATCAGTGAATTCATTGATGATCAATCAGTCCCTACTGGGATAGGTAATATTGGACCAAATGTTCAGGAACCTGTGAATCTAGAAACCCAACCTGAACAAGACATCTCAACAGATGTTCTTAATGATTCTGTGGCTCAAGCACCAGAACTCACTCCTGTCAGTGACCTCTTCAAGCTTAGATCCTAGACCACAAAATAAGTGGACAAAATCTCAAGACATAGAGCTTGTAAACATTATTGGTGAACCCACTGAGGGCATGCTCACTAGAAGCATGGCTGCTAAGTTAACTGCAGCTTTAGCCAATAAATGTCTATTTGCTGATTACCTATCAGAAATAGAACCCAAAAGTGTCACTGAGGCTCTAAAGCACCCAAGCTGGGTTCAGGCTATGCAAGAAGAACTGCAACAGTTTGATAAAAACAAGGTCATGACCTTGATCAAATGTCCTCAGGATTTTGTAGTCATAGGAATGAAGTGGGTTTTCAAAAACAAAACTGATGAAAATGGTACTGTCATTAAAAACAAAGCCAGACTTGTAGCCAAAGGTTACAGTCAACAAGAAGGCATTGACTATGATGAGACATTTTCTCATGTTGCAAGAATTGAAGCCATCAGGATTTTCCTTGCATATGCAACATACATGAACTTCAGGGTCTACCAAATGGATGTCAAAAGTGCATTCTTAAATGGTGATCTCAAGGAAGATGTGTACGTTCAGCAACCTCCTGGCTTTGAGAGTAGTGAATTCCCTGACGATGTCTGCAAGCTTGGCAAAGCCCTTTATGGACTTAAACAAGCTCACAGGGCATGGTATGAAACTCTCTCAGCCTTCCTGATACAAAACAAGTTTGTCAGAGGAAAGATAGACAACACCCTGTTTGTCTATAGAACAAAACAGGATGTGATACTGGTCCAAGTGTATGTTGATGACATCATCTTTGGCTCAACAAACTACAAACTTTGCAAACAGTTTGAAAAACTGATGAAAAAGAAGTTTGAAATGAGCATGATGGGTGAACTTACATACTTCCTTGGACTACAAATCAGGCAAACTGATAAAGGAATCTCCATCAATCAAGAGAAATACACCAGAAATCTCTTGAAGAAATATGAGATATCTGACTGTGCCTCAGTGAAGACACCAATGGTCCCTCCTAAAAACCTTGGACCTCATCTCACTGGCAAATCAGTCAATCAAACCCATTTCAGAGGGATTGTTGGCTCACTGATGTATCTAACTGCTACTAGACCTGTTGGGTTCAGTAAATACCCAAACCCCTTAATCTAGGATTTGAATAGAAAATAGCCCAAGTGTTTAGTCCGTTAAACACTAATCAGGTCACTGAGTGCATAGCCTCTCAGTGAGTCATCTTCGGGATACTCAGTACGAGGCGTAGAAGAAGTCTCTCCACTCAGTAAGGCGGAACTTAAAGGGTGAAGACTGAGTCAAGAAGAAGATGATGGATTCAGTGAGTGATGACAATAACTCACTGAATCCCTAAGACTCCTCTCCAACTCTTACACTGAAGACAAACTGAAGTAGAAGACTGAAGGATAAATAGACTGAAGAAACAGCGGGACAAGGCGGGAGAAGTTTGAATCAGATAAGAAGAAGTCCTTATCAACATAAGTCAACTTTCCCTGAATGGCTAACTTTCAAGCTCAGTGTCATCACTGAGTTATGGAAAGCAGCCTTGTCTTTTACTTAGAATAGTCTTTGTAAACAGAGACAAAATACATCAGATATGTCTTCTGTATGATGTCTGATTTGTCACTTAGGAAAGAGTTAAATCTCATACATGTATAAATAGCATAAGAGATGGAGTGAAAAGATTAAGCTTGTGAATTGTAAAAACACACATACACGCAAGCCATCTTTTCACTCCTCCAAATACAACTTAGTTCCTGAGATAACTCAGTGAGCACTAAGAGTTGTGCTCAGACTAAGCCTGAGCTTAGAGAGGAGTCACCCAACTTTGTCATTTCAATCCCCAGTACTATTCCGCAAGTACTTGGGTAACGTATTCTTTGTTGATTTATTTCTAATAAGAATTGATGTTGAAAATTACTGTGTGTGTTTTACTTATGTTAATTTAAGTCATAGTTCACTATTAACTTGTTTTATACATTTAAACTGTTTTAAACGATAGTGAACGGGGAACAACAAGACCAGACATACAATTCTCAGTCTGTCTAATAGCAAGATATCAGTCCAATCCCAAAGAATCCCACCTCACTGTAGCCAAAAGAATACTCAGGTACCTGAAGGGAACCCCAAACCTTGGACTCTATTATCCAAAGTGTTCAGGGTTTGATCTCAAGGGTTACTCTGATTCTGATTATGCTGGCTGCAACATGGACAGAAAAAGTACCTCAGGGTCCTGTCAATTTCTTGGAGGAAAACTGGTTTGTTGGAGTGCTAAAAAGCAACAATCAGTGGCTATGTCTTCAGCTGAAGCTGAATATGTGGCTGCTGCAGGATGCTGTGCCAATGTTTTATGGATGAAAAGTCAACTCAATGACTATGACATCCATTACAAAATGGTACCCATCTTCTTTGACAACAACAGTGCAATTGCAATCTCCAACAACCCCGTCCTTCATCAAAGAACCAAACACATTGATATCAGATATCACTTCATCAGGACCACATAATGAAAGGAGACATAGAACTCCATTTCATCCCCACTAAATATCAACTGGCTGATATCTTCACCAAACCCTTGGATGAACCTACCATCAGGAGACTGAAAGTTGAATTGGGAATGCTTGACATTGAAAGTCAGGCATCTGAAAACCAATCTCAGTAAGTTCTCTGAAATGGTTCGTCCTCACTGAACAAAATCCACAAAACATCCTCTTACTGAATGAGTAAGACTCATTCAGGGACCCTGACAGTTGATATTAAGCATTGAATGAGTAACTAAATGATCTAAGTATCAGTTACTTAAATGTCCTAGGTTGGTAACTATGCCAATTTAATATAGGAATATATGTCTTATTGTCAGGGGTCTCCTCACTTACCTCATCCCACTTGGCATTAAATGCCTTCTCTCACAAAATATCCTATGGATATTTTATTGCTGCAAAAGTGCACTTTTACTGTGCACTGCAACTGTTTCCTTGAAATACAGGATTTTACTGCGGGTAGTGATGGGTGGCATTAAATGTGGAATTTCAAACGTTTTCAAAAACCGTCTTTACATATCCACGTTTATGCAAAAACCACCTCTCTCACCACTCTATAAATACCCCTCTCATAAACATTAAAACACACACAATTGATTTCTGCAAATAAAACTCTGTCAAAATCTCTTTCAAACCCAGAAATCATTGTGTTCTTCAAACCTCTTTCAGAAAAACCTTCAGTATAAACATTTACAAAAGATTTTTCATCAAAACTTAAGAGATTCAAAAATTCTTTTGACTGTTCTTGTCAAGTTTTTCTCAAAACCCTAAAAACTTTCAAATGGAAATGGCAAGAACTCAATCTCTTCAGTATGCACAACAGTGGGTAGGGGATCTTACTAATGTTGAATTTAAAAACAATAATTTCATAGGCAATTTTGAATACCCACAAAATGTCCCAGCCTATAAAGACATTATGAAATTTTTGTTTAACTGCCCACTAAAAAATGCCTTTGTTCAGTGTCCCTCTATTGTTTACCAAAACCTCCTCAGGGAGTTTTGGGCAACAGCCGTAGCCTATGACCCGACACGCTACTAATGAGATGACCTCGACCACTAAGGGAGTATCTCATTAAGTTCAGTCTTTTTGATGGGAAACAATCAGTCACCCTAGATTACAAAACGTTTTCCACCTCTTCAGGGTTAGACTATAATAAGGGTGTTTATGTCGCCCATCCTGAACCCACCATAGTGAAGGATGGGTTAAAAAGAATTGCTTTAGAGCCAAACTTTTTGGACAGAACCCCAGTCACCAAGAATTCATTCCCCGTGGCTTGGAGGATCTTATTCACTTTTGTGATTCACTCATCAACTGAACAAGTTAATTCTATTCAGTTGATGATGGCTTACTGTTTGATGAATGGGGTAAATGTCGACATTGGGGAGATCATTTACAGTGATCTCGTAACTAAGCTACAGAGCAAATCTAGGGCAAAATATGTCTCATATCCTAGATTTGTCTCTTGTGCTTTGCAAGTGTTACTGGGTTGCAATTACCCTCAGGATGGAAAATTTTGTGCTTTACCTGGCATCCTGAGTAAATCAAACTTTCAAAAAGACCCATCCCAAGTCCCTAATATTGAATTGACGGCCCATATGATTGCTGTAAACAATCAGAAGGGATCAGTGTCTCCAAACCCTGCTCCTAAAAAGAGAAAGGGGAAGTCTCAGACTGGGACTAAGACTAAACCCAAGTCTCAGGGCCCTAAGGCTTCTGGAACACAGCCTAAGAGGCACAAAAAGCCCCAGACTGAACAGACACCCATTGGTGACCAGGCAACATCCACCCCCATGACAACGAAGGACACTGATACATCACAATCAGTGCCCTTGGTCACAACCACTACTCCCAAGATCCGAGGGAAACAAACAACCCGCTGGAAGGGGAGCGCCTTCCACAACGCCCAAGGATGACATTAGCAAATCACAGCCTTTGTCCGAGGGCACACTGAATGATCCCAAAGACTCAGGGGGAAACAAACAACCCACGATAGGGATATCACCGCCATCGACTCGCTAAAGGCACGAAAAACACCCGCCCGTGTCTCAAGGGTCTTAGGGGGACAAAGACTCGGAGGGACAGAAACAACCCGCCGATATGGAACCCAAAACCAATCCTGACTCCAGAGAAGACAGGGAAATGCCCACCGTGTCCGAGGGGTCAACGGGGACAAAGACTCGAGAGGAAATATACCACCCGTTGATATGGAACCCATCACCAACCCCTTGTTAACCGTTCTGATGTTCTGGGATACTATTTTCGGAAGATGAGCTTGCTGACACTGATGATGAAATTTTATCAGCAGGGGAAGAAGTGGACGCTGAGGTTCAATCTGAACAAGAACCTCAGCTTGATCCAAAGGAGCATACTGAATCCCCATCTCAACCTGAAGACAATGTTTCTGCCTCCTCATCCAGCTCTGATGAATTCAAGAAATTTGACAATGTTCTTCCACTAACTGAAAGACATCTGGTTTAGTGGATCACCAAAGCTTCAAGGAAATTATACTCTGGGGTCACTGAAACATTGCGGGAACAACATACTGAGGCTGGTGCAAGTTATGCAGATCTGAAAGCCGAGGTCCAAGCCTTTGATGAAAACGTTCATGAGCACAGGGACTTGATGTATGACACCATTCACAGACTGGATGAAAATTTAGCTAAATTATTCAGACGTCTTCAGGGTGTTGGCACAACGGTAGATGAAATCAGGGAATCTGTCAAAGAAGACCCAACGCTCAACTATAAAGTGCTTGAGGCTACTAAGGCATACTTGAAACAATCATCCAGCCTCACTGAACTGATCGAAACCCTAAAATCTACAAATGTTCAGGTTATTCAATCTTCAGTACAGCCTCTTCAGGCTACATTGGGCTCTTTGACTACTCAGGTGGCTACTTTGACTCAGGCCTCGTCTTCTATGGCCTGTAATCTTGGACCCAGAATGACTGCTTTGGAGGAATCTCATGCTAACTTGGAAGCCAAAGTAACTGGTATTCAAGCAGATACTTCAGACATCAAGGCCATGATTACTGAAATTTATCAGGCCTTCAAGGGTCAAGCAGCTCAGTCCCCCTCAGCACCAACACCAACTCTTGCCCTCACTGAGGGGGAGACAACACCACCAGTATCTGCAGCTCCAATCTCATCATCACCACCAGTCTCAGGAATACCAATCTCATCAATCCCTCCACCAACATCAACAACAACAACACTGCAGCGGTGATCACACCAATAATAACAACAACACCGCCGGTAGAATTCTCTTCTTGGCCGGAAAAAGGAAAAGGCATAATGACAACACCACGAGCCCGAAGATTCCCTTTAAGATCGGCGACACCAATACCGCCACACCACAATAGCTAAGTGCCTATCTTGCAAAAGAAGAAAGGAAACAGAAACTTGCCGAGGAAGAAAGAAAAAGCAGAGAGGCACTGGTAAAGGTGGCGTGAAGAAGCCGAAAATGTTGGAATAGATGCTAAGAAGCTTAAAAAGGGTCAGGCAGACGAAGTTCAAGGATGCTCAGGCAGCAAAATGGTGAAATGAAAAGCGATTGGAAGAAAAGAACAAAAGAACTGCAGCCATCAGGAAGGCAAGGATTGACCATTACAATTGGACAATGTCAAGCGAAGACTGCGAGAAGATCATCGATGTCAAAATCATCCCCAAATCCAAACCACTAGCAATGAATGTCTGAGGGGGATGATAAGAGACATTTCGAGGTTCATGATCCCCTAAAATTTACTGACTTTGGGATCACTGAACTCGATGAACTTGGTCCAATAATAGAAAAGAAGCAAAATACGGTGGTTAAGGAGCTGATGAAGATGCTCAGTAAGAGGTATGAAAGACCGAGAGATACACCAGCACAACTGGGAATTCAGCCTGCCCTAACTGCACCACAAGGATCTCAACCACAGTCATCACAAGTTAAAAGAAAGAGGGTTGAGTTCCAGTCTAAGATAAAAGTGCCTGGACTAGAATGCAACAGGGAGCTTCCTGAAGGTTTTAAGTTCGTGAACTATCTAGTGATTGAAAAGCCTGAAAGAGGGCTATTCCACATTGATGTCTATGGAAACCCTGTATTTCAAATATGGAGTAATATTGATCAGTGGGTGTAGCTGCAATGCTGAGCTACATACCAGTGGCCTCTCAGATCCAAACCCCAGTAAACATCAGGTTCTGGAAAGACCTGAATGCCAAGATAAGAGACCATCCTAGCAGGGAAACTCTCCTCACCAAGAAAGTCAAGCTTGAAGCACTGGGAATCCATCTAGACTAACATCATTTTGATTTATCTTTTGTACTAGTGATAGGAACCTTGTAATTTGATCAATAAATGATGTATGTTTTGTTAAAATATTCAGTGTTCCTTACTGTATTCATTAGTACATTCAGTGTAAGAAGAAGCCATTTGCTCACTTACACTGATCAATCACTTAGGCTATTTGTATATCCAAATAGGGGGAGACTGTTGGGTTCTGTAAATACCCAAACCCCTTGATCTAGGATTTGAATAGAAAATAGCCCAAGTGTTTAGTCCATTAAACACTAACAGGTCACTGAGTGCATAGTCTCTCAGTGAGTCATCTTCAGGATACTTAGTATGAGGTGAAGAAGAAGTCTCTCCACTCAGTAAGGCGGAACTTAAAGGGTGAAGACTGAGTCAAGAAGAAGATGATGGATTCAGTGAGTGATGACAATAATTCACTGAATCCCTAAGAATCCTCTCCAACTACTTACATGAAGACAAACGAAGTAGAAGACGAAGAATGTAAAGAGAAGAATGAGCGGGACAAAGCGGGATAAGTTTGAATAGATAAGACGAAGTCCTTATCAACCAAAGTCAACTTTCCCTAAATGGAAAAAGATCAGGCTCAGTGTCATCACAGAACTTAGGAAAGTAGTCTTGTCTCTTACCTAGAATAGTCTTTGTAAACAGAGACAAAATACATCATAATTTTGTCTTCTGTATGATGTCAGTTTGTAACTTAGGAAAGAGTCAAATATCATACATGTATAAATAACATAAGAGATGGAGTGAAAAGATTAAGCTTGTGAATTGTAAAAACACACATACACGCAAGCCATCTTTTCACTCCTCCAAATATAACTTTATCCCTGAGATAGCTCAGTGGGTTCTAATAGTTGTGCTCAGACTTAGCCTGAGCTTAGAAAGGAGTCACCAACCTTTGTCATTTCAATCCCAAGTGCTATTCCGCAAGTACTTGGGTAACGTATTCTTTGCGATTCATTTCTAATAAGAATATAATGTTGAAAATTATCTAGTGTGTTTTACTTACGTTAATTTCAGTCATTGTTCACTATAAACTTGTTTTATATTTCTAAACTGTTTTAAACGATAGTGAACGGGGAACAACATATCTGTTTGTTGTATGTTGTTGTAAAAAAGTGAGGAGCTTTGTATCATTTGTTTTTACTTTTTGTTTTTTTTCTTCAGCAGTGGAAGATACTAATGCTGATGTATATTTCGACCATCGAAGGGCAATTGCTAGGGGTAAGTGTGTCCTGGACAGTGATTCAGATACGGACCAGGAAAATATACGTTTCTGTAAATGGTTGTCTAATACTGATAGAATTCGTGGGAAAACTTCGGTGCGTGAATGCTACGTGTCACCCGCGATGGCAGCACAGTCTCCAGGGATCGAAAAAATATCGACACATTTACATTCCGTGCAAGGTATATCTATAGATTAGCGTGTGTCTGGTATCTACCCATTTATATTCATATATGTATAAGGCAGATACTCAGGTAGGTTCTTTCTGTTTATTAAGGTGCATCGATCCGTCTACAACTACATATCCACACTATGGACCATATGCAGCGAGCACAAACAGAGGTCAGCTATGTCACCCTGCATACTTGATGTTTTGTTTCTCTCTTTTTTTATGGCTATGTATGTCAACATTCATTTGCTCCTGAACTCTGGTGACGCTGTATTACTAATTGTAGCCACGTTTAACGAATTACCAAGTCCACCTCTAGAGTATGTACGTATGGGATAAAACAACTAAATATATAACAATGGTATGATAATGCAGGTTTTCTGTGGTTGAAGTGCCAATAAGAGTATACAAGAACAAAGAAGCTAAAGGGATCCCATTCCTCAAATCTCAACCAATGGGAGTCTACTCAACATTATGGGAAGTAGATTATTTGGCTACAAGAGGCGGTCTCGAAAGTAAGTGGGTTTTCAATTAGTGATTTACTTTATTATTCTTTCATTGAGTTTTATATTGGGTTATTTGTTTTGAAGATCAAACCACTGCGTATCAGTTGTTTGATATTTTTAAGATGACTAAATAAATGGTGGTGTGTTTGTATACAGGCTTTGAAATTAGCTGGAAGCATAGCAAGAAACAACAAGAAGATTTCGAACAGTCAACCACATTTTGGCTACACAAAAAAGGTACCAAAATAATCTCAGAATCATAAATACTATCACAATTAATTTACTTAACCTGAAATGTGCCTTTGCTTATTTTCAAGACGGTTGGTTCCAAATGAAGTATCTAGCAACCACATCTAAAGCAAATCAATTTATTGTATGCTATCTGTTTGTATGCTTTTAGAAAATGAAAAAATAAAAATGTTGTTTTGGATGCAGGTGTGGTGGAAAGCGCATCTGGGCTGGCAAAATTGAATTTGTTCATCTGTTTGAGTTTCAGCATGATTCTCGGGTAATATTTTGAAAATGTCATGTTGAGCTTTTGTTATTTAGTTTGCTTTTCATTGCAGCGATCAAAATCGTGATTAATATGCAGGTGGCAAAAAAAATATGATCAATAATCAATTGTGGTTCTGAATTATGTGTGCGTGTTTTGTATTTGACGTATCTCGATTGAACCTTCAGTATTACGCAAATGTGTATAATGTCACGGTTGTTCCTACTGTATAACGAAGAAGTGGCGCCGCAAGATTCAAGTTCGCTTTCAAGGTAACGTGTGCTTGGATTTTCTTATTTTCTATATGCACGTGTAGGATATGTGTCTCTAATGTTGGTTATTGCAAGAATTTTTGGATAGGATTATGCTAATGAGAAAAGGATGATTGGCGGACTCTTCAAGATGGGGTTTGGAGTTCTTATATGCCACGTCATGATTAGAAATACGTTTATGTTAAATTCGGCGATAAGGTTATTATCAGCATTTTATACACTACATTTTTTTTTGGGTACGGGTAAACACATTTTCTCTGATGTTTTGATTTTCGTATAAACTTCGGTTGTCTCAGAGTATGTTTATGGAAATTATATTATTGCATTACTAATATAAAATATAAAGCAAAAAGATCACGGCTACTGTATGCAACCAAAGCAGATTATGTGATTGCCATGCAGCGTATTCAAAATGCAGGAACAAACTTGATTTCTCATTTTTTTTCCAAATACCATGCTAAAAACAATTTTGTGAGGAAATTCGTTTTGCAAAGGCAATAATCATTTAATCTTCCCTAAAACGCAATCCCAAACACCCTATTAGTTTTGCAAGTGATTAATTGAAAGTTCCATTAAAGTTAAATGTGAGGGCAATGATACACAGTTCACATCATAATGGAGTTGCTTTTCTTTCTATATCTATAACGGTTGGGCAGGTTAACTTTTCTCCAAGCTCTAATAAAAACCTCATCGTTATTAGAATTCATCTTTGCATTTGGTCGAGTACTTTTAGACCTGTTACCAAATACGCTCGCCCCACTCATTTTACCATCTCAAATTAACGTAATTCGAAAATTCTTCTTTGCAGGTTGTTACCCGGAGAGCCAACTGAAATTGGTGAGAAAATAGCTTAGTGCTCCAGGTTCTGAATTTTGTCATTAAAAATGCCGGTAATGAACTTCTGACTTTATCATTATTTTATAATGGATATATAGGATAACGAGTGAAAATGATTTTTTTAGTACTCTTGCGAATGCTTAATATATTACTATTTAAAAACCCCTGAAATTCTGGTTTCATGGTATAAAGTTCTTTGTATTAAAGTATCAACTATTAATGACTGCAAAATTTGTACAAACAGTGATATAAGGGTAGTTGCATGAAGCAAATTAGTTAATGTGAGACACTTTGCTAATATTGATGCTTCTTTTCCCGTTTTTAAGATTAGCAAGACACAGGTTAGTTCAATGTTTTAAGAAAGGAAAACTCCTGTACCGTAGGTCAAACCTGCTATTTCTTAAGTTCAATGAATTCAGGTACACTTAACTTGAATAGAAGTTTGTTGACTGAAAATTCCGTGTGTATGTTATTGAATCTCAGATATAAATTTTTTTGAACATCAATTTCGCCCAGGTAAAACTAATTTTGACAGCAAATACAATGCTTGATCCTTAAGCTTATCTGAAATGGTTTTTGAAGATGCCATGTGACATAAAAAAAAGAATATGTAGTTTTGTGTTTTTGCATATCGTTGACTCTAATATATTTTTTAGAAGTTGCAGAGGATCTCAAGACAAGTTACAAATGTAGAGACCTTCGTGGAGCATTTTTTTTCGGCGCTTGGTTTTGAGTACCTACCTCAGTTTAGTCACGGAAGAAGAACACTAACAAGGATCAACTGCATGCTTACTACACTGGATGATGTTTATGATTTGTATGGTACATTGGATGAAATTGAACAATTTACGAATGTTGTTGAAAGGTTAATGCTAATTTACACTCCTACTATCATTATAATTACATCTTTTGTAACTCTTAACAGAAGGAATTATTTCAATTGCATAGGTGGGACATCAACGTGATCGATGACCTTCCAGACTATATGAAGATTTGTTTCCTTGGATACTGCAACACGATAAATGAGATCATGTTAGGAATTAGAAATTCCAGGTATTAAAGAGTCGGTCACCTCAAGTATATGTAATCGTTAGAAAGCTCGTAGTCATAGTACTTTTATGTTAAGTAGTATTTAGTTGTAACATCGTGGAGGACGGACGGGTCTTTACCCACTGTATGCCTGATCCACAGCCCGTTGTGTGGCGTTTTATTGTAAGACTATAAATACTCTCTACCTTCCAAGGTAGAGAGTCGGAGCTCATAATAATATTTTCTTTCTCTCACTATAGTTCCCAACTCTCTTCCTTTCTCTCACTAGAACTCTCTCTCTCTAACATTCTTATACGCCTACTTTGATCATGGTTTAGAGTGTTTGTGAAATCCAATATCCAACAATTGGTATCAAGAGCCATGGTTTGATCACTCATCTTTCATGCTCTTTGTTTTGGTGGATTTCATAAAGTTTTTGGGGTATTAAGGGTTTAGGAGAGTTTGATTCATTTGGACAAATTCTAGTGTTAAAGCTTGAATTTTGCTTGTACTTTTGTGTTTAGGATCATCATATGTGTTTATGTTTTGAATTGGAAGGCTTAAATCATTGTGGTTTGGTTGTTTTTGGATTGAAAAGTGGTGGTTTTTGAATAATACTTGGAAGCGAGTTGAGTCACGTTATACTTTTCTTGGTTGCGAGTTGACTTGTTCTTGGAAGCGAGTTGTCTATGCGAGTTGCTTATTTAAGCGACTTGTTCTTGGAAGCGAGTTGTCTATGCGAGTTACTTATTGAAGCGACTTGTTCTTGGAAGCGAGTTGCCCTAAGCGAGTTGTTATAGAAGCGTGTTGGGTTTTTATGCGACTTGGCTATTAATTGAGTTGATTGTGTTGCGAGTTGATACTAATGCGACTTGGCTATTTAGCGAGTTGATTCCTTAAGCGACTTGTCTTCTAGGTTTGACCAAAGTTGACTTTTTACGTCAAAACTTCAAACGGCCATAACTTTTGATCCGTAACTCCGTTTTCAGCGAAATACCTGTCAAAATGACCGGAACAGGCTGAATATTGTGAGGTTTCACCACGAAGTCGTGAAACGAATTTTTCAAGGCCCAAATCCAATCCGAAAGGAAGTTATTGAGGTTTTAAGTTTTTTTGACCTAAAAATTCTTCGTAAAAACATGCATCAACCAATCCAAATCTCAACCAATCAACACTTCAGCTAATTTTTCAAACAATCATCACTCCTAACACATAATGCTCTATCATTGTGTGGGTCCATCAGTTATCTTAACTCGTTCTATTGGTCATTGTATCACGGTTTCGTCTTGATTTTAGTAAAATCCCGCGAAAGATTCTATTTCTCGGTTTAAATTATAGACTTGTAAAATCCCGTGCATACTACCACATCATGTCTTATTATACTGACCCTGTGATTTCAGAAGTGCTTAAATTGTATGATGCTGTGGACATCAATGATAATGTATGCTACACTGAACGATTAAAGATGATTGAATCAATCACTGAGGATGTGATATCTCCGGGTTCAGACTCTGAAAAGACAGAAATGCACCAGTCAATGCTAAAAAATGCAAGGCTAATGGAATGTAACATTGAGCCCTTTCAACTACTTTATCAGCACCTCAAACTACTTTTATCTACAACTATGGATCGAACAAGCTGTGCTCTCCTTCGTCAGGATCTTCCCACCTTGACAAGAACTGTGCTACTCAACTTAGAACAACTGAGGTTTCAAATTACTAAAGAGAAGTTCTCAACTAATGAATCTAATGCAGCTCTTCAAGTAATCTTCGATCAATTTCAGCCATTTATCCGGGGGGAATATTCCTCAGATTTTGATGATGACATGACTGAAGTGTCTTTCAAGAAACACACTGGAATGGAAATTAGCGTGTTCATTGAGACATTCATACAACTCATGGATAATGTGGAGAGGTACATTGAGGAAGTTACACATAAAGATGAAAACGTGAATGAGTGTCAGGTGCAGTTGAGAGATAGTTGTGATAAGTTGGGTAATGTATCTGTTAAAGAATCGGGTGTTGCTGAATGCAGAATGTCAGAGTCAACATATAATGATGAGTCGGGTAAAGCACCAGCTGATGGATCAGTTGGCACTGAATACAGAGGCTCAAAGATGGATAAGCTTGACACATCCAACGGTCTAGTGACTCTTGTTACACATGATGTGGATGCAGATATCAGACCAGAAATTGAGCAGGTGTCATGTACTAATGACTTTTTAGTCTTTCCAACTTTGTAATGTTTATGTTATACAATAGTTAATAAAATATAACAAATGAAAATACTTAAACCAATCCATTCATATATTTTGCATCAAGTATTATATAACACAAACAAAGATACCTAAGGTCAAAGTTATAAAAGGAAGACCGAAAAAGTCAAAATGAGACTATAATTTTGGGACTTTCAAAGGTACCCTTTATAACATAGTGCATCTGCTAAAGCACTTAAACAAACTGATCATGATGCTGAACATGACTTTCATAAATGTTCATTCTGAGTGAGTCTGAGATTAATTGTTTCAAAACAAAAGATATGGTTGATAAGAAGGCTTTTGATGAACTTTCAAACAAATTCTCAAATCTTGAAAAACATTGCATTTCACTTGAAATCGTGATTCAGAGTAAAGAAGAAAGTTTTCATCTTAACAAACCATGTATAAAACCGGAACTTCCTGAATTCCGTGAACTTTTTGAATTTAACACTTTGAAAGCTCAGCTTCAAGACAAAGAGTCAACCATTTACAATCTGAAGAAACATATTTCTGTCTTGAATGAGAAAAGTAATTTACTCATGAATACACAAGACATTGATGTTATTATAACAAGAAATAATGAACTGTCAATTTATGTGGCTAAATTACTAAAGGAAAATGAGTCTTTGAGAATGCATCACATAGAACTTAGTGACTCTGTCAAAGAAACTAGAACTAAGTCAATCGAACAAACAAACTCTTTGATAGAAAAAATTGATGAACTCAAAGCTCAACTTCAGGATAAGAGTTTTGCTATTGAAGCCTTAAAGAATGAGCTTAGGAAAACTATAGGGAAAAATGTGATCACTAAGTTTACAAAACCATCAACCTTGGGGAAACCATTTTCTCATCCCATTAGAAACCGATATGTTGTTAGGCAGCCTACTGCGTTTATATCCGAAAGACCAAAATTTTCAAAAACACGGTTTGCCTCCCAAGTTGATGAGAAACAAGTTTTGTCAAAACCAGTCACTTCACCTGTGTTACCTAAGAGTCATGCTTCTAGTTCCTCTAATCCTCAACATGCAGCTACTTTTACTCCCAGCACCTCTAGGATTAGTTCAAAAACAGTGTCAAAACCAAGCATTAAAACCCATAATTCATATGATATGAATGACTTGTGGAAGAACTATTATCTAGAAAAAGCTAGGAAAAAGGCACAGATTCAAAAAGACGGAATTTTAGGTGCAAGACCTAGGGTGAGGAATTCTACGAGATTTCAAGGCGCTACTAGTAGTTGTAAACCACTACCTAGGAACACTCAAAAGACTAGGGATTGGCGTGCATCTAATAGTAGTTATGTGCATAAGAATGCTAAGCATGTAGAAAACAAAACTAGAAATTATGAGTCTTTTCCGAATAAGAAATATTTTCCTTATTCACATGCTAAGGTACAATCCACTAAGACTACTAACGTGACTAAGGTTCAACATGTTGTGAAGCAAAACAAGCCAAAAACTTTTCCTAGATGGATACCAACTGCTAAATCCTTGGAAACTAGGAACATGGATAAGTCTTCCACTATGCATAAGAAGCCATTCAATCCTAGACCTTGCCATAAGTGGATACCATCGGGTAGAATGTTTAAGGATGCTGGGCTTAGGTGGATTCCTACCGGAAAGCTATTTTCTGATGACAAAATCAAGGTTGACCATGAAACCCCAAAGGGTTTGGATACTAATGTCACTAACCAATATATATGCAATCAAGCTTGTAATGTTAGTGCAGGTAGTCCTTCCTCAGTTGTAGATACTTTGATCCTTCACTACATGGACTGGCTTAAAGTATGGATTACAAATGGATTGATATCTCATAACTCACGGGTTCAAGTAACTCAATCTTGATATTCTTTTGGCTATGACGTCTGTTCTCATCAGTTCAGGCCTCGTTCTTCAACACTATGGCATCTGCAGATATCTCTTCAGGCCCCGTTCTTCAAAGAAAAGAAAAGTGTACGCTCTTCTGTGCGCTTTATCTTCAGCTAAAGAGAAATTCTCTCATAAATGGCCATACTCATCTACATTCTTCGTCAACAAGCTTCATGTTTTTCCACGCTCATTCAGTCATCAAGTGGATCTACGTTCATTGGTGTATACTCTTATTCACTTGTTAAATCAAAAATGGCAACTTCGGATGCAATTTTTGAGGGGGAGAAGAGTGAATATACTACATAATGATGGATGTTTGAATAATGGTTATACGACTTAATTTTTGATGATGATGAGTGTATATTCTTTTTGATGAAGAGTGAATATACTAAGGATAAATGGGATTCATTGTTTTTCAAAGATATGTTTGATGAGTACTTTCAACCTCCGACGAATGTTGATCATCCAGCTTCTGAAGCTCATGCTCCAGTTTCTATTGACTCAACTGGTTCACCATCTAAGAAGTACTTCTTGGAACTCTCAAGAAACTCCATATGTACCCCCATCTGAAGATGATTTAAAGAAATTGTTTGATCCTATGTTTGATGAACAGTATGAGCCAAGTGCTAATGAACGGTCGACTCCTACAGCAGAGGCTGCTCATATTCCTGTGAATGAAGTTAATCCTTCAGTCTCAATATCATTAAGCCAAGAAGCGCCTGCTGCTGATCACTCTATCTCATCGACAAATCATCAATCTTCGAATGTACATCATGGATCTGTTTCTGGCATCAATGATGAAGATAATCCCTTTGCTACTACTGAAGATGCTCCATTTGAAAACATATTTGCTCCTGAATCTTCATCAGAACCATCTTCTTCAGAAGACATCAACTCTGCTACTTCAGTCCCTCAACCACTGCCACATGAACACCTCAGAAAATGGACTCATGATCATCCATTAGACAACATCATTGGAAATCCCTCTCGTCCAGTATCCACACGGAAACAACTTGCAACCGATGCCTTATGGTGCTTCTTCAACTCCGTACTCTCTAAGATCGAACCAAAAGATGTTAAAACCGCCATGAATGAAGATAGCTGGTTCAATGCTATGCAAGATGAAATTCATGAGTTTGATCGACTTGATGTATGGGAGTTAGTACCTGCTCCAGAATGTGCCATGATTATTGCTCTAAAATGGATCTTCAAAGTGAAACTAGATGAGCATGGTGATGTATTGAAGAACAAGGCTCGATTAGTTGCTAAAGGATACCGTCAAGAGGAGGGTATTGACTTTGAAGAATCTTTTGCTCCAGTTGCTCGAATCGAGGCAATCAGAATCTTTCGGCTAATCTGCTAGTAAGAACATAGTAGTCTATCAGATGGATGTGAAGACGGCATTTCTGAACGGAGACCTTAAAGAAGTCGTCTACGTCAGCCAACCTGAAGGATTTGTAAATCAAGAGCATCCTACTCACGTTTATCGTTTGAAGAAGGCCCTTTACGGTTTAAAGCAAGCTCCAAGGGCATGGTATGATACACTGTCAAAGTTTCTTCTATCAACCGGATTTAGCAAAGGAGCAGTTGATCCAACATTGTTCACCAGGACGTCAGGCAAACATTTAATTCATGTTCAAATTTATGTTGATGATATTATTTTTGCCTCGACAGACCCAATGGAATGTGATCGTTTTCTAATGAAATGAGTTCAAAATTTCAAATGTCAATGATGGGACAAATGTCATTTTTCTTGGGATTACAAATTTCGCAAAGTCCCGGAGGCATTTTCATAAATCAATCTAAATATGCAACTGAGATCTTAAAGAAATTTGGATTTGATTCAAGTGACCCTGTTGACACTCCCATGATTGATCGAACCAAACTAGATGAGGACCACTCAGGGATCATGATTGACCAAACAAAATATCGTAGTATGATTGGATCCCTGATGTACCTCACAGCTAGTAGACCGGACATCTTGTTCGCTGTTTGCATGTGTGCTAGATACCAGGCTAAGCCTACTAAAAGCACCTTGAAGCGGTTAAACGGGTCTTTCGGTATCTCCAAGGAACCATCAATATGGGTCTTTGGTACCGGAAGGACACCGGTATGTCACTAACAGCCTATGCAGATGCTGATCATGCATGGTGTCAAGATACTCGTCGAAGTACATCTGGAGGTGCTCAGTTTTTGGGTGATAAGCTAGTGAGTTGGTCGTCAAAGAAGCAAATGAGTTCTTCTATTTCCTCTACAGAGGCTGAATACATAGCCATGTCATCTTGTTGTGCTCAAATCTTATGGATGAGATCTCAATTATCTGACTATGGCTTTGAATTCAACAAAATCCCTCTGTACTGTGATAATAAAAGTGCTATTGCTCTATCATGCAACAACGTTCAACACTCAAGAGCAAAGCATATCGACATTCGACATCATTTCATCAGGGAACAAGTGGAAAAAGGTGTGGTGGAACTCTATTTTGTGAGGTCTGAATATCAGTTAGCAGACATCTTCACCAAAGCTCTTCCAAGAGAACGCTTTGAGTTTATTCTTCCACGACTGGGCATGACAAGCCTTCAACCAGAAAAACTCAAACGTCTTCAGGAGGAAGACGAGGAGTAAAGGTCTATCTTCATCTATATCCTGTATATATCTATTCGAAAATCACATAGAAAAATATAATATTTTCAAAAATCCATAAAAATTTGAAAAACTTGAAAATCTTCAAAAAAAAATATATTGTTTTTTTTGTTTTTCTCGGTTCGATAATATCTACGGTCTTTGTGCTGTCATTCAAAGAATGACACGGGACTTTAGATGTTGTTCGAATTTTCATTAAAAAAAAATATATATATATATATATATATATATATTTGGGAGAAAGAGAAACAATGGTTTATTGTCATTTTAGGCAGTAACCCGCTTTTTCAAAGAAAGAACAGAACCATACTTTATCATGTTTTCAAAATTCCATGCTCTGATTCTTTAAACATTTATCTGCTGAAAACTAACTGCTTTGAAAAATAACTCAGTCTCTATTTTTGATAATCATCTGGACTTATTTGTCAAAATATCAATCTCTCAATCAACAACATATGTCATTGATTGAGGGGGAGAATGATTTCAATTAAATTAAAAAGTTATTTGGCATTCAATTGTTTTCAAAAGATATTCAGGCATGTTTTATCAATGGAGTTTAAAGTCTTAAAATCCGATCATTATCAGTTAAAACGCTTTCATAATCAAGTCACAATTCTCCTTAAAAGCTTTCAAAATCAATTTAAATCTATAAGAGATCACAAATCTCAAATGATTTGATAATTGTGATCGGAGGAGAATGTGTGATTTAAATTGGATTTAAACTGATAATTTGGTAAATGGTTTTATAAGGATGTACAAGCTCTCCTTCCCACATGTGACAAACGATTTCAAATTTTCCATGCACATGTTGAGGGGGAGCATCTATCTTAAACCTATGATTTGAAACGTGATAACTTATCTCAAGGTGCAGGTTCCTCTAGTATGTGCAAAACTCTTTTCAAATCTCGAGGCACATATTGAGGTGGAGCAAAATCATGAAAACCTCATCCTTCCCCAAAATGCTTTATCTACTTGATTCGATTAGGGAAGTGATGTTGATATTTTTTGAAAATGGTAATCAAAGAAGTTAATTCTTTCTCTTGCCTCCATGTGGAAAACTATTTCAAATACTTGATTCACATGTTGAGGGGGAGTTCTTCTTCTAAAAATATCAAAAACAATTCAGGTACAAAATGCTTTGATAAAATATCATAAGTATCTGGATTGATTTTCAAATGGTTTTCAATTGGTTCCTATGGCGGATGAACAATACCAAAAAGACCGACCAACTTTACATTATGTATGGTGATATAAGGACGATAAGGTTAGGTATGTGTTCCCATGATCCGCCAGAACCGGAGGGATCTACCCAGGGACTATCCACTAGTTAGTGTAGAATTCTTAGGTATGATGATAAAAGGAGAAAAATGAGATATGGGAAGAGTGCGGACTAAGACTGAGCTAGTACTGGAATAAACCCAACAAGGTTCTTGCTATGAAGTCTCGGTAAGCACTGAAGGGGTTGAAGAATGAAAAAGAATTGAATGAGAAAAGGGTGAAAACAAATAGCCCTCCATATATTCAACCTTAGGGCAGAAACCGGGTTCAATTCAAATGCTACATATGGTAACATCGGTATTGAAGACAAGACGTCATGGACCCAGTGACGCACTACACTTCAACTTTCCAAACCACTCAAGTTCCTCTTAAAAGGACTTGTTTCATTCTCACGGGGAACCGACATTATCTATCAACTTTCTCTTAGAGATTGTTGATATTGAAGGAGGAGACCCTCTCCCTAGTCTCCGATATAGGATCCAAATATGCACAAATTGAGTCTAGTGCCACGAGATCATCAATAAATCTCATTAGGACACTTTCAATGAAGACTCTCTGTTTCACACAATTTGGAAAGAGAGATTATATCTTGAGTCCTACGCATTATCCTTGTGGTATTGCCAGAACATCTGAGTGATGTGTTTACATATTCACTGTGAAGATGGAAAGCCTTCTGGAGCCAACATCTAACAAGCTCCTGGTAGGTGGCATGTGAGATCTATTATACAGATCAACCATGTGACAACTGAACAGAAACAATGGGGCGATTCAATCTTTTGAATCAATCCTGGTTCAGGTTATGGATTGAAGGATACCTTTGAAAAACCGGTCTTTGTGCTTTAAAACTCTTTTCATTAGCACGTCGACCGTGTACTAATTTTTCAAATCAAAAGGTGTTTTATGATTGATAATTGATTTTCATTAAAACCTTCGTTATATTGCAAAAACAATTTCTATTGAGCAATACACGATTGTTTTTCAAATCTCTTTTCATCAATCAGTGGACGTAAATTCGCTGGTTCACTCACTCCGTTTTGTCTTCTTTGAGACATTCCGGTTTGAGAACAGCTAGAGCAGCTGCGAAACCCTGTCAAGGAAATTCTTCGAATTATACCTGATCACAGGCAGTACTTGTACTGATCAACGGGGAACCGTGGGCGTGTACCTCAATTCAACGAAAGTGATCAAAGACACTTTCGTGCGCTTTATTGCTAACTGTTTTATGCAGGTACACCCGACGTTTGCAGCTGATCAGAATGAAGCGGTCAATCCATAGCCGCATGCTCACACAACACATTCATATCAAAAGATATCATGATTGGTGCATCAATGACTCGGATATTCTAACTCCATGCTTCTGCTACGCTGCTGCCAATATCATGAATCAACGAATGCTTCCGCTACTCGGATGAGAAGATATCATGATCCAGAATGTGAGCATGTCGGTCCGAAAGTCACAACATCACATAATACCAACACCACAATGGATGTATCGAGATTTTCTATTAGTGATGATCTCAAAAGCTGACTCAACATTATTATCACGTGGATCAATAAAAGACCTCCACTTGGATTAACCAAACATGCAATGAGTGGAATCAATGACTACGAGCTTCGGAGCAAAGTACTACATCAAGAATGCAAGATCAATTGTTAATTTAATATCTGATTGTATTCAATGTCATTTTAGTATATGTTTGAGGTGACCTCCCTTAGGGGGAGATTGTTAGGAATTAGAAATTCCAGGTATTAAAGAGTCGGTCACCTCAAGTATATGTAATCGTTAGAAAGCTCGTAGTCATAGTACTTTTATGTTAAGTAGTATTTAGTTGTAACACTGTGGAGGACGGACGGGTCTTTACCCACTGTATGCCTGATCCACAATCCGTTGTGTGGCGTTTTATTGTATGACTATAAATACTCTCTACCTTCCAAGGTAGAGAGTCGGAGCTCATAATAATATTTTCTTTCTCTCACTATAGTTCCCAACTCTCTTCCTTTCTCTCACTAGAACTCTCTCTCTCTAACATTCTTATACGCCTACTTTGATCATGGTTTAGAGTGTTTGTGAAATCCAATATCCAACAGATCACATATAACACACTGACATCCAGCTGCACCATTTATTGACGTGATTGATGCAACAACGACTACAAGCTCAGGTACTTCTGCTGGTAAGGATTTCGTGACCTTTTAGATTGGTTGATATTTTTCTGCAAAACATACTTAGCTTGCACGACCACCGTGAAAAAATAGTCTCATAAAATGCCAGCACCAGGTTTCGTTCGGGTAAGGGTAACCAAAGATCATGTGTGTTTTCGTTTTATGCAGTTATTAATAATTCTAGCTGCTAGCTATGAATTAGGGAATTGTCCTTGGTGGTGGGGCTACTTTTATTCATCTTTTGGAAGAAATCCCGTCCATAAAAAATTCCTTGGAAAACCCAGATGAGGAAAGTGGCGCCAACATCATTGTATTTGTATGTTCCTATTCTTTCACATGTTCCTATTTTTATGTTTCTTTTATGGGGTGTTTGGTTTGATAGTATAGTAATAGGGTAATGATAATGATGGTAAAACTCTAATAGGATGTGTTTTGGCTTAAGGGAACGGAGTGATTCCTTAGTATATGGGCCTATGATTCCCAGTTATATTGGAATCACCCAAACCAATGACCGGGAAGGTATAATTTAATCGCATTCCCATACCAACCTACAATGAAACCCGTAAACGTAGTGATTCATATAATGAACAGTACCTTTGCAAATTCTATTTATAGACTCTTTAAATACATAATAATTATATCCATTTATGGATTCCAGGCGCTGCAAGCTCCTGCAAAACTGATAGCAGCGAATGCAGGGGTCAATGGTGAGGTAGTTGTAGAAAAGATAAAATCACTGGATTGGGAATATGGTTATAACGCAATGACCGACACCTATGAAGATCTTATGGCTGCAGGGGTAATCGACCCTTGCAGCGTCTCAAGGTGTGAACTTCGAAATGTTGTATCAATTGTTGGTATAGTCCTCACCACTCGAGCCGTATTGTTTGAGAAAATAAAAGAGCCTAAACAGCCTGTACCGCTTCCTCCCGGAATACGTCCATGATCCAAAGATGCAGGTAACGGGGGCTGTTACACTATGTTTCCCTTTCTTTGAGGTGAAAGGATGAAGATATGTCACGTTCAACAAACATACATCAATTTGGTTTGTGTGTTTCATGGTTCTCTTTGAACCCGACAGTCCATAATTCTATTATTTTTCACTTTCACTCGTCTTGTAATTTGATGTACTCCCTTAAAATGTAATTTGAGCCAACCCTTTACCCAGAAAAAAGATAAGAATTAAGCAAGTATTTAATTTTTCTAATTGAAATTCAAGGCTTGATCTCAATGGACCCTGAACGTGCCAGAAATGATCCAGTGGTAGTGAAGAACACCCTTTACTACAAACCTAAAAGCGCGTTAGAGAACTCAATCCACCACCACGACCTCAAAACTGGGGGGTAAGTATTCATTTCATATAGATTGAGCCACTCAAGTGTTTGACTTGTAGAGTTTTCTTTAGCTAACATTTTAAATTTTGGCCTATTTGATACGTTGGAGTTAAAAACATAACCCAGATTGACCCATTTACAAAGAAATGGATACTTATTATCACTATCTGACATTGCACAACTGAGTGTTCAGGAGCTCAACGTTCCACTAAATGCATCTTCATGGAGTGAGGAAGATCTAAAAGATCCTAAAAAGTTGTACAAAACGACAGTTCTTTTGATGCCTTAGTGGGAAGCAAAATGGCGCCAAGAGAAGGTAACAATGAACTAACAAATTCAATATTTGAATGTACACCAAATAGGTGTGTGAATATTGCAATAAGGCACTGCATTGCGCCTCAGGTGGCCTTAATGGAAACTTTTTTAAACCACATAATATTGCTTGTGTTGGGTGTAATTCCCAGTTGAACAAGATGTCGGAAGAGAATCTACAAGCATACATTCAGAACATTGACAATGGTGTTCTTCCTCAACCAATACTAGCGGGTCTTCCAAAAAATGATCAAAAGGTTCATCCACTTATGCATCTTTTTTTTTCATATAGTATCAAATTATAATTTTTCATTGTTTTTCCTATTTTTGCAATTGTGCATCCGAAAGGTTTTTTCATGTTCGAGTCCTTTTGTAACTTAAAGCCCCTCAAATCAGGCTTTTAAAATTCATTTTTTAATAACAAGCGTTAAATTATTTTTGCAAATGATCCAACTTTTTTCTCAATTATGTTTTCTTGATTTATATTGGTATATTACAGAGGAGTAATCATTGACCAAAAAGATGGTGGTTGTTTTGATGATGAGAGATATACGCACGGTTTTCTAAAAGCGGTAAGATAAACGTAACCCCTTCCCACGGACAATATGTGGAAGGTAATTATGAGTTGTGCTTACTGTGACTTAGCAACCCATATAAGAGTTTCTACGCATGAGAAACGTAACAATTTTTATGCCAAGTCATGTAGTCAGTCTGGCACTAAGTGAGCTGCATGGCGAACCCCAATGGCGTAACTTACACATACAGCATCTTAGGGGCAGAGTGGGTTGGCGGATCAAGATTAAAGGTTATACACTTTCCTAAAGAGATACGCCTGAGGGCTGGCCACAAACTCAGGTATGCCCTGAGGAGAGTGCCCGACCATGTATGCGAAGATACACAATCAATGAGCAATGAAAGGAGAGTTGTTTGTGTTACAGGAGTTTCTGGGTTCACATCTTCTTCGATTGTTAAGCTTTTTCTGAGTTCACACAAAATGGAAGAAGCTGATGAACGCTTATTGTGACCGACAATTGGTTGAAATCAACTTTATTGCATTATTATTTGATGGCAATCGTCTTCAAGCAGAGTAGACACCTGATGAGGTTTGTTGTCTTCTGCATAATCTATACATACACTATAGTAACCAAAACTTGAAACCTATTCACGAAATTTCACTTAATAAAGGCTAATTTGTGTTGCCTTATATATCAGCTGGTTAAACGGTTCAAATAGGCGAAAATGGGCCTAATTTTATCTTTAAAACATACAAGATCTTAAATCGTTTTGTCAAAAAGATATAGATTATAACTATGAGCCATCGAGAGTTTCTTTAATTGTCACACACTCTAAGTTGTGTTCATGTTTAGCATCAATTTATTTAATATACTAATGGTTAACAATATGTCATTTCATTGCTACAGCTAGAAATGGAGAATGGGGATGATATTGATGTCATGCTACACCAGACCGGAGGTACTGCTAAATTCTAAAAATGTAGGCCACTCGCTACTCATGAACTGCATTTTGGATTTAAACTATCTACTATTAAACATTGAAGTCTTATTAAACCAGATGATCATGTGCTGAATTTGTGACTGTAGGGCGCTCGATACTCGTGCTGAATTTGTGACTGTAGGTTGCCAAAGAATATTGCGAGCAACTGCATGTTGATGCTAAGCTTTAAATCCTACGAAGGCATTTACTTCTTCTTAGGATTATATTTGAGCTCTAGGTAATTTGGTTACTTATGATGTGGCAAAATGATTGGTCGGGTGGGATGGTTAATTGCAGGTCAAAATTCGTAAGTAGTGTGTCAATTATTGCTTACAATTGGATTCCTAATTTTTATTGTCTTAGGTTTATTAGTAGCAACCTTTTTCTTGGCATGAGTACGAGCATGTGTTTTCCAATCTCTGTGTTAGTCTGTGGCACAAGAACAAATGGATGCATCAGGTGATGGTGGGGAAACTTGATCCCTTATTTGTGAATGGGCGAACACTTCAACTTCTTAGAGTTTGAATGTGTAATTTGGGCGAACTTCTCAGATCTTAAACGGGTAAACAAACTTAATGTCATGATTTTTTTTTGAAAGGCACTGTAATCGTTGTTAGATATATTAGACGTGTTACATGACAATGTTTTAATATAACTTTTACGAGTATGTTTTTATATTGTTTCTTTGAAGTTTGAAGAGCAATAGTTGAGCTTCGATTTGAGGTTAAGGGTTCAAAAGTAATAACATCCCTCAAAGCGAAGAGTAAAAAGAATGATGTTTATCCCTGGATTATCAGAGAGATGAATGTAATCAAATTTGGTACATTACAGACGCATTTCTATTCTCGTGCCTTTGCCTTTGCCCGTTAGGAAAGTAAATTATGCAGATAAAAATTAATAAAAATACTAACTTATAAAAAAATAAAAAACGCATATGTATATATATTATGGTAACATCAATTATAGTTATAAATTGTTTAATTTAACTTTTAATTATTTTTTAGTATATATTTGTGCTGCAAAAACCTAAAAATAAAAACCACAAGTCATACCCGTCCATCGGACGGGTTTTGACACTAGTGTATATATATATATATATATATATATATATATATATATATATATATATATATATATATATATATATATATATATATATATATATATATATATATATATATATATATATAGAGTAGGGATCCAGTGAGAAGTAAATTAAAATAAGAAGTAGTGAGAAGTGATCAAAACCACGTATTTGAGATGCAACGATTTGCATTAGATGCATTTCTATTCATATAGATGCAACATCTTGAGTTTCGAAAGTTAATTTGATGTATAGATGGTGCAAATTGATTTTCATGATTTCGACACGTGTAGAGGAACAAAAAACAAGAGAAATCATGAAATGCATCTAATATACGTATATGCATCTGATTAAAAGCTAGAAAACACACTATGGTGCGTTATAATGCATATAAAATTATAGGGATGCATCTAATTTAGGTCGGTGCATATCGGATTTGCGGTTATAGTTCTTCTTATTCCTTCTTATTTTAAGTAATCTTCTTATTTGATCCTAACTCTATATATATATATATATATATATATATATATATATATATATATATATATATATATAATCTAGATCAAATAAGATCAAACTTAAAGTTGTTAAAATGAGATCATACTAAAATTTGACAAGTGACACTCTCCTTACAACAAAAATAATTTTTTTATTAGCTACAACGAAAATTGTTAAAGTTTCGATAGATTTCTTTTTAAAATTTACGAAACCTAAGTGATACACTTTGATTAGAAGTGTAATGTGTATCAGGTTTTTGTTTGTGTATCAGGTTTTGGAGTATTTATTAGTGTAATGTGTATCAGATGTATTGCTAATCCAAACTCATGTATCATTTGGTTATTAGTTTCAAAAATGTTAATTTGTATTAAAATATTATTTTTTTGTATATTATTGCCTAAATTGTTATTTATAAATGTTTTAGTGATTTTTTAGACTTGATCTTATTTTTAGAACTTTAAGTTTGATCTCACATTAACCCTATATGATTTAAGATCATTTGAGGATAAAAGATTGTTTACATACCAAGGGATCAATCTCCACCTTCCATTTTTATTTGATCTAATGGATGAGATTAATCCCTAACAATTTAAAAAACCCACTTTCATCATTTTTTTTCAAATATTAATATCTTTCAAACCGTTAATCGTTAAGCGAAAAGAAATATATCATTGCGACGAGCATTTAATTATCTTTATATAGATAGGCACTTTGATATACTTTCGACAAAAAAAAATTCGTATTTTTCATGTTTTTTTTTTAAGTTTTTCGGTTTTTTTACGTTACAGAAATTTGCATTTAAAAATCATATATGATAAAACACTAATTAGTGTTAAATCATATATGATATGTAATATCACATGTGATATTAGTGTAAAATCACATATGATATACATATGATATCACATATCATATATGATTTAACACTAATATTACATTTGATATTCAATTTAGCGTTTTATCATATATGATCTTTTTATGCAAATTTCAGTAACGTAAAAAAAACGAAAAAAACGTGAAAAAAACGAAATTTTTTCTTTTTTCGAAAGTATATCAAAGTGCCCGTCTATAGAAAGATAATTAAATGCTCGTCGCGATGGTGTAAATATTTTCGCTTAACCATTAACGGTTTAAGAGATATTTAAATTATAAAAAATAGGTGAAATAATAAAATGCTTTTAATCTCATCAATTGATTTCTTTTTAAATGGATGGTGGAAATGAGTCCCTTGATATGTGAAAAAAGTTTGGTATGTAAAATAACTCTCCTTATATATATATATATATATATATATATATATATATATATATATATTTTCTCTTATATGCTATTGAGTTTTTAATGCTTATTTTTATATTTATTTATTTTCTTTCCGTAATTCAAACTAGTTAGACTTATTTATTTCGCTTATTTGTTACTTCATATAGTTTGTAAAGCTTAAAGAAGAAAGTTTATAAGACTAGAAGAACATAACATGTGTTGGTTAAAAGGTGCATAGTCAAAATCATTTTTCTTTTTGCAATTACTCTTATTATGTAGCTTGAGATCAGGCGTCTGCAAAGTTGACGTGACACCATTCTACAAACATCCAACTCGATTAAATTCTAAGTTTGTTCCTTCTAGAAAGATAATTGAGTGTTATCATGTGTATAGCGTTTATTTGTAAGGCAGATTACAACTAGTGAAACGATTTACTACCTTTTTCTTAAGGACATTGACGTCAAATTGATTGGGACATTCTCAATATTCACATTTTCTTTTAACTGTTTGTACATTCAAATGTGTAAATAAAAAGTTGGAGTGTGCAAATCAACTCTCTTTTGATCTTTTCTTAACGACAATGATATCGAATTAACTAGCAAAAGCCTAGATAGAAGAATTCACAAAGATCACGATAAAACGTTACAAGAACTATTGGCAGTCTATCCATAGTTCATGAATAACTCAAAAGGTTGATTGAACTAAAAGGAAGTTCTCGCTATCGACATGGTCATAATAACTTTCCTTACAAAACATCACTTGTTAACGTGTCTTGTCAAGAGCATGAACAAAGCCAAAATCAGTTACTAATCATGTCCAAATTCATTTTGCAATGCGTTTTATAGAATACTTCATTATCGTTTCTATGTCTAACTTTTTTCAGCTTTTTATTGTTAACATACATTGCATAATGCGTTTGTTCATAAAGTGTATTTCTTGAAAATGAATTTCAATTATTCTGGCTATGAATTATATTTCCTCCTAGCTTATATGCTACATATTCTTCTAATCTTAATTAGGAATACTACAATATTATATAGAGTAGACTGTTTGTGCGGGTTTATTTAGCAAGTTTATTACAATAGCTTATAGAGAAAAGCTTCGTTTAATGTCAAGATAAACTTATAACTATAAGCTATTTTATGTGTTTTCCGGCCACAAGACCCACTCAATTGTTTTTATAAGTGATGTATGGGGCGATCTAGGTATTACATTCTAGTGACGGTCTTATGGTTCTCCGTTTGGGGAAGACTCGCAAGAGGACTCGCAACAATATCAAACATATCTTTCGTACCTCAAGGATAGTCTAGAGTGCTTCCGTGAGATTGTTGAAGATGATAAGATAGAGAAACCACTTGATCTTATGAGCTTGTTTAGGATAAACTTGTATATGCTTCTTTTGTGTGGCTTAATTAATTTCTTGGCACATTACACACAAGCCGATTCGAACAGGTTAGCTTATAATCTTAAACCAATACAAACATTCACTAAAAAATTATGAGCTTAAGCCATGGGCTATCTATTTTCAACATTTAATCCCAGAAATGTGTAAATTATGAAATTGAAGTAAAATGGCCTAAGTGTCGCTCGAATTAATAATGCGAAAGTGAACAAAACCTATAAGACATGACTAGGAATCCAGTTGAAAGAAAGCTCAAAATGAGAAAAATGAAAAATAATTATAACAACACATTAAGATACATTAATTTGAATATATGTACATCTATTCATTTACATGTATCCTAATTAGTTTAGAAAGTTATTTTAAAATGAAAACAATGCAAAGTAGTACTAATAACCAATGTTTTAAAACTCGACCGGTTTAACCAGGAACGGGTTAGGAGACCAGGCCGGATGTGGTCGGGTTTTTTCTTATTTGAGAACCAAAATGAACTGGCCTCCCCGGTTTGATAAACCTGGCCAGTCCTGAATTTTGTTTTTTTTTTATATATTTATTTTAAACAACAAAAATATTTCCTTTCCTCTAAAACTAACAAAGCTTTTTTGTCATCTCACTTTCGCTAAACTCAAAATTTGTGTTAAGTTAAGTTCAATATCAGTATGGACAAACATTTTATGATTTAGAAAGTTTATAATTAAATTAAAAATTTAAAGTGGTGATAACTGAGGTGGTTAAGTTTTGATGAAACAATAAGGGTAAAAGCCATAAAATAACAACGTACTTTTCAAATTTTGCCGACTTGAAACACTTACTTTTTTATTACCTTAGTTCACCAACGAACTTTCAAAATTTGTTTCGAATTCACCCATATGACCAGTGTATATTAAAATAATAACTGAAATAACTATATTACCCTATTATTCTTTAAAATTTGTTCCGACTTCACCAACAAACTTTCAAAATTTGTTCTGACTTCACCCATATGCCGAGGGTAATATAGTCATTTCAGTTATTATTTTAATATAAACTGGTCATATGGGTGATTTCGAAACAAAATTTGAAAGTTCGTTGGTGAACTAAGGTAATAAAAAAGTAAGTGTTTCAAGTCGGCAAAATTTGAAAAATACGTTGTTATTTTATGGCTTTTACCCAAACAATAATTTAGAGTTATAAACTAATGTTGGTATTATATTTGCTTGATTTAAAATAGTTCATTAATAAAGATAAGATTCTAAAAACACTATAGAGTTATCCCATTTTTATAAATTAGAACTATAAATCAGTTGTAAACTAAAACTATAGATTGAATCGGAAAAATATATACGTATCTAAGATGTTATGAAAATACATATATATAGAACCGGTTCGACCCAGCAGTTGAACTGGTGAACCGCCAACTCGACCGGTAAATTAAAAAGCCGATTTTCAAAATATTGCTAAGGGTTTTCTAACTTATGTCATGGTGGCACAAGCTTAAAGCATGAAATGAACACATTTGCTTTCTAAAATCATTTTGCACAAAGTTTAATAAATTCCCACTAACTACTCTACTAACCAATCAAATATCATTTCTCTCCACTAAGTCTCTTTTTTGATTGGTTGGGATATAAAAATGGACAAATATTTTGAGACAACAAAAAATAGCAATATGGACTTATAATATGGAACGGAAAGAGTAAATTACTATATGTGATTGTAACTCTCACATAAATGAACTAGAACATTTTTTTTCATCAATATGTTAATACGTGCCCAGTGGGCACATGTTAATAAACCTTTTTATTATTCCAAGCGAATATATTCTTTACAAGTGTATTAGATATTATTTTTACAAGGTATTTAAATTTATTTAAGCATGTTAAAACTAGTAAGCTATTACAAAATATATTTTTGACCGTACGACTCTAAGAGCTCTGAGTGTGGTAACGCAGGAGTCGGCGTTATGCCAATGTGGCACCAGCGTTACCACACCCCTCTTCTCAAACTAACCACGTTGGTTGAGATGTTAACTCATCATCGCGCGTTGGTTGAAGATAATGCGATTTTTTCATTTTTTGATTTTCTGATTTTTTTTAATCTATTAAAAAGTGGGTTTGTGTTTGTGTTGTGTTTTGTAGTGTGTGTTGATTTGATATGTGTGCGATTGTATGTGTTTGTGCTGGGTACGTATGAAGTAAATGTTTTTTTAATGTATTATTTGGTGGGCTGTTGGACCCAATTAAAAGTTAATAAATGATATTTTTTTTGTTATTTTAATTTTGTAATTTTGTTATAAAAATATTATTTGTCTTTTTATTTAATAAATGAAAACTTAGTTTGTTTTAAAAATTTGAAAGTAAAATAAAAGTTGTGCGTCTCAAAGAAGGTGGTGTTAATGGTGTTATGAGTTAGGGGTATTTTTGTGTGTTATTGTTAAAAGTGAGGATGGTGATGCGGTGTTGAGGTGGCGACACTTTTTAGTGTTATGGATGTTACCACACCTAGAGCTATAAGGGAGTATCAGTTATAACATGGAATCACTATGGAATAGGAATGGTTTTGCAAACCACCATCCATTTGATGGGTTTGATTCTCGTTGCTTAAGGGTGGAGGGTAGGAGTGAGCATATCGGACCGTGGACCAAATCGAGAAACCAGACCGGGCCGACTTGACCGACCGAACCTATTTCGGCCCGGTCTTCGGTCCACACTTTACCTCATGTTCGGTTCTTGGTCTGGTCCGGTCTTACGTACAACCAGCCAATAATGCCTTCTCGGATCGGACCGACCAAGGACCGGACTGAACACATTCGGTCCGGTCCTCGATCCGTGGTTTTGGGCTAAAACGGTCTCGATCCGTTCCGGTTTTTTATCGGTCCGGTCCATTTTTGACCCGATGCTCACCCCTAGTAGAGGGTGTATGGTTGATGGTTTTCTTTCACCACATCAGCTCCATGTTATTGAAACGTACCTCTTTTTATTTTTTTCTTTCAACTTTTTCTCGACCATTGCAACACTCATTTTTTTTTTATAATTTTTTTTTCTATTTTATATTATTTAAAAATACTCTTAATGAGAATATATTAGTTACAATTTTGTGCATCCAATTAGCTACAATTTTGTGCTAGAAATTGTGAGTCTTTGAGTCTTTTTGTGAGTCCCTGAATCATTTTTGTGAGTCCCTAAATTATTTCTTGTGTATTTTGGTAATGGATGTTAGCCAAATGGCTTTTCCCATACACCAGCCTAATGCCACATGCACACTTATTAACCAAATATTTTATTAACTAATCATACTCATACTCTCATTCTCATACCCACTAAACAAACACCCCCTAAACAGATTACGATAATCCTAAAACAATTGCAAGTTGCAACAACCCTAAAACATAAGGCATAAACTTTATTTGTATCCCAACGACCACAAACATGTTAATATCAGATAAAGCCCCTAGAATGTCAAATGGTTGAGTGTGTTTGTTGAAACTAGTAGCAGCAGCTAGCAGAAGGTATTTAGCAGTAGCAATTAGCAATGTCAGTTAGTAGTAGTAGTTTAATTTATATAATTGTTTGGTAGAGTAGCCGTAACAGCAATTTTAATGTGTGAAATGACGTAACGCTAAATGCTAAATGCTTATTCAAAGAGTATAAAAAATTAGCATTTTTATAATTTTATAAATGCTATCTATTTTTTTTCAAATGAGTTTTTAAATAATAATATTAAATGTTAAATGCTAATTGCTATAAAATGTTCTAAAACGTTGTCTACCAAACATTACCCAATAGAAAAAGTGTTTTATGTTTGGTAGTGTGACAGTAATTTCAAAATAAAAAATGACATTGCAAAGTCACAAGGGTTGAATAATATAATTATTATTATTATTATTATTTTATTTATTTATTTTTTTACGTTTTTTTCTTTTTCTTTTCTTTCTTTTTTTGCAAATTATGTTTTTCAATGATTAATGCTAGTTTTTAATGGTTCTAGGTTTGTGGTGGGAGACTCTAAAGAAATATGTTGCAAAATTCGAAAAGTTTATTATTGTAACATCCGGTTTAACATATAACATATGGAATTCATCACAGTATTTAAACTTTATTATTGTAACATCATAGTATTTAAACTTGATAATCGTAACCTCCAGTTTAATTGTACTTCATCTGTTCCATATTAGTTGTCTTGTTTTGACATTTGTAGTATTTTTATTTTAATTTTGATCTAAATATTTTTGTTTGTATTATACAATATTTGATAAAAAATTATACCAAAAATTAAAGTTCAATTTTATTCATAAATTTTGTATTAAGTATTATATAATATAAAAAAATATAATTAAAGTCAAAGTTAAAAAATAAATACTTTAAAATGTCAAACAAGATAATTAATAGAGCACAAGGTGAGTATTTTTTTTAATGTGTCACAAGTGTTTTTTAGAATTTGATTTCAAGAATTACTAAAAATAGTAATATGTATAGAGTTATTAATATTTCTAGCAATATATCCCCTCTATACATTATAGATAACTTTAACATCTTCATATTATTTCATGTCTACTTTGCTTGGTGTATATTGTAATGAGCATAACAGTGTTACTAAGAGCTCTGTGCATGGGGCATTATATGGCTGGCTGGTACGCTATAACGTCGCAACGACCCCGACACTCATATCATATGGCCTCGCGTCGTACCCACTAGCCTAAGTTATACATTTTCTTTTTCAATTTTCCAACGGTAGGACTGCGGTTTTTTGTGAGAGAGAGAGAGAGAGGGAGAGAAAGAGACGTTGGAGAGATGTCTACTAGCCGGTTTTTCAAAAAAAGAAAACTCATTTTACCCATTTTTTTACCCTTTTAAAATCATATAAATACCCCTTAAATCTTCCAGTTTTTACATACATTTTCATACACATCTCAACAATACTTCACTTTTATTACCTTCAAAAAACGTTATAGATCCTAGCTATGATCATTACGATGTTTACTTTCAAGACGATTCAGAGCACTGGATGAAAGAATGAGCTGACAACTACAATGAGCTATTATTAGATTTAAAAACGACCGGTACCTTCATATATGTCTTGTCTCTATCCTTGCTAAAAGGGTGTGACACTATACCCTGCTACTACGACTCTTTGTATTGAAATTAAGATTATGTGTACCACGTCAATGGTTAATGAGATAGCAATGATGACAAGTAACCACATGATAGTAAATTGCATAAACTGTCCATATGCGGTTATTGTAATGGCAAACACAATGACTATAGATATTTTGTTCACGTGAAAATATTTTGTTCACGTTTCGTCTCTTAAGTGAAATGATTAATATATTAGGATGTTTTTTCCTTTCTTACTAAATTAGGGTATTTCAAACATTTCACTTTGCCACAGATGAAATGCGAACCGAAAGATCCATACAAGAACTGAATCTGCACGTACGAAGTTGTAAGACGTGTGCATGTTATTTCGACAAAGTACAGGGACATCTTTCGCAATTTACTCTTATGATTGACTATCTAGTTGTCGCTTTGAAAAATGGTATCTATGTGATGTTGACTTAAGCGACATATCACTATTAGGAATTTATAGCCTTTGATTTTTCCTCGCGTACTTTTTCTTTATATTACCTGACGATTACATTTAAATAAAAGGAATTTAATCATTCAATAAGCACTTGGGATCGATCTATTCAAACATTATCAAAAAATGTTAAGGCATGTGACTTGATATGACACTACAAAAAGCGTGTAGAATATTTTGGAGATTATTACGAGTAATATTTATGAATGCGGAAAAATTGGTTACATAAATAATTGTAAACAAATTTTAAAAAACAAAAGAGTTTCCACACTTATATGTGTTTTAAAAAAAAGTTCATCCTTTTAAATGTAAAGAAATTTAGAATTTGCCCACACTTGCAAGTGTGTACTATATTTGTAACACCCAAATTCTCCACACAAAAGGAAAAGTGTGGAAGAATTGGGTGTTACAAATAGGGGTGTTATTCGAGTTGACCCGGTCGGGTTCGGGTCAACTCGGGTCGGGTCAACTCGGGTCAAGGCTTAAAAAAACATACTCGAACCCGACCTTGTTTAGAACTCGGGTCAATTCGGGTTGACCCGATTGACCCGAATATATTATTGAACCCGATTGACCCGACTCGAATTGACTCGGGTCGGGTTTGGGTCGGGTCAGCTCGAATGACACCCCTAGTTACAAATATAGTGGACACTTATAAGTGTAGACACTAGATTTCTTAACACTTGAAGGTGTGAACTTTTTTTTTGAAACAGATATAGGTGTGAAAATTCTTTTATTTTTCAAAATTTGTTCACACTTATTTATATAACAAATTTTACACTTAGTGTTATAAAATGACATTTTTTTTGTTGTGTGAACTCCAAAGTTTGTTTCTTAGAGAAAACTAACGCAAAAGTATTGTCCTCATGTAATGCTTTTATTTTTGCTTTACTCTATTCATCTTGTTTGAACTGTAGTGCTAGGCTATCTACTGTATTTGTGTTGTAGTTTTAGCATTTTAGGCTATCTACCTTAAAATGTTATTGCTTACAAGATTAGAAGTTTAGACCTTCTCTAAGGACACATATTTCCCACCTTCGTCGCTAAACATTGACAAAAGTGGGAGGTGTTTCGCAGTGTCACGCGAGATCCTAATAGAATTGTGTTTTGTAGTGTTTATTTTTAGTATAAAAACAATAATAATCTGATTTTTTTTTAATTGCACCCGGACCAAAAAAATGCAGTACACAGTCGAAATGTTTTATGCACCGGTTCGTTTAAAATCTGGTTCCGTCATTGCCAAGTTACATAAACAAGTTAACGGATTCGGTCTTTTATGTCTACATAGATCCTTGATTAGTTTAACCTATTTATTCGAATGGAAAAGGATGAGATAGTATGGAGTTGATACATCAATTAATGGAGGGTGTATGTGTTTGGCAAGTTGCACATGGTATCCGATCCGACGCTATATCGTAGTTTTATAGGTGATATTCAGTATTTTACCTTCGGATATTTCTTATGCACTGCAGCGGATTTGTCTTTTTATGCATAATTTTCGAGAGCCTTATTTTTTGGCTCTTAAGCGGATTCTGAGATATGTTCGTGGTACTCTAAATCATGGGTTACAGTTATATTCATCTTCTACTGCATTTTAAGTTGCTTACTCGGATGCAAATTTGGTTTGTTGCCATACTACTAAACGATCGACTTAAGGTTATAGTGTGTTCCTGGGTAACAACTTACTGTCTTGGGCATCAACAGATGCTCTCTCGGTCTAGCGCCGAGGCAGAGTATCGTGGTGTTGTCAATAATGTTGATGAGTCTTGTTGGTTGCAGAATTTATTGCATACTCCCTTAGCCTCCGCAACACTTGTTTACTGTGATAATGTCAGTGCCGTTTATTTGTCATCTAATCCGGTTTAACGTAAGAAGCATATCGAGATAGATATTCATTTTGTTCGTGATTTGATTGATGTTGGTCAAGTTCGTGTTCTACATGTTTCGTCTAGTTATCAGTATGCGGATATCTTCACCAAAGAATTGCCTTCAGCTTTTTTTAAGGAGTTTCATTTCAGCTTGATCGTTCAGTATCCTCCCACTCAAACTGCGAAGAAGTGATATATTTTTGTATGAGCCAAAGCCCGCTTCTAGAATTTCCTTCGAAGTCTTGATAATGTACCAATCCTTTAATATTAATTCATTTAGTGATTTCCCCTAACACATATAACTACTAACCAGGGGCGGAGGCAATGGAGGAACTAGTGGATGATAGGCCTTCCCCAATTAGTCCAATAAGTCCACTATAGTATAGCCAAAAAACCCAATATTTTAAAAATGTGAACTATCGGCCCCTACCAATATTACCGATTCAATATTGTGTTCTTTGGATTAAAAAATTGTAACTGCTGAAACTCAAAAGGCAAGAGGAGGACGAGTTTAACAAGTGAATAAACCGATCAAAAGAATTGTTTTTCTTGATAAGGTATTGAATGTTTTTATTGATTTGTTCTTTAATTAATGATCACAATTACATATTCACTTCTTTGAATCTTTGTGTTTTCAATTCTTTGAAATACTGAATTGTGATTTTATCGATAGTTTTTCTTCTTTCATTAATGATCACCTCATTCACTTGATAACTATTAAAGTATTAATTGCTTGTAGCCTTGTATGATTATTAATTTATTACTTGTTATATGCTTGATTACGTATTTGCATTTAAGAATTATTAATGATCAAGTATTAACTCAAAAGATACATAAAACAGAGCAAACTATTTGCAGGTTAGTTCATGAAACAAAAGATTTGAAGATGGTGATACGACATTGAGGAAAACTTGTTCAACTAGAGACTTTATTTGGTCAAATGCTCCCCTTGATGTTCTAGGTATTGTTACATCTATAGCCTTCACATATGACACTTGTTTAGCAATCAAGAATCATAAATTAACTACCGAAGAAGTACTGTATTATTATTAGTACTAAGGAGGTCAAATGATAATCGGTAAGTTGCTAACGGTCATTGAAATTCTTACCAAGATTGATTAAGGCTTTGTATTAGTGTAAAACACGTGTTTCTTTAATTTATTAGACATTTGGATCTTCGTTTACTTTTACAGATTTTCATGCTTTGTTATATTCGTTATAATTATACCGTTATCATTCTAAAATTTTATACCGGCCCTCTTAACTTGAAATCCTGGCTCCGCCCCCGCTACTAACTATTGTTTCAAGCAACTACTTATTGCTTCTTGTTATCAATGTTTTCGCCAAACGTACCTAAACTTCACTTTAAACCAACAATTTTTGATATCATTCACATAAACGGATAAACACGTAAACGGATTGGGTCAAATTCAATTTTGCATAGTTTCTTGATTAGTTTAACCTATTCATTCAAAGATCAAAGACATATGAATGGAAAAGATGAGATGATATGGACTTGATCCATCAAATAATGGAGAGTGTATATGTGTTTGGCAACTTGCACATGGCTTAGGAATAGTGATGCGGCCTTTCGTTACGGATATGGATAAGAATTCTATAACTTCCATGACCCCACATATGACTTGGATAAAAAACAAAGTATCCTAAATAATACTGTAGTAATCCATAATTCAAGATTTTTAATATTAAATTCTTGGTTGTCTGGAATATTAAGATACTTTCCTTAGACTGTTACTATACTAATAAAAAAATGTTAAAATTATTTGACGGGCATCTTGTGTTATATTCCATGAAAAGTAGACTAGACAATTATCATACGGACACTTATGTTGAATTCCAAATATTGAGTTTATTAAAAAGTTATGCTTGACAAAAGTTTATTTAAAAGTTATGCAAATACGTGTTTAGTATTTACTAAAGAAGGAAGTGAAAGAAATAGTATAGAAGTGGTAAAGAATTATTTTGGCATGGGTTTGAATCCTGATTGTGTTTTGGGCTCGGCCTTATCGCCACCACTAGCCCAATGATCAGTTAGAAGTATTATCTCCGTCTTATACTTATTGTCTAGCGTTGACTTTTGAAAATTTTAGTTTTCAACTTTAACTTTAAATATTTTTATTTGTGTTATATAAAACTTGATAAAAAAATATATGAATGAATTGAGTTTTAAATGTATTTTCATTTGTATAATTTTCATCAAGTATTATATAATACAAATAAAAATATTTAAGATTAAAGTTGCAAAAATAGACTTCAAAAGTCAACACTTGACAATAATTATAGGACGGATGTAGTAATATTTTACTATTGATATTTTTAGCAGAAATTAACACACTTAAATATTTTATTATGGGCTAATGACTTGAACATGCATCTAATTTGTTAATTTTTGTTATTCTGTGTAGTTATCTTTATCTTTGCTATTAAGACACAAAACTATCTAATTTTGATTTTTGCGTGTATTTTGTTCATGTAAAATGACTATTTTACTTTTAGAAATTTGAAAAAAGTAAAGGTAGAATGCTCACAAAATACACAGGTCGAAAATTGAAAACATTGTATTCTGATAGTAATAAATAAAGATGACTTATAATTTTTTTTTTTTTTTTTTTTTGACATTTTAGATGCCTTTTCAAATCATTAGCTCTTTTATCGTTGTTCTTGATACTCCTTCTCATACTCGCTAGTAGCGTCACTATTCTTATTTGTGATATCTGTGAGTCTTTAAATGTTTTTCAAATAAATGACAACATGTACTAAGGCAGTGATCGGCTAGGTTCATCTTTGCGTAGAAAAAGGGCCATTTAAATTTAATATTAGTCATATAACTTTGTAATGTTGAAAATACTAGTTAAGAGAGTAAAACCCAGTCAAAATGCAAACTCTTACGAACTATCTATACTACATATAATAGAAAAACGGTCAAAGATGAAAAGTTGAAAAGTTGAATTGTTGAAATTGGTCAAACGAGAGAGAAATGCATAGTGTAATTAATAATTTTAATAAAACACCCCATTACTTAAAAGTACAATAATGTATTCACATTTTACAACCAATTAAAAGCACGTCTACCAAATTAAAAACAACGAGTAAACTACACCATTCGTCCTTGTGGTATACGTTGACCATCAAGTTTCGTCCTTTGACCAAAAAAATTGCACCGTTGGTCCTTAACTGCGAAACGTTACTCAGCGTTGGTCCCTCACCCTAACTGGTGTGAGTAACGGGCGTTAAGCCTATTTAAGTGGATGGTATATTTGTCTTTTCCCATCTCTCTCTCTCAAATATTCCAACTCCATCTTTCATCCCTAAACTTATCTACTCTCTCTCAAATATTCCAACTCCATCTCTCATCCCTAAACTTATCTACAAATCAAAGGACAATCGGTTGCAATATATCCCACAAACCAAAGGGGACGATCGGATGAAATCTACTCTACAAACCAAAGGGTTTGTTTCGGGTTTGTTTCTGGATCGATAATCACCACAGCCACACCCCGTCATCATGATCTCTCCATCTCGTTTGTCTATCGGGTCAGTGGGTAAGCCGTATGGGTTTTAGATCGAGACCCATTTCGTGTCTGGGTTTAGTCCCGAGCTGATTTGGTAACTAGTCGTTGATGTGTAATTATTTTTGTCTATGTTTTGGATTTGGGTCAAAAAGGAAAACACCCACGAGGGTATTTGATTTTCGGTTATGGAAAGAAACATTTGAGAGAGCGTTTTGTTTGTCTTGGAACTCGGCTCACAACAACGACCCACAAAGGTCTGTGTTTTGTTGGTCTCGGTTCAGCGAGAGTCACCCCATAAGGGTGCGTTTGGGTTTGGCTGTTCTAGTTTATAAACTGCATATTTGTTTGTTAAACCACCAAGAGGGTGTTTGCTGTTTGCGGGTCACAGCCAGACCGAAGGGATGTTTGGCTTATTTAATTTAAATTTCTTTCTTTTTCTCTTTAGCTTATTTGAATAAGCTCACAATCTATTTGGTATTTGAATTGCCCATTTAAGCTTTTAGTAGCTTACGGCCTTTTTGCTTTTTGCACTCGGCTAAAAACCACCCCCGAAGGGTGTGTTTGTTTGTCACTCGACTGGAAGGAAAACCATCACAGGTGGTGATTGTCTGGGGGTATGTGATTGATGAATCTTGGAAATGACGGTTTATCAGGTGAATTACCAAATGAGTTGACTAAATTTAGTCAACTTGAGTTTCTTGATTTGTCGAAACCTTTGTTCTTGATGGAAGGATTAAGAGTCTTGATTATTGTTAATATTGTTGTTGTTGTTAGCTTAGTGTGGTAAAAGAATCTGATAAAACTAAAACCTGGCAATCGACTCATGATAGAAACTTAGTACTTGCGATAATTTTCGACTTAATGACTGAGTTGTGGGATTGTTTATATCACTTCCATATAAGGGGTTGTTGATTTTTAATGAAGATGAAAAAGGATGGTTTAATTGTTTCTGGGTTTTGACTTTTGAATATATAAAAATGGGGTGTTGATGTTTATGATGAATGAGGATTAGATATATAAAAATGGGGTGTTTCTGGGTTTATGATGTATGGTGGGAGTGGTAGTTGTGGATTAGTGGGTGAAGAAGATGAAGATGAGGATGAATATGAGTAAACTACACCATTCGTCCTTGTTTACTCATATGAAAATAGTTGTGGATCGGTGGGAAAAGACGATTATACCCTCACTTAAACAGGCTAAACGACCGTTACTCACGCCAGTTAGGGTGAGGGACCAACACTGAGTAACGTTTCGCAGTTAAGGACCAACGGTGCAATTTTTTTGGACAAAGGACGAAACTTGATGGTCAACGTATACCACAAGGACGAATGGTGTAGTTTACTCTAAAAACAACCAATTAAAACATCTCTTACTAAAAAGTACAATAAAATTTTCATAACGTACAATTTAAAGAAGCTACAACATAATCCAAAATATAAAATAATTAAACACACTAATCAATGATATTTTTAAAACACCCTAAAATGAAAAGTACATGTTATTATACACATTATATAAATTAATAAAACATACAAAACTTCATACAAGCTAACAAGTTGATGTTACATATAGTTTTGAAAACCGGACCGGACCGAACCAACGTGTTCAACCGGGAACCGGTATCGCCACTAGTTCGGCTAACCAATTAAAGGCATCCGAAAACGAACAAGAGAGGACCCGTTGAAACCGATACAAACTGGTGAATCAGGTCTCATCGAGATCTATTTCTGCGGTTAATCGTCCACATCCTTCGTTTTACAATCCTAACTTGATAAACTGGAATTGGGATGACGTCATTGTCATCTCAAGTGATGACGATGATAATGAAGAAGAGGAAGAAATTCCGACGCCAACTGTTGCGACTCGAGTAATTGGTCGAAAAAGGGTTTATAGTTTTCTTTTTTAGTCTCACTAAATATTTTGTATGTCGTTTGATACATGTTAAGAATTTTTGTTACAGTTGAATTGTCACATGTTACAACAGTTTGCAATTATATTTTGATCTTTTCACGTTCTATTTTAAACGTTATACGAAACAGTTACCTCAATATCGCATATCGTTAATTGTCTGCCGCTAGAAACTGCTGCCGTCAGGCACGAGTACTCGCCTAGTAATATGTATAAATATAGATATAGATTATTTTAGTTTTGAAAACTTGCTTTCTTTTTAGTTACCTTTTTTACCAACTTTGATGGTCACAAAACGAAACGAACTCCCTAACCCGAAGAAAAAAAAAACTTAACGAATTAAACATGAAAACGTCATTTTTAGCAGAACTTGAAAATTATCAAATAAATGAAGATGGTAATAAAATAAGGGATTGTCTAACCAATGCCCTAAGGGCATTGGTTAAGGAGGGTATGGACCCACAAAAAAGGACTAAAAAAACGTTTTTTAATTTGAAAAGTGTACTTTGTGTGTGGATCCCTGAGTTAAAAAACGTTTTTTTAGTCCTTTTTTGTGGGTCCATACCCTCCTTAACCAATGCCCTTAGGGCATTGGTTAGACAATCCCATAAAATAAAAACGATTTGATTGAATCAATTAAACATATACGGACTTGAAAAACTTGAGACAATATTACTTTTTGGGTCACACTATTAATTACCCCCTATGATGTCAAATCATAGGGGGAATATTCCCTTTGTCCCTCACTTTTTCAGTACAGCACAGTTTTTTGTCAGTTTCTGTTCCGTATTTCTGACAGTTTTAAGCGTTTGACGTATTAAACTTTATATTTACTGTTCCGCATTTTCAGGTTTATAGCTTTTTGATATAAACAATATTATAAAAATAAAAAAATAAAATAAAAAAAAATAAAAAAAATAGCCACCGTATGAATAAAAGCATAGCTACCGTATGAATAATTCAGCCCTACTTTTAATGTTATGAACTCGAATAATATAAAAAGGGTTACACTATTGCTACGGGGGCTACACATAGCCCTGCTATCTTTGTCCCCAGGGAATATTCCCTTTGTCCCCCGCTTTTTTCAGTACAACACAGTTTTTTGTCAGTTTCTGTTCCGTATTTCTGACAGTTTTAAGCGTTTGGCTTATTAAACTTTATATTTACTGTTCCGCATTTTCAGGTTTATAGCTTTTTGATATATATAAAAAAAAAAAAAAAAAAAAAAAAAAAAAAAATGTAACCACCGTATTGTGTTTGCTGTGTTTTTTTTAATGTATTTAATTTGTGTAGTGTATAGTGTGTATAGTGTATTTAATTTGTGTAGTGTTTTTTTATGTATAGTGTATTTAATCGTGTAGTGTTTTTATATGGTATTTATTTTACGTTATGTTTTTTAATTGTGTATAACAACAAATGTAAACATTAAACAAGTAAAACAACAAATGTTTTCAATATTACAACGAAATCTACTCCACATGAAGATTATTAATGTCATCTATAAGCTCATAGAGTATTCCACTCGGCTGACATGCGTGATCAACTGAATTTCTTGCCAATTCCAGTGATGCTTCCAACGCCTTTATTTTTGCCTGCAACAAATTGTTTTCAGCCAATAGCATGTTGATCGTTGTATCTTTAGTTTCGCAGTTTGAGCACTGCGTTGAAGAAGAGGCTTCACCAAAGTACTTTTGTTGAAATATTTCCTTCCACATGAAGTATCGACACCCATAGTCTTTAGTCACTGGCTGTTATATGACGAAACAATTATAAGAAATGTATTCTAAACAAACAAGTTATTGATATATTTACGCAAATAAGCAAACGTTTAATTATTTACCTTTGAGAAAGGACATGCATAATACTTCAGACCACAAGTTTTGGGCTTGTGGGATGTTCTTTCAATTATTAATCCACGTTGACAACGACACAAGTAAGGATTTTGTTGTTGCATCTGGCCAAAAGAATTTGTATAATTATTCACAATATAAATTAGTAATATCATGGTTCACAAAATTAGAAGATTCGAATACATAAATAACCAATCTTGTTATAGATTAATAGTTGATACATGGTTCACAAAATTACAATATAACTAGAAACTAAGATCAATCACGCCCGAGGCGTAGTCGCTCCAATGATGCTGCCATCTGTCCCACACGAGACTCTAACTCTGAAATGCGTCTCCTCAATCCGTCAATCTCTCGCTCGTACTCGTCAACGCGAGACGGCTGTAACAAAAGATGAGGAAGAACCGGAGGACGGTGTATAAAATTGTCCTCATCTGCAGCTGGAGATATAGCTGGAGAGGGAGGCACCTCATTTAATCCTGGTCATTACTGGATGGTAAAATGATTCACTTTGCAACTTTAATGAAAAAAACTTAGTGTTTTGGTATAAAAAAATTTCATTACTGGATGGTAAAGTGACCATTGAAGGTCATTTTGCAACTTTAATGAAATAAACTTGAGTTAAAAAAAAGGCAATGATGATTTTTTAAAAAAAAAACTTAAAAAGAGTTTTGGCGAGGCAAAACTGAATTTGCAGCCAACATGAGCTATAAAGCTAATAATCTGAGCCTATTGATAAGTTTACCTCTTGTGTGTTAAATGGTGAACTAGACATGGTTGTTGCTTGTTGTTGTTGATCTGGACCACTAGTTGCTGTTGTTGGTTGATTGTTGTTGGTTGTTGGTTTCTTCTTGTTGTTCTGGACCACTTGTTGGTGTTGTTGCTTTCACCTGGGATTATATGGGGTGCCTGTCTAGGATTATATTATTGTTGGTGTTGTTGGTTGATTGTTGTTGGTGTTGTTGCTTTCACCTGGGATTATATGGGGTGTCTGCCTAGGCCACGCCTTTGAGAATTATTGCCTTTGAGAATCTTAGTAGTACACCTTGTGAACTTTTGCAGTACTTGTGAACTGGTAACTTGTGAGAATCATGTTCAAAACGTGTAACTTGTGTAACTTGTGAAACCTGTGAAACCTGTGAACTGGTGAGTCTTGTGCTTGTGCAGTTTTGTGAGACTTGTGCAGTTTTGTGCAGTTTTGTGAGGCTTGTGCAGTTTTGTGCAGTTCATGTGAACTGGTGCCTTTGTGCAGTTGTGACTAAAACTTTTTCGAGGCGATGATGATAAAAACCGAATGGACGGTAAAGTGAGATCAAATCTCACTTTGCAACCTTCGGGTTTGAGCCTAAAATTTTTCCGAGGCGATGATGATTTTTGAGCCTAAAAATTTTCCGAGGCGATGATGAAAACCGAATGGACGGCAAAGTGGGATAAAATCTCACTTTTGCAACCTTCGAACTGAGCCTCAAAAATTTTCCGACTACGGTCTTTTAAAAAATTTTAAAACTGAATTTATAGCATAAAAAAAACTTGTATAACCAAAAAAAAACTTGTAAAAAAAGTTATAAAAAACTTGTAAAATTGTAAAACCAAAAAAAAAGTTGTAAAAAAGTTATAAAAAACTTGTAAAACAAATAAAAACATGTAAAAAATAAGTGGTATAAGTGGTAAAAAAATAAGTTAATAAAAAAACTTGGCACGGAAATCGAGAAACCAATCATTGGTACCAATGATTGAATACTAATGATTAACACGGAAATCGAGACACCCCATGCAATTGCAAGCACCTCCTACCCATGGGGTGCCTGCATAGGAGGACCCTATGAAAAAACGACACTGGTACACTGCTTGTCTTTTCTAAACAATCAGTGAGAATATTTGCAATTTTATGTATATATAAATCAAAGAAATCAAAATGATTTATTACAAGAAACGTGTCCCATTTGGATTAGGGAATCAACAATAATGATTACAGTAATCAATCAAGGATAAGAGGACCTGTAAAGAGAGGTCTAAAAATAGGTTTATAACACTTGGAAACGTTTACATTTTATTTCAATCATAGTAAACTTTCATTTCTTGTTTGTGTCATGCAAAAAAGAATTAACTTTGTAGATGGGTTTAGAATTAAATTTGAATTTGAAAATGGTTTGAAAGATTTAGAAAATGTTTGAAAAAAAAGTAGGAGAGATAATATATATTATTAAATAAATATATAATTAAAAAAGGAAAAAAAAATAAATATATAAAAGTAAAATTTAATTTTGATGAGAGAAGAGCATAAAATATTGATTCTCAACAGTAAAACCCACCAATTTTACCTTGAATCATGCAGTTGGTTTCCTGACAACTTTTGAAACCGTATCCCATACAAAAATGAAACAAACAATAATTAACTGTCAAATCAAGTCAATACCCAATCCAAAGTGTGATACCCTAATTTGCACACATCAACTATCACTACTAAAAAACAGGTCTTTAGCGACAGCATTTTCTGTCGGAACTCCGTCGGTAACAGTTGTTTCCGACAGATTTGTGACGAAAATAGGGCGTCGGATAATCCTGGTCGGTAATTACTATCCGTCGGAAATCTGTTTGAAACACAGACTGAAAAAACTCGTCAGAAATCTGTTGGTAACTTTTCCGTTGGAAGCCTGTAGGTAAACTTTCTGTCAGAAAACCATCGGAAATAAGTCCGTCGGAAAACTGTCGCAAATAAGTCTGTCGAAAATCCGTCAGAAAAATACATAATTCGAATGTTGCCAATGGACTTGATAAATTTATTTCCCTTGAATAAATGCAGGTTTTATAAACCACGTTAACCTCTATACATATCATAATTGTGTACAAAGAGTCGCACACACTCACATACGTACAACTACTTTATAGCTTTAATTTTTGTAATATATATTTTTGGTAAAGGAAACTCACCAGAAGTATATTACACCAGTGTTTATAGCCAACCATTTGTATTTGACGATCAGAAGGTTTGTGTTGTGTAACTTGAAGCCGACTACAATGAGGTTTATAGTGGCATGCTAGTTCTAATAGAACAACTTGGTCAACAGAACTTGGTGTAGGCATGACATTACTAACAAAAGGAAATAAAATTTGAGATACGATGGAACAGTTGCTGCATCATACTAGGTGGAGAACCTGGATTCTGTGTGTACCATAGCTGTAGGTGAGGGGGGCCAAGCAAACCAAAACGAAGGACAAGTAATCCTCTTTATAAAATACAATTCTAATAGTGTGCTAAACCTTGTACTTCATGTTTCTAATCCTCTTAAAAGTTTCATTTCTCTCTTTAAATTTTTTGATTTCCCACTTAGAACAAAAACATGTATGAAACACTACGTCACTTCCCAAAGTTCTACTTTTAGCGACTCTTTGGTTGGTAAAAAACCAAAAAGACCCTTTCTATTTGATCTTTTGTACATCCATTCACTTTCCCTCATCACCGACATAACTCCAACTCAAAGGTATTATACGAGCTCACATCAACTAGTAACAATCAACATTAGCCAGCAAACACCAAAAAAAGAATGCAAACTGATCATAAGCACAACTCACATGAACAAAATAGATCATTACGAGTGAACATTTACAACTTACACATTAGTCAAAAGTTCAAGTATTCAACTTAGAGCTTATTCACTTACAAATTCCCATATTTCACTTGCAATCCCAAACACAGCCTAAAATCAATTGCTCTTGCTTTTCACTTTTATTACTTAACATATCAAATATCTGAATTTAAAAAAATTAAATGTAAACAATTCTACTTCATACACACATTCAACACCAGTCAAAATTTGTTAAAAAAAGGCATTAAAAATTAGGGCAAAATAAACTGAAATAAAGAGAGATACAATTACACGAATATCTTTATATCAATTAGTCTAAAAGATTAACAAGTTTTATTTCATTAATAAATTCATCTCAATTAGGTCTAACTAAGTTATAAACATAATTGGAACAGTAGTAAATTGGGGCAATACAAGAATTAAACCTTTATGAGAGTGCTTGACGGCAGATGTACGGTGGTCGACGGCAGATGTACGGTGGTCAACGGCAGATGTACGGTGGTCGACGGCAAATGTACGATGGCGAAGTAATCGACGGTAGTAGGGGAGCTAGCAATGGTGCGGTGGAGTAGGATTAGCGCTTTGATGTGTTTTATTAATTTAGATGAAAGCTCAAAGTTTTGTGACTTTTTAGAGGGAAAAGTAAAACTTTTGGGAGGGATTGATAGAAATAGGAAATAGAATTGACTGTACTGGTGTACATCTTTTTATATGTATTTCTTTTCTTTTTGACATGTCTCTTTTTTATATGTCTGTACAAATGTACAATCCAGTGACATGCAAATGATTTTGACTTTCTAAAATTTATGTCAGAAATCCGTTGGAAATCATATTTATTTACGATGAAATACCGACGGAAATACAAATCTATAAAAATTCAATGGTCAATCAAAAAAATTTCCGACGCATTAACGACGGATACACATGGTTGTCGGTATATTGTCAGAATGTCGACAGTAGGTTAAGTAAGTTACAAATGGATTTCCGACGAAAATTGTATCCCTCGAAAATCCGTCAGATTTCAGTCGGAAATTGGCCGGTCTAATTTTCTGGCAATATCTATCGTTAATCTGAAAAAAAGCCGTCGGTAATTAGAGACGGATAAGCATCCGTCGGAAAATCCGTCGGTGAAAGTCAACTTTCTAGTAGTGTATAAATTGAGACACTTCATTATATGCATTAGATAATTATACATTATTGAAATCTTATTTTAACCAATTCTATATTGAAGTGTGCAAATATAAAATAAAATGTGGAAATCATATCCTCATGCAAAGGTTATATAAACATTAGACTTCTTTAAATTCTCAAGACATTTTAATAAAAATAACTATAAGCTTTAAATAATTTATAAACATTTTAATTATTTCACATGAAATAATTAAAAGTTTTAAATTTTTTGCATCGTAATAAAAATAGGTTTATTAAATAAAAAAGTTTATTAATTATTGATATGACATGAAATATTGATTTTTATAAATCTTTATAAGAATTAACCATAACGGATAACTTAATTATACTTGTAGTCATATAAACTTTTCTACAAGGCGATCTACTTAATTAAGGATATTTTCTAAATTAGACGTATTAGATGTCCATTTAACTTTCAATTCCCCTAATAAACATAGTTGACATTTTATACTTGTCGAAGTATTTTTTTGTGGGTTGTCACAGTTATCTTTCAGCCTTAGGAATAAGCCTTCTAGATACCTGCTAAGATGAACAACGCGTTAGTCTCGCCCCGGGTGTTATCCCAGGACCAGACTCCGGCGTAAGAGTAAGTATGTGTTTTACCGAAAGGTATAGTATAAATGTGTGTGTGAGAAAAATGATACCTTTGTCTCCAACTACTGTATGCGTATTTATACTACCTGATGTCACTATCTGGTCCCTGAGACCGTTGTACTTTATGGGACCACTGGCGTCGTTAGGACTGACACTGTCCCTGACACTGTCTCTGGTGTACTTTCTGACATTCAGGAGAATGAGACGAATTGCGTCCAGGAAAGGTGCCAAAGGTACTGTCAGGTCAACTCGCCCTTCGGCGGTAGCCTGCCGGAGTGTCTATCGGAGAGCCTTTCGGTAATGTTCCAGGTCTTTCGGTCGCTGACCGAAGGACCATATACGTCGTCATGTCCCCCCAGTATCATGTTATTTGTCTTTGACAAGTGATGTGATACTTAATCTAGTCGTTCTTCGGAACCATTCGGGTCAGTTGGACTGACTTTAGCTTCGCGGGCCACTCTTGGGACAATGAGCCCAGGCCCATTCAGTGAGCGGGTTAAAATATTTTACCGAAAACCGTGGGATTTTGCCACGTGGCGAACGCGTCGTGGTGGACGGTTTAGATTCATCCGCGTCGATATCTGACACGATAGGACGTTTCGTGTCCCCACCGTTTTGGCCTATATAAATCGTTTTCACCTCATTAGTAATTTCCACTTTTACTTTTCAATTCCTTCGTCCTCTGTTTGGCAAACCTTTCGGCAAGTTCAGGTGAGTTCCGTCCCCTTATTCCTCCGTTGTTTTTCGTTGCGCCTTCTTGTCAATATCCAATGGCCTCTGGTTCCGTAGCACCCTCCGGCGATACAGCCCCCAAATCTGATATGCATGTGTATTCTTCCATGCTATCCGAAGGGGAACTTGAACATATTATTAGCGAGTATGGTATTCCGACCGATTTACATCCCCGTTTACCTCCGGCGGAGTTTACTATGAACAACCTTCCCCATGATACCATCGGACTTTATGAGCAGTATTTTGCATTTTCCGGGGTCCGAGTTCCCTTTTCCACATTTCTTTTGAGCGTGATCCGATACTTTAAGGTGCACATTTCTCAATTGGTACCCATCGGATTGAACAGGTTGGTTATGTTTGAGATCTATTGCCGGAGCTTAGAAATTGAGCCCAGCGTGAATTTGTTCCGGGTTTTCTATACTTTGAATAAGCAGGGACATTGGTTTTCCTTCCAGAGGAGGACTGGAGGAGAGTCTCGTCCGCATCTTTTTAAGGAAACATGTTCAAGTCTAAAGAACTAGAAGGATAGCTTTTTCTTGATTGACCGGAGGGCTATCCCTGATGCCATGCCGTGGAGGCATCCGGATTCAAACGTTTCGGATAGTGTTCCCGCTGGAGGTTTTTCGGAGGGTGATGTTCGGAGGTTGTGTGAAGGGGTAGTTGAGCTCCGACCGGTTCATTCCGGACTTTTTTTTGAGGTCGGGTTGACTAGAATTTGGAAGCACCCCGGGTTTCGCGTGGAGTTCAAGGATATTGACAAGAATGGTAATGCGACCGTCTAAGTGTTTTTTTTTTTTTTTACTTTCCTGCCGGTGACCCTTTCTCTTTCCTGTGTGTAGTTATCACCATGTCTCAGTATCTTCGTTTGAGGTCGGAGCAGGGGTCCCGGTTGGGTAGGGGACGCCCGTTGAATGAAGGGGAAGAAATTCCTCAACATATAACTCAACCATTGAGGGCTGATCAACCTGTTCCTGAGGCGAGTAGGCTCCAGAGGATTGTAGAGAGGGCCGACTCCGGCGTGCTTAAAGCCAAAGAAAAGAAAAGGAAGCAGGCGGAGAAAAGGCCTACCGGTGGGCCTTCGTCATTGTTGAAGAGAAGAAGGCAGGTGTCTCCTTCTATTGAAGTGTTGTCCAGTCCGGAAGATTCTCAGGACGCTCACTCGATTTCCCCCATAAATACATTGAGGCCGGACGATATCGTGGATGAGACTGGGCGAGATAACGAGGGTGATCAAGAGGGAGGATCTTTACAGGAGGGGATGTTGTCCGTCGAGGATCCTCCGATTCTCTCGGAATCTACTCCTAACCCTGCCGTTCAAGGTATGCCCCCTTTTTTCGTTGCATGTTATACGTTCTTTATTTCTGACTTCATTTTCTGCAGGGGTTGAAGCTGGGGTGTCAGGAGTGAATGCAGAGGAGACTCTCCAGCAGCCGGCGGGACCTTACACCGAAGATTATTCAGGAGGTATCCATCGTCCTCGATCTCTTCCTTGCTCCTTTTGTTATTTATTTATTTATTTATTTTTGATTATTTTTTGTTTGCGTAGGTTTGTTTGGACGAAGGGGTTCTGGGGAGCTTTTTATCCCCGGCTGGGGTTTAACAGCCAACACGAGCCTGAATGACGCAGCCCTCTGTAGAGATATGATGGCTAACCTTGCTCCCCCCTTTATTCGCACAGAACAAGAAGATCAGACTGACGAAAGGGCTTTATATAGGTGGTGGTTTGAATTGTGCCACGGCTCCCTCGCAGTTGCAGAAGTCTTCAAGCGGTTTGAGCGATTGAACCGTCATTATGCGGAACTGCACCGAGCCCATTCTGCTTGCTCCGGACTTGAGCCATTACTTTCCGAGACCCGAGCTAGCCTTCATTCCCAAGCTGCTATCCATGAGAAATTAACCGCTGATCACCAGGCCCTTCGGGAGGTTCACCAAGCTTGTGAGAAAAAGGAAGGGGATTTGAAGGCGAAGCTGGAGGGTTTGGAGGCGGAGGTTGTGATGCTGAAGGCTAAGGATACGGAGCAGTCCGAGAGGATCAGGTCGCTGGAGGAGTCGTTGGAGAAGAAAAATTCGGAGCTAGAGGAATCTGAGAGAGAAGCCTCGGATTTGAGAAAGAATATGCAAGAAGTTGCCATCAGAGCTGGCCAGGAGGAGATGCTGCGTTTCAACTATGTTAAAGAGTTTATCCCTACGGTGATTCGTAGGTTACAGGGTAGTAAGGAGTACCAGCAAGCCTGGGGGGCATTTTTCAACACTGCGATTGATTCTGGCTGGTTGGACGGGGTCCGGGAGGAACGTTCTGAGGAAGAGGTCGAAAGGATCGTTGCTGCTCAGAACGATTTTGATATGGAGGCCGTGCGGGGATTTACCAAGGTGTATGATACGAGGTTCACCCGAAGCTACCCATATATAGAAAAAATCAAGCGATCCTATCATCTCCCTTTGGCTGATTTGATGAACATTCTTCCCGAGGGAACCGGGGCCACCCCCGGAGCTGGCACTTCCGGAGGATCTTAGCCTTTACCTTGCTTTGTAGACTTTTTGATGTTGACAATGTTTTGTTTGTATTATGGTGGGCCTTCGTGCCTTTGGGTTGTAATTTGAACAATTTATTCTCGCACCTTCGTAATGTTATTTAGGTCATTCGTACTTCCGAACGGCCCTTTGTGACATGTAATTAAAAAATTTATCCTTGCACTTTCGTAATATTATGCAGGTTGCCCGTACATCCGGACAACCAATTTTGGTTATCTATCCGTGTATGCTTGTGTATGCATTTTGTATTTTTGCTAGTGACTTGGCACTTTCGGCATTGAATTGAGTCCGTGAGTGAATGTACTCCGGCCTTCCCTAATGACTTAGCATTTTTGGGGTATTGTTTTCGCCTGGTGGTAAATTTACCTGGTGGCTCATCCCTGGCGTCGTCACGCCTCCGGGGTATCTGCGTGCCGTTTGGGCACATATGCCTCGGCTCATCCCTTAATGTCTTAGCATTATTCGGGGGTATGCAGTCGCCTACCGAATGGTATGTGGCCTTCCCTAGTGTCATTGCACTTACGGGGGTAAATTAATTTTAATTAAGGGGTTTTCGGATACGCGGTCGGAGGTAGCTAATCTCCGCCGGTCCGTCCCTTAAGCATGAGATATGATCACGGAAAATTTTCCTCCTCCGTCATAGGTAGGGGAATATATATCATTGCTTACTGAAAGTGAAAATAAAGTAGTTCATGCCCGTAGGCTTACAATGCATGCATTTTTTTTAAAGAAAACATTTCTTCAAATTCATGGCGTGCCACTTCCGGGGCACTTCCTCTTCATCCAAAGTTTCCAACTTGTACGAGCCGTTGAGATTTGCCTCTTTGATCCGATAGGGGCCTTCCCATTTGGGTCCCAATTTGCCTTGATCTTCGGCTGTAACGCCCCGACCCGACAAGGGTAAAGGAATCACAAATAATGGTGTCATATCAAAGCAAACATAAATATCCAAAAGAAGTCTTAACATAAATACGGAATAATTCAAGTCAACATGACTTCAATACATAGGTCCCAGCGGAAAAATAAACTCCAACAAAATATCTGAAATAATGAAGTCTTAAATAGCATCATAAGATCAAAGCTAAATATCTCTAAGGTAAGTCCACTCATGCACTCATCCCAAAGCAAAACCCAGCTCCAAATGCTTAGATACCTGCCGCGGAAGAAAAGAAATACGGCTGAGCTTCAAAAGCTCAGTGAACAGATATAAAAGCAAAGCAAATACGAAACGATTTCGAATACAAAATATAATGAACGAAAGATAGCAAAATCATAATCATTTTCAAAGTATAAATCAGAATTATCGAATAAAGTTTATAGTTAACTACCACGAGCCCGAAACAAATATCGATCATAATCATATTTACATAAGGCAACATTTGTAGGGGAGACCTACCAGAGTTATGAAGGACGTGCATGCACGCAGCATCAATCATCGGATAACAGATAACATATAACATATAACAGATAACAGATCTAGGATGCATCCATACGCCCCACAGACAGATATTGGTCATAACATATAATTGAGCTCATAACAGATAACAGATAAGGGACGTGGCAAAACATCAGGTCCTACTCGCCCTAGAGTCATGTCGAGGTGCATCATCGACACGGACATGGAACCCCCATGACTAGTGAATTATTTGGCTCGGGTGTCAAACTATCTTAGGTCAAATCAGAATGTCAAAACTGACACAGATCATACTTTATCATCGGGTTAATCATATTTCCAAAATCGAGTTTTCATATCAACATAGTTCAAAATCGATGTTTCATAATTCAAATCGAGTTAGACAAGCAACAGCTCAAACAAACGGAATGGGGTTCATAGCAAAGGCTTAGGAAACCCTAATATAAAAGCTAACGAAAGAAAACGTTATAAGGAACCTTTAATGAAAAGGTCAGAATATATGTACCTTATTCCAAAGCAAATGACCACAAAGCAGAAATACGAAAGGCAAAGGATTACTCCTTCTTCACAGAACCTATACACATTAACGGTCGTACATGTTATTTATGATTCCATAATTGTCGAAATGATCTTTTAATATTTGGTGTTCATACTTAGTATATTTAATGATCTTAATACTTTAGGGTTTTACAGTTAAATGAGACTTAAGTGTTTTATAACCAATATTGTAGATTAAGGTTCATTATGTCATTTATTAAAGTTTAGGGTTAAATGTGAAAATAGTTTATAAGTCATAACTCACACATGAAATAACGAATTAATATACTTAGCTTCAAACCCTAATCGACTCTCATTTATGTTCTAGGGTTTTCTCATTCTTTTAATATCATATTAATGCGCATTTACTTTACATGTTACGTCTTTAAATGACTTATCACTTTGACCTAGAATGTATGAAAACAAACGGAATATGACTCAAAACTCATGCATGCAATTATACCAATAACTCACACACGACGACTCATTTACCCTACGTTAACCAAACAAACCTTTCTTTCCTTGCTTCATCATGTACGCACACACATACACACACAAACACTTACCCATTGTACTCACATGGCATGTTAACCTCTATTTCCAAACATGCATGCGTCGACACCATCAAGACCTTTTTCAAAAGACTCACGCTAGTAAACCATGCATGCAAATCGACATAAACCAAACTATAACCATAAGTTAACGTGATGCATGTACACACCGATTTCTAGCTTTAACGAGACCAAACAAGTTACATGTTCCTTGTTTATTTACGCAACACCTTCATGACTTAAACCATGCGTTAACCTATATGTATACAATACCATGTTTATGATTTTATGTGACACAACACATATGTCCTTGCTATGCGGTTTTATACACAAGTCGTTACATATATACAAGTTTTCAATGAATGCAACAACAATGCGTGATACATGCATGTGTGGTACGGTTCACAGGTCATACAAGATCCTTATTCATTCGCATGGTTCATGTTCATTCGTATGGTTCCTACTTATGCGTACGGTTCAATAACAAGTTTCACAGGTTCTATGTGTTTATATACGTAGTATGTAGAAAAAGTTTTGAGACAAGTAAAACGTTATACCTTAGCTAGCTCGGATCAAGACACACCGAACACAAACAGGTAGCAGCGGCCGGTTGGAAAAAGAAAAGAAAAGAAGCAGGAAACTCTCTTGTGCCGTGACTTTTGTAAACTAGGGTTTCAAATTGATGTGTTTGTGAAGTATATATATACCGATCGGTTCTAGGGCTTTTGATGTGGCTCTCGGCTCAAACCCAATTCAAGCAACGAGACCATGGGCTCAAGTTAAACTCTCGGCCCGCAACTAAACGACGAGACCATGGACTCAAATGCAAATCCGGCTCACAAAGAAAACGAGGTCCAGTAGTAATCGAATCTTCACAAATACGATCGGCCCAAAATGGTTTCACGCGTGACTTATGTTTGTCGTACAAATGACGATTTCTTAATATACTTGTTAGGTTTTAATTATAGGTAAGTTAGGTTTTAAATTTTGTTAAATGAATATAAATGTCTTTTACGTATTTTATAAATTTCGATTCCAAGGGTATTTTAGTCTTTATTCATGTTTTAGATTTTCAGGTTTTACAACTCTTCCCCTCTAAAAAAAGAATTTTCGTCCTCGAAAATTGAAATGAAACGAAACGAAAACGAAATGAGAACATACCAAACTATTCAAAGAAATGAGGATAACTAGCTCGCATAGACTCCTCGGTTTCCCAAGTAGCCTCACGCTCCGGGTGATTTTTCCAAAGAATCTTAACGAACGGAATGACTTTATTTCTCATGACTCTTTCTTGCCTTTCTAAAATAGCTTCCGGTTCTTCAGATAAAGACATATCGGACTGAATTTGATCAAACGGATAAGAAGCAACGTGTAACGGATGATAGTTGTATCCCCTTAGGAGAGATACATGGAAAACATCATGAACATGCGATAACTGAGGCGGAAGTGCTAACCGATACGAAACTTCTCCTATACGCTCCAGAATTTCAAACGGACCGATGAATCGAGGACTAAGCTTGCCCTTGATTCCAAAACGTTTCACACCTCTAAACGGCAAAACTTTCAAAAATACACGATCTCCAACCCGAAATTCTAAATCACGACGATGCTTGTCAGCATAACTTTTCTGACGAGACCTAGCTTCCTTCAACTTCTCTCTAGCAACAGCTACTTTCTCATTACTGATCTCAATCATTTCCGGACCTTCAATTAAACGTTCACCTACTTCATCCCAACAAGTAGGTGATCTACATTTTCTCCCACAAAGAAGTTCAAACGGTTCTGCCTTAATGCTAGCATGCCAACTGTTGTTGTATGCAAACTCTACTAAACACAAATATTCATCCCAGCTGCCCGTCCATTCTAAAGAACAAGCCCTTAGCATGTCCTCTAAGGTCTGAATAGTCCTCTATGACTGACCATCTGTTTGAGGATGAAATGCTGTACTAAAATTAAGTCGAGTACCCCAATCTTTTTGCAAACCTTTCCGAAACGGAAGTAAAACGCGGATCCCTGTCGGACACAATAGATGCCGGAGTACCATGAAGCCTAACGATCTCTTGCTGAAAAATTTCCGCCAATCTACCAATACCATAATCCTTTCTAATTGGTAAGAAATGAGCATATTTGGTTAGTCGATCAACAACTACCCAAATCGCATCATGCTTCTTCCGAGTAAGAGGTAGCCCAGTCACAAAATCCATAGATATCTTATCCTACTTCCATGTTGGAATATCCAATGGCTGTAATAGTCCACTAGCCCTTTGATGTTCAATCTTAACCTGCTGACAAATCATACACTTCGATACAAACGTCGCCACATCTTGCTTCATGCCATTCCACCAAAAGTACTGCTTCAAATCCCTATACATCTTGGTAGAACCAGGATGGATAGTGAAAGGAGAACTATGAGCTTCAGTCATAACTTTCCCGCGAAGTACCGGATCATTGGGAACACAAAGCCTATCTTCATACCATACTATTCCGTCATCATCAACCTTAAACTCCGTCTGCTTACCTTCTTCAACATTTTGCGCCACGGCCCACAGCTCACCATCATCTTTCTGAGCTTCTTTAATTTGCAGATAAGGTTCGACTCCACCTTCATACTAGCCTAGTATCCATCAAAACCTCGTACACACAACTCAACATCCAAACGCTCTAAGTCACGAAGAATCCTAGGTTCAATCTCAATACTTGCAAGAATGCCAGATTTCTGGCTAAGTGCGTCAGCAACTACATTAGCCTTACCGGGATGGTACTGAATGTTGGTGTCATAATCCTTAAGAAGTTCTAACCATCTTCTTTGTCTCATGTTAAGTTCTTTCTGAGTGAAAATATACTTGAGACTCTTATGGTCAGTGAAAATATCACACGTCTCTCCATACAAGTAATGCCTCCAGATCTTCAACGCGAACACCACTGCAGCTAACTCAAGGTCATGAGTTGGGTAATTCTCCTCATAAGGTTTCAGTTGTCTTGAAGCGTAAGCTATCACCTTTCCATGTTGCATCAAAACACAGCCCAATCCTTTCTTAGATGCATCACTGTATATTTGAAATCCTCCAGAACCAGATGGAAGAGTCAAAATAGGAGCGGACACCAATCTCCGTTTCAACTCCTCAAAACTCTCTTCTCGTTCATCCGTCCATACAAACTTTTCTCCTTTTCTCATCAGTTGGGTTAGGGGCAAAGCTAAACGAGAGAAACCTTCAACAAAACGTCGGTAGTAACCAGCAAGTCCTAGAAAACTCCTAACCTCAGTCACTGTCGTAGGTCTTGGCGATTTAGTGATAGCCTCAACTTTAGACGGATCCATGGTGATACCATCAGCAGATACAATATTGTTGGGATATGAAAGTGCTGAAGATATCAAAGTACTGAAGATATCAAAGTACTGTAAGCTGCAAAGTACTGGAAAAAGTCAAAGAGTCAAAGTACTGCTAAAGATAAAGTCAAAGTACTGCACAATAAAGTCAAAGTACTGCAAGAACAAAGAACTGTTATATTCGTTTATAGAAAGTATGGTAACTCTAGAATATTCTGTATTAGATTACTTGTCATACAAGGTTATCAATTGTAAACCGACTAGGATATCCTTGAGCCTATAAAAGGACTCCTAGATTGGCATTAGAGATATGACTTACGATTTTAGAATTAGAGTTTTAGAGAAAGTTCGATTATCTTAGAGTTGTATTAGAGTATCTGCATAATAAGCAGATTTAGAGTTTAAAGGTTATTCTTCTTAGCTTTGTTAAGTAAATTCCGCGTACTTAATAAAGATTACTCAGTGTTTCTTTGTTAATAACTTAGGATTTATCCGAGGTTATTAAACCTTAACAAGCTAGTTAAGTTAGTTTGATTAAAGCATATCGATCCAACAAGTGGTATCAGAGCTTGTGTGGAAACTCTGACTAGGAAGAAACCCTACTACAACAATATTCAAGATGTCGACTGAAGCTGCATCAACTCCTATCACAGAGGTATGTTCTAAGTGTCATGATTTTTATCATAAATTACTTCGCAGTTATGTGATTGAGAGAGATAATTGTGTTAAGGCTAGGGCTGAGGTAGCAGGTTATCAAATAACCATAGAATCTATGGAAGCCAAAATTTTAGCACATGAAACTAATGAAGTAGCTTAATGAAAAATATGCACAACAGATTACCGCTAAAGCTTAGTGAATGGAAATTAAACTGTAAAATTGCTGAAATTGAGAAATTAACTAAGGAAAGAGATGATTTGTTAGCTAAGTTTGCTGCTTGGGGTGAAGCTGGTTTGTCACATGTTTCTTATGTTCAAAAACAGCAAAGAGCTTATCTTAAAACTGGATTAGGTTTTGGTATGGATTTTAGTAAGATAGAAGAAAACCAATCTAGTAATCAGGATGAAGATGAGTATGAGGATATAACCACTAGTGATGAAGAACTCATTAATTATGTAGAGAGCACAAACCAGTGTGGACTAATTCAAATAGGGTTAATCACAGAAACTTCACACCAGATCATAGCTACCCACATCAGAGAAGATCTTTAGTATCTCACAGTACTTTCCAAAGTACCGCCAGAGACAAGGTAATACAACTGCTTGGAATAGGTATTCTAGGAGATCTCACTATCAACCTAGAATGTATCACAATTCATATAGGGGATCTAGATCACAGGAACCACCTGTTAAAACTGAATGGGTAAAAAGGGGAAGTACTGGTAAGGGACACACAATACGTTCAACAAAAAGTGAATCAGATGTTTGTACGACACAAGAAAATGCTAAAAATCTGGTGAATGAGATTTATGTTGAAAACCGTAAAGTTTTGAAAATCCACATGTTATGAATAACAAGATAATATCGATCATGCTTTAGAAAACAGTGGAGATTATGTACTCAAAGAATGTGAGTATGTCACTCAACAAGGGGAACACAAGTCAAGAATGGCTTGGGTTCCTCAAAGCCACTAACTTTTTCATCTTATTAGACAGGGCAACCCATAAGAGGAGCTTAAAGATCATTTTTGATAGTGGTTGTTCTGTGAGCATGACAGAGACAAGGAGTTTCTCAGTGTTTTGGAGTATATTTAGCTACTAACCTATGTTTGAGGGGAGGACTATAAGGTGTTAGTATAGTCCTGTGTATTGCTTGAGGGGAGGATGCTTGTTTATATTTAGTTTATATAAAGAAATTTTGGTAAAGTACTGTTTTTCCTAAAAGTACTGCTTGGAAAGTACTGCTTGGGAAAGTACTGCTTATGTGGAAAGTAATCGCTTGTCGTATTAAAGTAATGTTCCAACGGTAATATTGATGGGTAATTGATAATAACGGTAACTTTGTTATTATAGGCTGTGATTTTTCAAATCCTACCTATAAATAACTACTTTCCGATTTTCCCTCTCATATTATTACTTTACATCTTTTCCATACTTATCTCCCAATCATCATCTCTTTATTCTTCGATCAACTCATTCTTGTGCTCACTTATTCAACAATGGCGAATCGTTTAACTGTTTCAAAACACAATATGGTGGCTAATTTGGACAAGACTGAGGCAAATATAGCTTTTAATGATATTGTTGATTATCTTATGGTCGCCTATTAGTTATTCTCTTTAGTTGAGCCGATATAATTGAACCTTGGATTCAAGAATTTTGGGCTAATGCTAGAGATAACATGGAGGAGGATGAATATTATATTAGATCTACAGTTGCTGGAAGGACTGTCAAGATTACGTAAGCCTCTATTCGAGAAGATTTATTATTTGGAGATGCAGATGGGGCTATTCGATTTGACAAGCAACCGATTTGGGATACTTTTAGGAATCTTGGTTATGAAGGGTCTTTAACATAACAAACATTCAAGAAAGCATTATTCTGTCCTCAATGGAAGTTTTTGATTCATGTACAGCTTCATTGCATAAGTTCTAAAAGTACTTCTTGGGAGCAGTTTGGGTTGAATATAGCATCCGCAGTGGTTGGTTTAGCTACGCATGAGTGTTTAACTTTTCAAAGCTTATTTTGGATGGGATGCTATCACATATTTCTTCTGGGTCAAAATGGTTGATGTACCCAAGGTTTGTACTGTGTTTTCTTAAACAAGTAATTGGCTGATGTTCCAAAACCTGCTACTTTGTTACCTGTTATTGTGCAACAAGCCAAAATCTTTACATTTATGGCTAGGAGAAGTGCTTTGTTCAGAGGTGGAGATATTCCATTAACTTCTACAATGATGGAAGTTGTTCAAGCTGCACGTAATGATGCCGAGAGGATGAAGAAAGTGAAGGTGTTGATTCTCAGACAAGGTACTGCCGCAGTGTCGCATCTGAAAGTACGCTTCTCTGAAGGTACTGCATCATTACAGGTACTGCTTCTCCAAGCCCCGAGGTTCAAGCTGATATTGAAAGCACATCTACTCCATCTCCACAACATTCTATTCCTGTTTCGGAGGAACATTCACATCCTCACAGATCGATCATACAATACCTCGAGAAGGATTAACTTTGGATAACTATGCTTTGACAAAGGAGCTAGTTCGATTGAACAAGACTGTTGAGTCTCAAGCTAAAGCACTTAGGAAGTTGAGACGTAGGTATGTTTGGTTGAGAAATTTTATTAAACCCTATATTCAAGGTTTCAATTTATGGGTTAAAGAGGAAAACAAATGTCGTAAACAACTTCGAAAGGAATTCAAACGAAAGAAGGTTCCTAAGTCATCTTCTGTCAACTTGGGGAGGAATTTAGCAAAGGAAAATTTGAAAGAAGATGTTACAAAGAAGAAAGAATCTGTAAGTACTGCAGAAAAGATTATTTCAGATTCTGAAGAAGTGCAAGTTCAAAGTACTGAACATCAAGGTACTAATGTTCAAGGTACTGATGTTCAAGGTACTGATGTTCAAGGTACTGAACATCAAAGTACTGATTTTCATGATACATCTAGACAAGAAGTAATAACTCCAAGGGTATTGAATTTTGAAGAAGAAGCTGGTCCTTCTACATTTTTTATAGAAGAAGAAGAGGAATTCAAATTCATACCTATTCATTCTGCTAGTGATGATGAAGTAATTGCTACAATATTAGATTTATCACAACCAAGAGGAGGAGTTACTATTAGAGATGTACAAGAAGAAGAACAACCAAGAGCTTCTCAACCAGTCATTGATCCTAAAGACAAAGGGAAAGGTATTCTGGTTGAAACAAAGAAAAAGAAACTCACTTTGGCGGAACTTAGAGCAATTGAAGTTGCTAGGAATGAAGCTGCTGCTAGAAAAGTTCAAGAAGAGTTAGATGCTCAAGATAGAAAAGAACAAGAAGCTCAAGAGGCTCTGAATAGAAAAGCAGCTCAAGAGGTGCAAGATGAATTAGATGCTGAAACTACTGAACCTTTACAGTCCCCTACACCTGTTAGATTTATGCCAAGAAGACCTAATTTAGCTAAGGACAGGAATGTTATGATGGCTTATCTGAAAAGTCAAGGGTATAAAGGATTACAGAAGTTTAATTATCTTGAGATGAAAAGATTATATGATGCCGCTAGGGAGGATTATAAGAAGAATGTTGCAGGCATCAAAGATTTTAGAGAAGAAGCTACCTGACTGAAACCGAAAGGAAGAAAAGTTAAAAGAGAAAAAGAAAAACTAAAGTTACAGATGTTCAGTTTTCAAAGAAAGAAAAGGTAGAATTAAGATCTGAGACTAGTGATGAATTGAAGAATTATCTCAGAGTAGTAGATTTTGATTATACAAAGGAAGATGATGATATGAAGATGAACAGATCAAAGATCAGTGTTTTCAAAGTTGAGAAATCTAAGAATGGAGATTACATGGTTTTTTATAAGGAAGATGAAAGTTTTAAAGTTTTCAAGAGGTTATGGGATTTGCTGCATGTTATTGATAGAGTAGATCTATTCTATTTATATCATGTTGTGAAGGCTTATTTTGAAGATCATCCATTGGAAGGGATTGGTTTGGTTTTACACGGTGATCTCATAACTATATGGGAAACCGATGAAGAAAGCAATGATGATGTCTGGAAGAATCAAGAAAACTGGGAAATAGTTTGTGAAGATTCTTTGAAGAATATGGAGTTCATGTTTTGGAGCTAGAAAATGGAACAATGATACACATGTTTGCAGAAAGAAGATATCCTCTCACAGTTGAGCTCATGAGAAGAATGCTAGAGCATGGATTGGAAGTAGAAGAGGATAATGAAACTGCTTGCATGGTTATCAACTTGTTTATAAATTGGACTACCATTGCTGAGAATGATCAATAACTGGTATGAATTTTATTTGAATAAATACTTTTGATATATCAGACTTTTATTCAAAGTATTGCTGATCGACAAGACTTTCATCAAAGTACTGTTTGCTGAACTAAACCAGTTAAATAAATTTTAGAAGAAACCTTTTGCTAAGTAATAAATATTTTGAAATAAAGGTTGAATAAATGGTTTTAGTGATGATAACATCAATAGGTTATCAATCCACCATGGTTACAAAAGGATTGACTAATCCATGAGCAAACGGCTCGGGTAAAGATATATCAAATCCGTTTTTAGTTGACAACTTGCTAATAAGTTGGATGGTAATCAACTCACCATATCAGTAGTGTGAAGAGTTGGCTAGCCCACAAGAAAATGGCTTGTGGTAAAGGCTGTGGAAAAACCATTATTGGTAATTAGTTCACCATTAGATAGAAGAACTAACTAGTCCGTAAGGGTACGACTTTTGGTAAAGACACAACAAATCTGTTGATAGCTGGTGGTTTGCTAAAAATCATATGGTTATCAATGTACCATGGTCTTACACACCAAAACATTTGGCTACTCCAGAGATAATGGCTTTGGTAAAGAGTTCTAAATCCATTATTTTTTCAATGATTCACTTGAAAGTGATGAGAATAGTATGCAACTTAAACTGAATGTACAAATTGTCATATGTTGCTGTGTTCTTTGTGAAAAGATGGAGCTTGCTAAATGCTGCTGTAAAGAGAACAATTCTAAGAGATACTTTGACAAGAACAGATGTTACAGAGATAAAAGCTTAAAGACTAAGAAACAATCCGTCTTTAAAAGATAAAGTCTGTAAAGATATATTCACATAGGAACTTGAAGTCAAGCAAGTAGAATTCAAGTTAGGGGAGGATTGTTGGGATATGAAAGTGCTGAAGATATCAAAGTATCAAGATATCAAAGTACTGTAAGTTGCAAAGTACTGGAAAAAGTCAAAGAGTCAAAGTACTGCTAAAGATAAAGTCAAAGTACTGCACAATAAAGTCAAAGTACTGCAAGAACAAAGAACTGTTATATTCGTTTATAGAAAGTATGGTAACTCTAGAATATTCTCAGATAGATTACTTGTCATAAAAGTTTATCAATTGTAAACCGACTAGGATATCCTTGAGCCTATAAAAGGACTCCTAGATTGGCATTAGAGATATGACTTACGATTTTAGAATTAGAGTTTTAGAGAAAGTTCGATTATCTTAGAGTTGTATTAGAGTATCTGCATAATAAGCAGATTTAGAGTTTAAAGGTTATTCTTCTTAGCTTTGTTAAGTAAATTCCGCGTACTTAATAAAGATTACTCAGTGTTTCTTTGTTAATAACTTAGGATTTATCCGAGGTTATTAAACCTTAACAAGCTAGTTAAGTTAGTTTGATTAAAGCATATCGATCCAACAAATATTACCAAGGAAAGCGACTTGTTTTAACCAGAACTCACACTTCGAAAATTTAGCGTACAACTTCTTCTTCCTTAGAATCTCCAAAACTATCCGGAGATGTTGTTCATGCTCTTCTTCAGACTTGGAGTAAACCAAAATGTCGTCGATGAAAACAATAACGAACTTATCGAGGAACTCATGGAAAACGCGATTCATTAGGTCCATAAACACAGCAGGCGCATTTGTCAAACCAAAAGGCATAACGAGGAATTCGTAGTGACCATATCTGGTACGAAACGCGGTCTTAGGAACATCTTGCTCCCTTACACGTAGCTGGTGATAACCGATCTCGATCAATCTCAGAAAAGAACTTCGCTCCTTGCAGTTGATCAAACAAATCATCAATACGTGGCAGAGGATAACGGTTTCGAATGGTAATACGGTTGAGTTCACGGTAGTCGATACATAGACGCATGCTTCCATCCTTCTTCTTCACAAACAAAACAGGTGCACCCCATGGAGAAACACTGGGTCGAATAAATCCATTCTCTATCATCTCTTGCAGCTGTTCCTTCAATTCCTTCAGTTCTACAGGTGCCATACGATACGGAGCCTTCGAAATCGGTTCAGCACCAGGAATTAACTCAATGCTAAACTCAACTTCTCTAGCCGGGGAAGACCAGGAAGTTCATCGGAAAAACGTCGGTGAATTCACAAACAACAGAAAGGTTTTCAATGTTAGGACTCTCCAAAGATGTGTCCCTAACAGACGCCAGAAAACCTTGGCACCCATGAGCAATCATAGTCCGTGCCTTCATAGCGAAATAAACTTAACAGATTTGAGGGGTTGAGAACCATAATAAACGAATTCAGGATGTTTTACGTCTCCAAAGATCACCGTTCTAGCATAGCAGTCAATTGAAGCTCTATGATAAGCCAACCAATCCATGCCTAGAATGATATCAAAGTCGACCATATCGAGAGGATACAGATTTGCAGGGCGAATACGATCATCAAAACGAAGAGGGCACTTAACGTATTTATGATCAATGATCATGTGGTTTTTCATAGGCGTAGAAATTGATAAGTGATTTGCTAATTGTTTGGGCTTCATATTAAGTTTCTTAGCAAATGTGACAAATATAATGGAGTGTGTGGCACCGGTATCAAATAAAACGAAGACAGTAAAATCACCAATGTAAAGAGTGCCCATAATGGTACTGAAGTGCGCCCGCCGATTCCGAGTAGTAGCATAAACGCGTCCAGTAGTAGGTGGCGGCTTGATGTAGTTTCCGTGAATCGCCGTTCCTCTTAGGGCAATCCTTGATCTTGTGAGTAGTGGAACCACAAGAGAAACATCCACCGGTGGCCTTGAAACACTGCCCCGGATGAGCCTTTCCACACGTAGTACAGAGAGGTGGGGAGGCAAAACCTCACTGTCCTTTGTCGACAGAAGATCCTGAAGCACGACCGATATGCTCCTCGAAATGACCGATCCTTGTTGTAACACTGGTTATTGTTACCTTGGTTCTGACGATCATTTCCATTCTTGCCAGCAGCTCTGCTATCCTGACTCCTCGCCTCAGGGCGCCTAGAGTCCACATTCCTTCCTGACTGACCCCGCTGATCAAAACTCCTATCCACTTGACCCCTTGATGAGTGCGTATTCACTCATCATTTTAGGTCAAATCTGAGCTGCAAAACATCTAAAAACACTCCGATATGCATCAAAATACTGAAAATATCTCAAAATTGTGTTTTATATGTTTCAGATGCAAAATGTTTAAAATCGATGAAAACGAACAAAGTTTGCACAATTGGCGTTTCAGCCCCCGTCTTTCAAAAATTGACAGAAATAGTCCCTGTGCACGCATTTTAAAAGAAAAGTCACCAAAGGTCCTTTTTAAAATCATAAGTTGTCATAATTAGTCCTTTGGTGAAATATTTCAAAAGTTTGAGAAATTACAGTTTTAATCCCTGGATTTTTAAATTTGTCAAGTTTGGTCCTTGGAATTTCAAAATTGACAGATTTGGTCCCTTGGTTTATTTAAAGATTCACAAGATTGGTCCTTGGATTATAATTTCAGAATTTACATTCGTGGACCCCGAATTTTCAATGTGGCAGTTTTGGTCCCTAAGGTATTATGTGGATTCATGTTTAGTCCTAAGTCCAACTCTAATATTAACTTAGGCCCAATACACAACCTAACCCAACCCTGTCCAAGTTATTAACAATACCCGGTCAACCCAATAAACCCCACCCAATTCAACCCGAGCTAATAATACCCATCCCCACCTCTGTCTTCTCCAATTCCCGCCCATTCTAAACCAGAACCCTAGATACCCAGAACCCCAAAACTCCCTTTCTCTCCTCCCCAAGAACACTCCACCCCTCCTCTCTCTTTTACCCAATCTCACCATTACCCAAACCCACCTTCAACCTTTTACCCAGTTTCCCACAAATCCCTAACCCACTACTATTTCCCCATGTCCAGCTCATCAATCCTAGTCAAAAAGAGCAGTGGATGGTCAAGATTGAGCTCAAAGTGGTACCTACCTGATCAAGGGTTGAGATTGTCTCAAAAAAGCACAAAAGATTGGTTCTTGTTTAACTGCTCTCACACAAGAAGCACAAGAAGAGATAGAGACTTGTAGACCCTTAGTTTTAGTATAAATAGGACCAGTTGTAAGCCATTAAAGGCAACCCCCTAGTTTAGCTTTAATATTTAGTTTTCTGTTTTCACTAAATTGTAATCTGTTCTTTTTTAGTTAATGAAGAAGGTTTTATTAAGTTAAAGTTCTTTTCCTGCTCTTATTGCTTCTTTTTTTTTCTAGTCCTAAAGTCTCCAAGATAGTTGTGCTAAGATTTTTAGTTAGTGAATTTCTCCTTCAAGAGTTTTTTTTTGGGTTCCATTCAGTTTGCATAAAAGATAAGGTTATCGTGTCTGAAAGGGAGTGTTTGGTTCAAGCCTGTAAAATGGGTCAAAGTGGTTTTAACCCACTTTGACCAGTCAAGTCAAACAAGTTTTGAGTATCCGAAATAAGATTTCTGAGTTGAAAAAGTTTTTATAAGCTTACACAAAGTTTAGAGTTTTTCTTGGTTTCAAGAAGTTAACTCCTGTCAGTTTTATTTTAAGCAGTTTAGTCAAGTTTTTCCTTTGATAAAAAAATTTTAAAAATTAAAAATCACAAGTTCAGTAGGTAATTTAACTTGGGTCAAAAGAGAAAAATTCAAAAAAAAAATGTTTTGAGGGTTCTGCCTATGGGTCAAAGTGGGTGGTTTTGAATTACTTCTCTGACAGGTGTCTGCAGTCCCAATCAAAGTTTTTTGAAGCTTAGTAATAAGCTGTAAACAGCTTTTCTTGGGCCTAATTGTTGTCTTTTAACTTGTCTGCCAGCCTAACATTACTTGTGTAGCCTTTTTAGTGCTTTAAAGGTCATTCTCACAGCTTATAAATAAGCTCCAAATGAGCCACTCCAACCTGTTGCACCGCAGTTCAGAGACAACACAGGTCACACCATTGTTTTTTTCTCTCTCTTTCTTTTAGCTTATAAGGTTTGTAGACCTGCTTATTTAGACTTTTTAGTGTTCATAGGTTTTAGTTAGATCATCTGTTAGCTGAGTTAGTGCTTATTGGAACAATCTAAGTGCTTATCTCTTTTATATAGTTCTAAGATTTCCCATGTTCACCTCCTAGATACCAACTGCTTTTCCCTTAGTTTCATTAGTTATGTGCTAATCATTTTAGTCTATTCTAGATTAGGTTCCTCTGTTTAGCTTATTGCCCCATCCCTTGTTGCTTATTTAGTGGATTTCTTACTTATTTGTGTTTAAGCAGTCAAAAAGTGTTTGGTTTTTAGCTTAAAAGGGGTGTTTAGTTTGCCCTTGTTGTGGACTGCTACAATAAGCAATCTCAACTGCTTAATATCAAGTTAGTTTTAAAAGGAGTATTTTACCCAAAAGTGTTGTTTTCTAGCTTAAAACCTTGAATACATGATTTAGTTGAAACAAGCTTTTAAGAGTCCTCAACTGCTTGATGTGAAACAGAAAGCTTCAGGTTGTTTGTTTTTTGCTCCAATCTTTCCAAATCAACAAAGGAATAAGCTGTTAACAGCTTATTCTCAAGTTTTCAGCAGAAAGTTTTTTAAAAGTTGGGTATTTTGATCCAATCTTCAAGTTCCCAAAAGCTGAAAAAGAAAAAAAAAGTTTTGCAAAAACTGGCATGGCTGGGACTCGAACCCACGCCATCCAGCTCACACTACAACATCACAACCAACGCGCCCTTGGGTCTTGTCCTGTTTTATTTTACACAAACTATCCTTTTAACCTTTCAAACTAGTTTAGCTCATAAGCTCTTTCTAGCTTATTTCCTGCTTATTTTACATGGTACCACCCACGTTTTTTTAATTTTCTCAGAATCAGCCTAGCTTATAGTAGTTTTCCGTAAATTTTCAGATTTTTCTATATTAGTTTAGTATTTTTAATCAATTAATTAGTGTTAAATCGTTTTTAATTCATAGAAATTAATTTAAAAGTCGAAAAAATATTCCGCTTTTTTCTAAAATCATTTTTAGTCAAATAGATCGTAGGAAAATTGGTTTCACACCCGTAGCCCTTAAATTGCAAAACTTTTACGTTTATGGCTCGGGTTGTTTTCCCGTTTTTACGTTTTTGCGTTTTAGCACCCTAGGATGTAATTTAGTGTTGTTTTATTGTTTCTTAGGCTTAGTCGTAATTTATTTAGAGTTTACTTAGTTTTACATGCTTTATTTTCATTTTCGTTCTTTATTTTGTAGAATACGTAATCACAATTCCAAAAATTTGTTAAACCAATTCAAGTCCATAATCACGAAACTCAACGACATCGTCAATTTCACACCTCGTTGGGACACGACCCGGGGAAATCACTTCCCGGTATCACTTTTATCACACCCGTGAGATTTGGCACGTTAACCCTTTTTCTAAAAGGTTGATTTGTCGAGTTTTACGGTTAATTTGATATTGTTGATATTTGTGTTTTTCTCACACTCACTTCACAACGGATCAAATTTTGGCGCCGCTGCCGGGGAGGTGTGTTGCGACAATATCGTGAAGTTTTTGCGATTAGTGACTTGAAGAACCTTCCTCGTGAAGTTATTGTTTTTATAAAAATACAAAAATACAAAAATATTTTTCTTTTCTTTGTATATATATGTAAAAGATTAAAAATACAAAAAGATTTTTGCTTGTTGTTTTAAATAAATAGAAGACACAATCAATATAACATTCTCAACTGAGGTGTTATCATTATAAGTTCCCGAACAAAAGATTTAAAACTTGCCTTTGTGTCGCTCGTGTTTTGGTTTACTTCTATCGGTTTAACAAACTGTGTGAGGGTATAAGGACGGCCTGACATTAAATTGCGGCTGAAAAGAGATGGGTTTTTAATAAGCTTCGCGCTGACCTAAAAAGTCTCTCCGCTCCTTTGTGCGTTTTACTTATAGAAGTGATCATTTCACGTGGGATTATTGGTTTAAGTTCACTGTTGTTTTGCCTCTGTCTTGTTTTAATTGAAAGTGTTGTTTTTGGAAGTGCATGTGCACTCGTCTTTGTCATAAAACCCCAAAAATAATCGTCTTTATCCTCCCGACCATGATTCTTTCCGTTTATCCCTCTTATTCGATAATTCTTCGTGATGTCTTCGTCTTACCAATTGTTTGCGAATGGTGTGGGGTCCTCAAAATGGTGAAAATTGCCCTGGTTGTAGCATTGTGAGTGCGGGAAACGGGTTTGTCTACGACCAAAATCCCTACAATGAAACAACCAATTTCCTTAACCAACCCCCACATCATGAGATGGATACATGTTCTTGTGAACATTGTGCAGGTCCTCACCAAGGTTTTGAATGTCAAGTTCAATATAAGAATCAAACCTTTGGTTATGACCATTATCCATACAATTCACCAAATCCGTCACAACAATCGTATTGTTGTGAGTACTGTGGAGGTCCGCATTTTAACTTCGAGTGTCAAACGAGGAATTCATATGACCAACCTCCACAGTGCCAAATGATTCAAACACAACCTCCGCCAATTCCTCAAAAACTTCTCCTAGATTTTCTAGATGTATTAAAGGATTTAAAAGAATTGGTTAATAAACGTGCCCAAGAAGAGTCTCATCAAAAAACGTATGGAGAACTTCTAGCCGAAGAACAAGCAGCTCGCAACGAAAGATTGCTAGCCGAAGAAGCTAAAAGGCGTGCTCTATTTAACGAGGCTTGCCGTCTCGATAACGAGGATGAGGAGGATTGGGAGATGACAAAGGACAAGGTGCATATCTCAAGCCCACAAAGTACCGCACATGTCCACTCTCCGCCCTTATCTTGCCTATCTACCTTAGAACCATCGGATAATCTTTTAATGGGGGACGAACATCTTAGCACTATTCCGGAAACGAAACCGTCGTGTGCTGAGAACCTTGTCCCAACCCCACGTGAATCTGAGGTTATCTCCGGTAATATGTGTGATAAGCCGTTTGACGATGATTCTTCTCCTCCTCTTGACATTCCAAACGATCATGTCGAGATGTTCTCCGATTCTGATGAAGATTGTACTCCGTTTGACGATTCTTTATCTTATGGAGACATCGATTATGTCGAGGAGTTGCCTTCTGAGCTAGTCAGCTTAAAGGAGGAGAGAGATTTTGATGATCTGAAAATTGAGGATGATATACATCGTGAAAAATTGTTCAATGTAGATCTTCTCATTTCTAAGATCGAATCATTTTGTGATAAAACAGCTTCACCTCCTATCCCCATTGAGGATAGTGACTCTATCTTGGAAAAGCCCGAAACATTTCCTAACCTTGAGGCTTTATCCAATGATTTTCTTCCGGAATATGAAGCATTCCGTTTTGATGTCAGTCATATTGGAGAGAAGAGTAGTGGCAGTCCCACTTCTCATCCTGATATCTCTCTTTCGACTTATGAGTCGTTTTGCTTTGATATCGATCATACTGGAGATACGAGTCGTGGCAGTACCACTTCTCATGCATGTATCTCTCTTCCTGAGTATGATTCGTTTTGCTTTGATCTAGATCCTGAGGGGTTCTCCGGTGAACTCTCTCATATCATATCTCCTTCGGAGTATGATCATTTCTATTTTGATCTTGATCTTGACCCGGAGGGAGACATGCTCTATCATAAGAGTTTGCTTATTGAGGACACTACCCCGCCTCTCCCTCCCGAGGTGTTTGTTGAAAATGACCAAAAAAGCTTTAATGATGATATTCAAAATAAGGAAAATGAAAAACTTTCTTTTGAGGATGAAGATCTTATCCTGATTTTTATAAACATCTTTCTTCCATTCCTCACATATGATGTGACTTCTCATCTCCTTCATTCCTACGGGAGTGAGGACATCATATTTGACCCCGGCATCTCCATTTATCATTCTTTTGAGCCGGTTTTATCTCATCGGAGTGGAACTTTCATCACATTCAATGTTTATCCAAACTATTTGAATGAAAGTCCGATGGAGATTTTCTCTTCCACTTGCTTCCCCATGGACCAATGAATGCGGGGATCGAGTCAAGCTAGCGACTCGGTTATCAAAAACAGTAGCACACTATATGGGTTTTCACCCGTATTTCTGATTTCTTTCTACTTTCTACCACCCTAGTGTGGGGGGGTTGCCCCACATCTTTGTGAAAAAAAAAAAAAAAATCTTTCAAATAATGGCCGTAGTATTTCCCTTTTACGTTCTTTGTTTCGGCATAACCGCCGGTACTTTGAATATTGAGGGCAATATTCATTTCTAAGTGTGGGGGGGAATTCTCACGAATTTTATCATATAATTATATTAATTCCCCCGTTTTTGGCCAAAATTTTTTTTTTGGAGTAAGTGTTTTACACTTACTCATTTGGTTATCAGTCCGCCATGTCTGTAAGACAAAAGGATTGGCTAATCCAGGAGCAAACGGCTCTTGGTAAAGATTTATCAAATCCGCTGACGGCTTGCAATTTGCCCAAAATTGTATGGTGTTCAGCTCACCATATCTTTAATTAGTAAAGAGTTGGCTAGCCCGCAAGGTTATGGCTTGTGGTAAAGGCAGTGGAAAATCCATAATTGGTAATCAGCTCACCAAAGATAATATTGATAATTTATCTAAGAGTTGGCTAGTCCGAAAGGGTACGGCTTCTGGTAAAGACAAATCAAAACCGTTGAAAGCTGGTGGTTTGCTCAAAATCACATGGTTATCGGTGTACCATGGTTCTTACTTGAACTGAAACACTTGGCTACTCCAGAAGTAATGGCTTTTGGTAAAGAGACTCAAATCCATTATGTTTTCTCAAAAGATTGCTAGGGACTAGCAATGTTTTAGTGTGGGGGATTTGATGAGTGCGTATTCACTCATCATTTTAGGTCAAATCTGAACTGCAAAACATCTAAAAACACTCCGATATGCATCAAAATACTGAAAATATCTCAAAATTGTGTTTTATATGTTTCAGATGCAAAATGTTTAAAATCGGATGAAAAACGAACAAAGTTTGCACAATTGGCGCTTTCAGTCCCCCGTCTTTCAAAAATTGACAGAAATAGTCCCCGAGCACGTAATTTAAAAAGAAAAGTCACCAAAGGTCCTTTTTAAAATCATAAGTTGTCATAATTAGTCCTTTGGTGAAATATTTCAAAAGTTTGAGAAATTACAGTTTTAATCCCTGGATTTTTAAATTTGTCAAGTTTGGTCCTTGGAATTTCAAAATTGACAGATTTGGTCCCTTGGTTTATTTAAAGATTCACAAGATTGGTCCTTGGATTATAATTTCAGAATTTACATTCGTGGACCCTGAAATTTTCAATGTGGCAGTTTTGGTCCCTAAGGTATTATGTGGATTCATGTTTAGTCCTAAGTCCAACTCTAATATTAACTTAGGCCCAATACACAACCTAACCCAACCCTGTCCAAGTTATTAACAATACCCGGTCAACCCAATAAACCCCACCCAATTCAACCCGAGCTAATAATACCCATCCCCACCTCTCTCTCTCCAATTCCGCCCATTCTAAACCGTAACCCTAGATACCCGAACCCCAAAACTCCCTTTCTCTCCTCCCCAAGAACACTCCACCTCTCCTCTCTCTTTTACCCAATCTCACCATTACCCAAACCCACCTTCAACCTTTTACCCAGTTTCCCACAAATCCCTAACCCACTACTATTTCCCCCATGTCCAACTCATCAATCCTAGTCAAAAAGAGCAGTGGATGGTCAAGATTGAGCTCAAAGTGGTACCTACCTGATCAAGGGTTGAGATTGTCTCAAAAAAGCACAAAAGATTGGTTCTTGTTTAACTGCTCTCACACAAGAAGCACAAGAAGAGATAGAGACTTGTAGACCCTTAGTTTTAGTATAAATAGGACCAGTTGTAAGCCATTAAAGGCAACCCCCTAGTTTAGCTTTAATATTTAGTTTTCTGTTTTCACTAAATTGTAATCTGTTCTTTTTTAGTTAATGAAGAAGGTTTTATTAAGTTAAAGTTCTTTTCCTGCTCTTATTGCTTCTTTTTTTTTTCTAGTCCTAAAGTCTCCAAGATAGTTGTGCTAAGATTTTTAGTTAGTGAATTTCTCCTTCAAGAGTTTTTTTTTTGGGTTCCATTCAGTTTGCATAAAAGATAAGGTTATCGTGTTCTGAAAGGGAGTGTTTGGTTCAAGCTCAGAAAATGGGTCAAAGTGGTTTTAACCCACTTTGACCAGTCAAGTCAAACAAGTTTTGAGTATCCGAAATAAGATTTCGAGTTGAAAAGTTTTTTATAAGCTTACACAAAGTTTAGAGTTTTTCTTGGTTTCAAGAAGTTAACTCCTGTCAGTTTTATTTTAAGCAGTTTAGTCAAGTTTTTCCTTTGATAAAAAAATTTTAAAAATTAAAAATCACAAGTTCAAGAGGTAATTTAACTTGGGTCAAAAGAGAAAAATTCAAAAAAAAAATGTTTTGAGGGTTCTGCCTATGGGTCAAAGTGGGTGGTTTTGAATTACTTCTGCACGGTGTCTGCAGTCCCAATCAAAGTTTTTGAAGCTTAGTAATAAGTCAGAAATGCAGCTTTTCTTGGGCCTAATTGTTGTCTTTTAACTTGTCTGCCAGCCTAACATTACTTGTGTAGCCTTTTTAGTGCTTTAAAGGTCATTCTCACAGCTTATAAATAAGCTCCAAATGAGCCACTCCAACCTGTTGCAGCCTGCAGTTCAGTAGACAACACAGGTCACACCATTGTTTTTTTCTCTCTCTTTCTTTTAGCTTATAAGGTTTGTAGACCTGCTTATTTAGACTTTTTAGTGTTCATAGGTTTTAGTTAGATCATCTGTTAGCTGAGTTAGTGCTTATTGGAACAATCTAAGTGCTTATCTCTTTTATATAGTTCTAAGATTTCCCATGTTCACCTCCTAGATACCAACTGCTTTTCCCTTAGTTTCATTAGTTATGTGCTAATCATTTTAGTCTATTCTAGATTAGGTTCCTCTGTTTAGCTTATTGCCCCATCCCTTGTTGCTTATTTAGTGGATTTCTTACTTATTTGTGTTTAAGCAGTCAAAAAAGTGTTTGGTTTTTAGCTTAAAAGGGGTGTTTAGTTTGCCCTTGTTGTGGATCGCTACAATAAGCAATCTCAACTGCTTAATATCAAGTTAGTTTTAAAAGGAGTATTTTACCCAAAAGTGTTGTTTTCTAGCTTAAAACCTTGAATACATGATTTAGTTGAAACAAGCTTTTAAGAGTCCTCAACTGCTTGATGTGAAACGTAAAGCTTCAGTGTTGTTTGTTTTTGCTCCAATCTTTCCAAATCAACAAAGGAATAAGCTGTTAACAGCTTATTCTCAAGTTTTCAGCAGAAAGTTTTTTAAAAGTTGGGTATTTTGATCCAATCTTCAAGTTCCCAAAAGTGAAAAAGAAAAAAAGTTTTGCAAAACTAGCATGGCTGGGACTCGAACCCACGCCATCCAAATTACACTACAACATCACAACCAACGCGCCCTTGGGTCTTGTCCTGTTTTATTTTACACAAACTATCCTTTTAACCTTTCAAACTAGTTTAGCTCATAAGCTCTTTCTAGCTTATTTCCTGCTTATTTTACATGGTACCACCCACGTTTTTTTAATTTTCTCAATCACCTAGCTTATAGTAGTTTTCCGTAAATTTTCAGATTTTTCTATATTAGTTTAGTATTTTTAATCAATTAATTAGTGTTAAATCGTTTTTAATTCATAGAAATTAATTTAAAAGTCGAAAAAATATTCCGCTTTTTCCTAAAATAATTTTTAGTCAAATAGATCGTAGGAAAATTGGTTTCACACCCGTAGCCCTTAAATTGCAAAACTTTTACGTTTATGGCTCGGGTTGTTTTCCGCTTTTACGCTTTTTTGCTTTTAGCACCCTAGGATGTAATTTAGTGTTGTTTTATTGTTTCTTAGGCTTAGTCGTAATTTATTTAGAGTTTACTTAGTTTTACATGCTTTATTTTCATTTTCGTTCTTTATTTTGTAGAATACGTAATCACAATTCCAAAAATTTGTTAAACCAATTCAAGTCCATAATCACGAAACTCAACGACATCGTCAATTTCACACCTCGTTGGGACACGACCCGGGGAAATCACTTCCCGGTATCACTTTTATCACACCCGTGAGATTTGGCACGTTAACCCTTTTTCTAAAAGGTTGATTTGTCGAGTTTTACGGTTAATTTGATATTGTTGATATTTGTGTTTTTCTCACACTCACTTCACAACGGATCACCCCTCGAATCATAACTCCTGCCAGAATTTCCCTTATAATCATTACTTTGAGTCCTACCTTGAATCCGATCACCATCGCGGTTACGCTTGTTGGAACCCGAAACCTCATGAAAGATCTCAATGTTACGAGCTGCGTCATTGCAGGCCGACACATCCTCATACTCAATATTCAGCAGTCGGTCCAACACCCACTTCTTCAGTCCCCACTTGAAGTGCTTGGCTTGGCGCCTACCATCTCCAGCAATCGTTCCTACAAAACTTACCAGCCTCATAAACCTACCCATGTACTCATTGGAGTTCTCATGATCAAACTGGTAAATCGCCTGATAATCCCTCTCATACCTTTGTCGCCAAAGATCGTGGAAGTAATGGTTATAGAAGATAGTCCGAAACTCAGCCCAAGTACAAGAAATAGCAAAGGCATCTCCTCCTCTTGCCTGTTTGAGTGCCTTCCACCAATTCAAAGCATCACCTTCCAACTTAAATGCAGCCAAACGGGTCTTAAATTCATCTCCACAACCCAAAGACTTCAAACAGCTTCTCTATATGAGTGATCCAGTCCTCGCCCTCAGTGGGAGTAGTAGCAGTGCTAAAAGAAAGAGGCTTGAGCTTACCGAAACGCTCGAGCCAAGTGTGAATGCCGACGGGTTGATTTCCTCCACCACTACCCGAAGCACCAGTCTGATTACGAATGTTGTGGATCACCGTGTCATCATCTCGTGTGGTAAGACCAGGTAAAAGAGTGTTGAGAGCATTAGCAATCGCAGCATCCAAGTTAGGAGCATCATCGTCTCCATCCACGTTACCGTTAGTACGAGTTTGAACCATCTAAACGATATTCAAACGATTAGTAAAATGAACAAAGGTGAAATACGAAATGGAAGTTCGCAGAAGGAAACCTAAAGTCTACCCAATCCTCACAGGTCAAAGCCTAAGCTCTAAGGTTCTCAAAACCTAGGGTCCATATGTCACAGGTCCTGACTACAAGTCGTAAACCTGGCTCTGATACCATAAATTGTAACGCCCCGACCCGACAAGGGTAAAAGAATCACAAATAATGGTGTCATATCAAAGCAAACATAAATATCCAAAAGAAGTCTTAACATAAATACGGAATAATTCAAGTCAACATGACTTCAATACATAGGTCCTAGCGGAAAAATAAACTCCAACAAAATATCTGAAATAATGAAGTCTTAAATAGCATCATAAGATCAAAGCTAAATATCTCTAAGGTAAGTCCACTCATGCACTCATCCCAAAGCAAAACCCAGCTCCAAATGCTTAGATACCGCCGGAAGAAAAGAAATACGGCCGAGCTTCAAAAGCTCGTGAACGATATAAAAGCAAAGCAAGTACGAAACGATTTCGAATACAAAATATAATGAACGAAAGATAGCAAAATCATAATCATTTTCAAAGTATAAATCAGAATTATCGAATAAAGTTTATAGTTAACTACCACGAGCCCGAAACAAATATCGATCATAATCATATTCACATAAGGCAACATTTGTAGGGGAGACCTACCAGAGTTATGAAGTACGTGCATGCACGCAACATCAATCATCAGATAACAAATAACATATAACAGATAATAGATAACAGATCTAGGATGCATCCATACGCTACGCATGGATATTGGTCATAACATATAATTGAGCTCATAACAGATAATGATAAGGGACGTGGCGTAACATCACTCTACTGCCCTAGAGTCATGTCGAGGTGCATCACCGACACGGACATGGAACCCCCATGACTAGTGAAATATTTGGCTCGGGTGTCAAACTATCTTAGGTCAAATCGAATGTCAAACTCATACGATCATACTTTATCATCAGGTTAATCATATTTCCAAAATCAGAGTTTTCATATCAACATAGTTCAAAATCAGATGTTTCATAATTCAGAAATCAGAGTTCAGACAAGCAACAGCTCAAACAAACGGAATGGGGTTCATAGCAAAGGCTTAGGAAACCCTAATATAAAAGCTAACGAAAGAAAACGTTATAAGGAACCTTTAATGAAAAGGTCAGAATATATGTACCTTATTCCAAAGCAAATGACCACAAAGCGTAAATACGAAAGGCAAAGGATTACTCCTTCTTCACAGAACCTATACACATTAACGGTCGTACATGTTATTTATGATTCCATAATTGTCGAAATGATCTTTTAATATTTGGTGTTCATACTTAGTATATTTAATGATCTTAATACTTTAGGGTTTTACAGTTAAATGAGACTTAAGTGTTTTATAACCAATATTGTAGATTAAGGTTCATTATGTCATTTATTAAAGTTTAGGGTTAAATGTGAAAATAGTTTATAAGTCATAACTCACACATGAAATAACGAATTAATATACTTAGCTTCAAACCCTAATCGACTCTCATTTATGTTCTAGGGTTTTCTCATTCTTTTAATATCATATTAATGCGCATTTACTTTACATGTTACGTCTTTAAATGACTTATCACTTTGACCTAGAATGTATGAAAACAAACGGAATATGACTCAAAACTCATGCATGCAATTATACCAATAACTCACACACGACGACTCATTTACCCTACATTAACCAAACAAACCTTTCTTTCCTTGCTTCATCATGTACGCACACACATACACACACAAACACTTACCCATTGTACTCACATGGCATGTTAACCTCTATTTCCAAACATGCATGCGTCGACACCATCAAGACCTTTTTCAAAAGACTCACGCTAGTAAACCATGCATGCAAATCGACATAAACCAAACTATAACCATAAGTTAACGTGATGCATGTACACACCGATTTCTAGCTTTAACGAGACCAAACAAGTTACATGTTCCTTGTTTATTTACGCAACACCTTCATGACTTAAACCATGCGTTAACCTATATGTATACAATACCATGTTTATAATTTTATGTGACACAACACATATGTCCTTGCTATGTGGTTTTATACACAATTCGTTACATATATACAAGTTTTCTGAATTCGAATGCAACAACAATGCGTGATACATGTATGTGTGGTACGGTTCACAGGTCATACAAGATCCTTATTCATTCGCATGGTTCATGTTCATTCGTATGGTTCCTACTTATGCGTACGATTCAATAACAAGTTTCACAGGTTCTATGTGTTTATATACGTAGTATGTAGAAAAAGTTTTGAGACAAGTAAAACGTTATACCTTAGCTAGCTCGGATCAAGACACACCGAACACAAACAGGTAGCAGCGGCCGGTTGGAAAAAGAAAAGAAAAGAAGCAGGAAACTCTCTTGTGCCGTGACTTTTGTAAACTAGGGTTTCAAATTGATGTGTTTGTGAAGTATATATATACCGATCGGTTCTAGGGCTTTTGATGTGGCTCTCGGCTCAAACCCAATCCAAGCAACGAGACCATGGGCTCAAGTTAAACTCTCGGCCCACAACTAAACGACGAGACCATGGACTCAAATGCAAATCCGGCTCACAAAGAAAACGAGTTCCAGTAGTAATCGAATCTTCACAAATACGATCGGCCCAAAATGGTTTCGGGCGTGACTTATGTTTGTCGTACAAATGACGATTTCTTAATATACTTGTTAGGTTTTAATTATAGGTAAGTTAGGTTTTAAATTTCGTTAAATGAATATAAATGTCTTTTACGTATTTTATAAATTTCGATTCCAAGGGTATTTTAGTCTTTATTCATGTTTTAGATTTTCAGGTTTTACATCGGCTCTGCTAGCCTCGTTTTTTCGATACACAAACTCCCCTGGCTTGAAGGAAACCAGCCGTGCTTTCCGGTTGTAGTACTTTTCCAATTTCGTTTTGTATCGGGCCTTCATCACAGTGGCTTCTTCCCTCCATTCCTGTAGCAGGTCGAGGTTGAGACGGATATCTTCTTCATTTTGTTCTACATTCGACGGGATCGTCCTCTTCGAGCCCTTCCCTTATCCGCCTTTACTCACGTTGGCATGCCTATTTCTGCCGGTATGACGGCTTCGCTTCCATAGGTGAGGCTGAAGGGTGTTTGTCCGTTGCTAGTCTTGATGGATGTCCGGTGTGCCCAAAGGACATTCGTAACTCGCCCACCCATCCGCTTTTGCACGCCCCAACCTTGTTTTATACCTCCATCAAGCTCTTGTTGGCCCTTTCTACCAGTCCGTTGGCCTGCGGATGGGCCACGGCTGTATTAATCTGCTTGATGTTGAGTTTTTCGCACCAGCTTTTGAAGGGGTTGTCTATGAATTGCTTAGCATTGTTTGTGACGATGACGGCAGGGAGACCGAAGCGGCACACTATGTTATCCCACACAAACTTCGTGACATCTTTCCCCGTGATCTTTGCCAACGGTTTGGCTTCTGTCCACTTGGTGAAATAATCGATGGCAACTAAGAGGAACTTGACCTTTCCGGCTGCCGATGGTAGAGGTCCCACTATGTCCATACCCCATTGGTAAAAGGGCCATGGAGCCATGATGGGTGTTAGCTTGGTTTTTGGAAGCTGCGGCACTGGGGAATGGATCTGGCAGGAGTCACACTTGATTATTTCGTTTCTAGCATCCCGGTGCATTGTAGGCCAGTAGTACCCTTGCCGCATGGCCTTCGCCACGACCGAGCGCGGACCGGAATGCATTCCACAAGCTCCCATGTGTATCTCCCTTATAACGTAGTTTGCTTGTAAGGGACCCACGCACCTCATCATGGGTACCAAGTAGGCTTTTTTGTAGAGTATACCATCTTCCATGACATATTGGCTGATTTTCATCCTTAGGTTGCGGGCTTCATTAGGGTCTTCCGGCCAAATTCCTTCTTCAAGACACCGGATGATAGGGGTCATCCAGTTGTCTCCTTCTTCTTCAACGACATTATTAACTTCCTTACTTTCCGTTGACCTTTCCCTTAGCACCTCCACTAGTACTTCCTTCGTCAAGTGGTCAAAAGCGACCGTGGCTAGTTTACTAAGGACATCTGCCTTTTGATTCTGACCCCTAGGGATGTTCCGGATGGTGAAGTTTTCAAAACTAGCTATGTACTCCTTTGCCTTTGCTAGGTACTTGATCATACTTTCGTGACTCGCCACATAATCCCCATTTATCTGATTAGCCACCAACTTAGAGTCCACCCGGACCTCAAGGCTACGGACCTGCATACTCTCCGCCATCCTTAGCCCCGCCAGTAGGGCTTCGTATTCGGCTTCTTTATTAGTGCTGTCGAACTCAAGCCGGATGGCATAAGTGAACTCCATTCCCTCCGATTGATTAGTACAAGACCCGCTCCGGAGCCTTTGTTATTGGATGCTCCGTCTGTATACAAAAGTCATTTCTTCTCCTCCTTCTTCTTCATCGCTGGCTGATTGAAGTACTTGTCGTTGCTTTCTCCGATGGGAGCTTCCGACAGGAAGTCTGCTAGCACTTGACCTTTGATTGCGTTCCGGGGCTCGTAGGTTATGTTGTATGCACCCAGCTCCACCGAATACTTAGCCAACTTCCCGGACGCTTCCGGCTTGTTGAGGATCTGCTTTATTGGTTGGTCCGTGATTACCTTTATAGGGTGTGCTTCAAAGTATCTCCGGAGCCTTCTTGACATGTGCAACAGACACAATGCTAGTTTCTCGATCGGGGCGTAGTTCCTCTCGGATTCGTTGAGTGTTCGACTTACATAACGGACTGGTAATTGTCTTCCCTTTCTTTCTGTGAGGAGAACCACGCTGACCGCTTCCTCCGCGGCCGCTAGATACACGTACAGTGTTTCCTTTGCCGTTGGTGTTGTTAGTGAGGGAAGATCTGTTATCAACTTTTTCATCTCTTGGAATGCCGACTCGCCTCTTCCGGCCCAATCGATACTCCTCCTTATTCTCCTTGGTGATGTTCTTGAGTGTTTCGAAGAACGGTAAGGATCTTTCAACTGAACGAGCCAAGAAACGATTGAGCGCCGCCAATTTGCCGCCGAGGCTCAATTTCTTTGAGGGTCCTCGGCGATTGCATGTCCATTATTTCCTTCGTCTTCTTTGGGTTTGCCCGAATTCCTTCTGAAGTTACCATATACCCTAGGAATTTTCCTTCCTCCATTCCGAAGGAGCATTTTTTAGGATTTAACTTCATGTTGATCTTCCGAAGGTTATCGAATGTCTCCGCTATGTCCGCTAGCATTCCCTGCTCTTGATGACCATGTCGTCCACATATGCTTCAAGGTTCCTCCCTATCTGTGATTGGAAAGCGGAGTCTATCATCCGTTGATAGGTGGCTCCGGCATTCTTTAATCCGAATGGCATTTTGGTGTAACAATAGATTCCTTGCTCAGTGTAGAACGCTGTTTTTTCCTCGTCTTCCCTTGCCATCTGCACCTGGTGATACCCTTTATAAGCATCCAAGAAACATTTGTATTTATACCCCATGACCGACTCGATCTTCCAGTCGATCTCCGGTAAGGGGTAATAGTCTTTTGGACAGGCGGAATTGATGTTCTTGAAGTCAATACACATACGCCAGCTTCCATCACACTTCTTTACCAGCAAAGGGTTGGATATCCAGGTAGGGTACTTAACCGACCTGACAATGCCAGCCTTGACCCATTCTGTGACTGCCTGGCTCCGATCCGCCGCCAACATTCGGCGTTTTTGACACACCGGGTCTATTGAAGGGTTGGCATTCAGAGTGTGCTCAATGATCCCTCTGGGGACTCCTGTCATATCCGTTGGCTCCCATACGAATATGTCGAGGTTCCTTTGTAACAGTTCTTTGAGGCGCCTTTTGCCCTCAACGGATAGCGCACCTCCTATCGTCACTGCTTGTTCGGGGAACGCTGGGTTGATCGCCACTTCCTCCGTTAAACCCACCTCTCCTGTGCCTGTTTCTTCCTTATCTTGCTTCGGAACAGTAGTCTGCAATCTTTCCAATCTCCTACATTCTGAAATGATGATGGAGCGAGTGACCAACGTGGCGATTCCTTGAGGGGTTGGGAATTTCATCATGGAATGGACCGTAGAAGGTATGGCTCGCAGGATCTTCAATCCGGTCCTTCCTAAAATAATATTATATGGTGACGGTGCCCGAATAACTGTGAACTTCATCCTGACCTTCCTGTACAACCCCTCATCTCCGAATGACACATCTAATTCGATTTTTCCCAGCGGACGAGTCACCTGTCCCAAACCCTAGCAGTGTCTGTCTCGCTTGTTTCATTCGAGCCCTTACTTCGGAGGCAAGTTGTTGAAGCAAAGTGTTCAACATTACCTCCACCGAAGTTCCTTCATCTACAAAGACTCTCCTGACTAGGTATCCTTCCATTGTGGCTTCAACTATGAGAGGATCGTCCGATACGTCTCCATCGGGGAGAGGAGGGAAAGTTATGGGGACATTTATCCATCTTTCCCCTTGTTCCGACGACTTCCTCTTCCTTCGTTCGGGTCGGGTTCGGATCATGTTGATGACCTTGTCTTTGACTCTCGCCGTGCTTTGGGGTTTCTCTCCTTCCCTTCGTCCGAGATCCTTGACCGATGATTCGGCTTTCCGACTCCAATGCCGCTCTAATTGTCTCTTGAGCCGATAACCCATTCGTGTAATGCCCTTTTTCTCCATGATAATCGCAGCACTGTCTTGGTTTTCCCTGCTGGGTGGGTCGCGATCGGTTTCGGAGGAGGCAGGTGAATGGTGTTCCGTGGCTAAAATTTCCTTTGGAGGTTTAATGAGCGAGTCCAAGGTTAGGCGGGGATTGCTTCGATTCAAGTGATCGCCGCGATGGGGTAAATAGGGCGCCGACCGATCACCGTGGCGGTGTGTGCTACCCCGATCTTTCCCTGAATAGGTGTAACGCCCTTCATTCTTCCCTGCCCCTCCATAGTGGTTCCTGGCGGCTCTTTCATCCTTCCGAATGGTCCAGCTTGAGGCTCTTCTTGTCGTATCATAATGCTCTCCTGGGCGCTTCAGGTCGGCGAAGGTCGCTTCTGATCTCACAAAATCGTCGACCCTAGTCATCATCTCTTCTACGGTTTTAGGGATCGTATCGGCGAACCGCTTGGCTAACTCGGGACATTTACACCCGTCCATAAACGAAGAGATTCTCATGATCTCCGGAGCTCCCTGTATGAATCCTGTCTCTGTGGTCCACCTTTCTTTGAATTCCGGCAGCGATTCGTTAGCCTTCCTTACTATTTTGGTGATCTCGGTAGGGTCCTTGACACAAGCTTTGTGCATGGAGAAACGAGTCTCAAACTGATCCTAAAGCTGCCCATTCGCCTATGCTCCCGGTGAGAGTCCATCAAACCATCCCCGCCTTTCCGGCCCAAAGTTTGCTGAAACATTCGGCACCACACGGGCATTGGCCATTCTCCATGCCCTGCGGCCCCTGTGAACCTGTTGAGATGATCTTGAGGATCCGTTGACCCGTCGTATAGCTTGATGTGGGTGGGCATCTTGTGTTCCGAAGCGGAGAACTCGATGATTCGCCATGAATGGAGATTTCGAGACTTCCTTGAAGGGCTTTGCCGTGTCTTCGCCTTTCACTTTACTCCCCGTGACTATTTCTTTCTTATCCGCCGCTCGCCTTTGTCAAGAGTCGCTTCATCTTCAAAATCCAATCGTATTGGCTCAACAGGTTCCTCCGGTTGTGCTCTTTTATCATAGACTTGAGAGCCGTTACATACCCTTCTAACTGCTCTCTCGTCAATGGTGTGGAACTTCCTTCTACCCTTCCTAAGCTTCAGGTGGTGTCGAACCCGTCATTCTATAGCTCTAGTAGATTGAATGCGAGTCCCACGGATGGCGCCAATGTCGAAGTATTTTTTTGTGGGTTGTCACATTTATCTTTCAGCCTTAGGAATAAGCCTTCTAGATACCTGCTAAGATGAACAACGCGTTAGTCTCGCCTCGGTGTTATCCTGTGACCGCATCTACAGAAGAGTAAGTATGTGTTTTACCGAAAGGTATAGTATAAATGTGTGTGTGAGAAAAATGATACCTTTGTCTCCAACTACTGTATGCGATTTATACTACCGATGTCACTATCTGGTCCCTCGACCGTGTACTTTATGGGACCACCTGGCGCCGTCGACGACACTGTCCCCCGACACGTCTCGTGTACTTTCTCGACATTCGGAGAATGAGACGAATTGCGTCCCGTGCAAGGTGCCAAAGGTACTGCCGTCAACTCGCCTTCGGCGTAGCCGGAGTGTCTATCGGAGAGCCTTTCGGTAATGTTCCAGGTCTTTCGGTCGCTGACCGAAGGACCATATACGTCGTCAATACTTGCAACCAACTTACTCACATAATGTAGTGATTCATATTCCTACGACTTAACTTTCAAAAAAATGGCAAAATCACATTTCATTTTCTTAAATCTCTCAAAAAATGACTATGAATGTACATTCCTAACTCAGTAACTCACCTCCTAAAACGTCTGTGATGTTTATACATGTTTCGGATGGTTTTAACCGATCTTTAACGTCACTCAAGATAACTTTCAGATAAACGTTTACCATCCTTCGCTAGTAGAAGTTCTACATGAGAATTGAGATACAACTTATTGGTGTTATTCATTTTATAGTGATTGTTTTAGAGCAAATTCTTGGAACGGACAAAGCTATTAAGGGGGTGCTTTTTTAGACAAGAATTTTTTTTCTCAAACTAGACATGGACTACTTTGGGTCTGGGCTACTATAGTTAAAATCATGACACGTTTTCAATTATAAAAGTACATCATGTACAAGTGTGTAAGACTTGTCCCCTACAAATACTTTGAGCTACTACTATTTTGTTGGGGCGACCCGATTTTTGTCTTTTAGTAAAAAAAGCCATTCAAAATTTCACTAAAAGACAAAAATCGGGTCGCCCCGCCAATACAATAGTAGCCCAAAGTACTGGTATGAGACAAGTCTTACACATAGCTATAGCTTACACACTTGTACTTGATTTACTTTTATAAGTGGACGCGTGTCATAATTTTACTATGATAGCCTAGACACAAAATAGGCAATGTCTAATTTGAGAAGAAAAAAAAAATCCCGCCTAAATAAGATACCCCGTCGGGCTACATGTCCGTTTAAGGAATTGCCTCATTGTTTTATCTATCATGTCATCACGTTTATGACCAAATTCTGTATTTTGGATTGAACCTTTATATTGATAACTGATTTATACAGTATAATCTTTCTACAGACGCAAGGAACACCTTTTTATACTATATTTAGACAACTAATTTATACTGTAGCTGCGTTATTGCGTATAATTGAATATTGCAAACAATTACAAGTAACAAAACTTCACAAGCAAAAGGAAATGTACGTCGTTCACTCACTGATGGATTTAAAAATTTCTGTGAAATGATATGCACGGGAAACTAGAGTATACATTTTTTTTACTTTGCCAATTTTCACAGATTACATCTATGTCAGAAAAGTTAGGACATCTACATCCCTCCGTTAATAACCGTTCGATATTATACATCATAGAGACGAACGATGCTAACTATTCCCTGTTATATGCAACACGTGCTTGTCACTGAAGGGTGTTTTGGTCTTTTTCTTAGTCTCAAAACACACTTCACGTGACAAGCACGTGTAGCAGATGATGGGAAAAAGTTAGATATCTTAAGTTTTTTTGACAAGAATGTAATTTGTAAAATGGCAAACCATATAGATGTATTTTAGAGTTTACTTAATGTTAACTTCTTTAGAAAAAGTTTTAAACTTTAGTTACACTATTAATTGTGCTAACTCAAGGAGTCAAGGTTATGCAAATTCGAAAATTGTAATATGTTTCAGTTGATAAAACTATCTTATGAACAGGAAATATTATTATGAGTAAATTACATAAATGTTCCTTGTGGTTTGGAAAAAAAATTTACCTACCGTCCCTCAAACTTAGAAGTTGCATAAATCGTCCCTATCGCTGTCAAAGAATAGCATGAATGATCCTTTTGAAGCATAAAACTTGCAAAAAAGTTGCATAAATCATCCATGTGGTTTGGAAAAAATTTCACCTACCATCCCTCAAAAGGACCTTTGGCAGGGATAGGGACGATTTATGCAACTTTTAAGTTTAAAGGACGTTACGTGAAATTTTCGCCAAACTACAAAGACCATTTATGTAATTTACTCTATTATTATTTGATTAGACATGAAAGTAAGCCCAGTGTGTTGATCCAATATATTTGCTCAATAAGGTTGAAAATGGGCTATACACGAGCTAGCAACATATCTCGTAATCTCGTATAGTGACTGATGAGCATATAGGAATTTTTGTTTTCTGGACAGGTTCAGAAAACAACATTAGCAACCTATAAATAAGTAGTAATTATAAGAAAATAATCGCAACCTGGTGTTTAATATCGCCGTGCGATCATAGTTGTAAAATGTTAATTACACATGCCGTTAATCAATGACTTCGTTATCATCTATTAAACTCAGCGATTGAGGAGTATTATGACAGAGCTAGGCTTCCTTCACCCAATTAGAACAAGAGTGACACACTTTTTTTTTTCTTTTTCTTAATCATTTTTGTAATGACCTTCACTTTCTTGAATGAGTTATATATATGATCCTAGAGTAATTAGATTTATTACCTAGGAAGGTGTTAATTAAGGTCCCTAAATGGCTCGAGTATTTATTTGTATGTTGTGAAACTGTGGTACTGTGTAAGGTTTTACGTACTTGGAGACTCGGAAGGCATGTACCTTGCACCACGATGTATGAAGTTGTGAACAACATTACAACAATTTAGAATTATAATTTTATGCAAAGTTAGATTAATGTGAAATGGTGAGAAGCAAAATTGTAAAGGCGTGAATTACAATAAATTTTGTAGTTTAGTCTGTTCTGATAATAACGAAACTAATATCTATGCATCAAATCCATATTACAGCTATTTCTTAGAAAAATTATACTAATCACTTAGCTTGTCTTCATCCAAATTCTTAAAACTGATTACATGTATTAAATCATTTTTTCGGTTCACCACTCAGCTAGATTGTGTGGGCTCAGAAGTGTTTGATTTGAGCTTTTAATGGGTTACGTCTCAAGTGTTATAAATCATTTTCAGATTTGTTTGAATAATTTGGTTTCTTATGGGCTGATATAGCGTGTCGCAATATATATGATGTTGTTTAATGACATCGCATTATGTAACCCTTTTGCATTAATGCATCGGGTGATTGCCTTTAGTAGCATTGTGTTTGGTGGATTTGAATATCGGGATTTTAGCTTAATAATAACAGGCTCCGAGACCGGGCTTGGACATGGCAGGTGGGCTGGGCTCAAAAATAGCAGCCTAAATGACATACATGCTGCCGTTTTGTGATTGTAAACTATATATATATAGTATTGTGTTTTGATTTTCATTTTCTTTCATGTTTGGTGCATAGTTGTTGTAAGTTGGTCTTGGTGTCGTAAGTGTGGCGTCATAAGTGTAGAGCCACTTGCTAATAGTGTAATGGTATTGATCGTACAACGGAATGCACCTAATGATCAGAACCTACGTGAATCGTAGATTTGGATACTTCTAGAAAGCTTGTTATGACCTGAAATAAGACAACGAAGCCGCTACCTTAGTTGGAGCGCAACAATAAACCTTGTGAACCGGATCCAGTGTGAGAATAAGTCATCGGATTATCAGATGAATGTATTTAGAGAGATAAATAAAATATGAGAGAGAATACACCTGAGTAATGAAAATGATGTTCGTATTTATAGACAAGTCCTAAAAAAGTTCTAAGCTATGGCACATGTCTCTGTCGGATTGATTAGAGGGGAGCACATTCATGCTGGCCAATAGGAAGGCTCCGAGTGCAGGTTGCGATGTCCTTCCCTTGTTTGAAGAAAATGTGTCCATGTGCAGTTATCGCGGATACGGGAATATAAAAAACCCGTCACCTGTGATAGGGTCCACGCAAAATTTCATGTTTGGCTTTTAGTTCGGAGCCTAAGTCTCTTCAGAGGCTAAAGCTCCTCAAAGGGTAAGGCTCCATGAGATAAGCTTATTTGTGTATTGACGGATTCTCTTACGATAGCCTAGTAGGCTTTACGCCAATAATCATGTTTGAGCGCTATATGTGTCCTGCACAGAGGCTAGGCTCCAACCATAGTTGGGGTACACCATGAAGCGTGATATAACATGCATTTATAACGTTACCATGGTGTCTAATAAATGTGCTATGGTAAGTGTTTGGTTTGAGCTTTTAATAAGTTACATTTCAAGTGTCAAGGTCTTGGTCGTGATCGTTTTATAAAACCCAGCCCTGTTTTTTACTAGGTGATTGCCTTTATTAGTATTTGCGTTTGGTGGATTTGAAGATCGAGATTTTAGCTTAATGTGTCTTGATTTTCACTTTCTCGATAGTTTGGTCCATAGTTGTTGTAAAACGAGTTGAGTAAGCCTCGCACGTTGTTACGGGTTTACAAAATTCTCGTAAATTATTATTAATTATTTGTACGTTCCTTGTTCAATCTAATTTTTCATTGATAAATCTAAGATATACTTGCATTAAATATTTTGTATAGAACAAACTTAAATAAAAGTAAAAATAATCGAACTTTTAAAGTACTATTTATCAAAAATTAGATTTCACGTTGATCTCTTCTTTCATTTGTCAATCACATACAACTTTATTATTTATATTAATTTTTTTATTAAATTTTACGTTATCTTTTATATAATAAAAAAATTACATTATTTCAGAGTAATTTTGTCAATTCATTCTTATTGAAAAAAAAAATTAGGCCAATAGAAGAGCTAGATTTTGCCACGTAAGCAAAATCGTGTGATGTGATTAGTTAATAAAAGTCAAAATTGAATTGATTTTGGTCAATCTTTAATTAATTTGATGAAAAAATTTGGTTGAAAAGAAAAATACATAAAAATATAGGTGTCGAATTTGTGAAAACAAAAACTTAAAAAAGAGGGGGTAATTAATAACACTTTCGTGATTAAATTTTTAAAAATTGTATAGAGTTAAATGTAATATTATAAGTTTTCATGTTTTTTTAATAACTTTGGAAATTAAACAAATACTTCTTTATACTTTATACCCCTTATACTTTATAACTTAAAAATACAATATATATGTTGTTTTAAAACTCCAACATATAAATATACATAAGATTATAGATATCATTTTTTTACTATATATGTTTACTAATGACTCATTTATTTAATATTAAAAGTATGACAAATGTGGACACGAATTTGAATATTAAATACGGCTAAATTATTGAAAACAGGAATATAATTATCAAATTGTAAGTACGAGCTACTGTAATATAATGAAAAAAAAACGTGATTGTATTTATAACAACTACTCATGTAATTTTTATTTATTTAAATAAGGATATGTAGAAAAACATTATTAAAAAACTTTAAGGACTATATTTTAACTTTATTAACGTTTATTATGTGTAACTAAACTCATATCTTATGTATATCATAATATCAATAGTGAAACTTAAATAGAAACATCATCTATATCAGATAAATATAGTTGAATCTTGAGTTATCTAACAAATATTTTTTTATAAATTTTGATTATAAAGTTCTAATGGATATTGAAAAACCCATGCATAAGTATATAATTATATGTAATTACTTTTAAAAACACAATATTCAGCATTGATATAAAATAATTTTTTTTTATCAAAACCCTTTGCGTGCTAAGTTATTATAACTAGTTTAAGAGAATGTAATTTTAGATGAAAAAAGTTATAAATTGGGTTTTGAATGCAATTGTCAATTAGCAATTAAGAAAATAGGAATGAAGTTGGGCTTAGTTATGTATGGGCTAAAGAGTAAAGACGATGTCATATGAGCATGGAACATGTGAAACTTTAATCTTCCAAAAGGTGTGACATATTCACATGTCACATGCAAGAACCGAACCTTACTATCTTAGACCAGTAGTAGTGGCCTAGTGGGCTTGAGTGTGTGTGGGTGAGCCCTCACCTCACAAGTGAGACCCAAAACACATGCATATAGGGTTGAGCGAAAAAACCGAAAAGACCGAATAAATCGAAAACCGAAACTGAACCGAACCGAAAATATCTGAATCGAACCGAATTTGCTAAAACCGAACCGAACCGAACTACTAATTCGGTTCTCGGTTTGGATATGGGTTTGGCAGTTTGAACCGAAAACCGAATTCATATAAATATATATATATTTTTATATATTTATATATATATTTATATATTTTTATGTATATTTATATATAAATAAATACTATTAAAAGGTTATCATAATATAATAAAACACTTTTTATGCTTAAAATATATTTTTTTGCTAAATTTAATTTTTTTTTTCTAAATAGTGAAATTCGGGTTATTCGGGTTAACCCAAGAATCGAACCGAATTAGAGTTCAACCGAACCGAACCAAAAACCGAATTTCAATTTGGTTTGGTTCGGTTCTCGGGTTGACATAATTTTTTTTTTAACCGAATTAACTGAACAACCAGATAACCAAACCGGTTAACACCCCTACATGCATCACCTCACGAGTGAGAAGGCAAAACAAAAAAAACGAAAGCAAAGGTAAGACTCGTCTCTCGGCAACCGTGCATCACTTTTGTTTTGTTTTTTTTTTCATATATTTTTTTTAGTTTGTATTTTAATGAAATGTGAGAAGGAGAAGATGACCACTTCAGGTGAAACGTGATAAGGAAAGTGAGAGGAGAAAAAAAAAGTTAAGATGACGCTGATGTATAAAATGAGGGGAAAGTGACCATTACCTTTAGCCTTAGACCACTTATGTGAAACCGGAAGAAATATGTTGGTTGAGTTGAAGATAGTTAACGGCTACATATCTTAACTACATTATAATGTATTTAGATCATTCCTAAAAAGGAATTGTTAAAAAAAATAAGCCTACACACTTACTATAAAAGAAAGACTTATAATTCAATACATCACATTAAATTAAATATAGTTTTCAAAGCCCATTATTAAAAACGTGTAACCGCTAAAAATCATTATTATGAATAATGATTATTAAAAACATATAACCGCATATACTATATAAATACACAAAAATCATTTCACATTTCTCACACACACACATATAAAACATCAACAGTAAGGCCGAGTGTATTAATTTAAAATACATAGCTCACCGGAAATTAAAATACATAAAATATTGTTATAAAAAACATATAAATCAAAAACATTTGTTCGCCATAAAATTTAGTCACAGAGTACCCGTCGTCGCATTCCGCAGATACCTTGCTAGTGTATTATACACACTAATCATTATACTTGCTTTATCAAACGGCGTTGTCTGTACCGTTAATGCATATATATCTAATTTAAGGGTCTTGGTGTCGTGTGATGTCATAACTATAGAGCCACTTGCTAATAGTGTAAACGAGCGGGTGATCCCGCGCGTTGCTGCGGAAGTGTTGTGGTCCCGTATTTTTTACGTAGCGGTCCTTTAAAGTTTAATTGTATTACATCGTTAGTCCTCGAAGGACCTAGTTTGCAAAGACGATTAAACCTTAGAGACTATTTTCGTTAAATGGCAATACATACTAATTAATGTTACAAAGGACTTAGTTTGCAAGGACAACTAAACCTTAGGGACTATTTTTGTCAAATTGCTATAGATAGTAATATACTAATTAATGCTACAAAGGACTGAGTTTGCAATGATAGCTAAACCTTAGGGACTATTTTTGCCATTTGAAAATAGATAGCAATTAATGCTATGTTTTGCAAAACTTGGCTCCTGCCTTTTAATATATATATAGAATGTTACATTGTATTAGCTTAGAGTCGAGATAATTTTAGCTTCTTGATAGTTTTTCTTATTTAAATAACATATATTCGCCTTTTAAAGCAAATAACTAGCAATATGTATGTTGTGGAGCCGTCGAGAATCCGTCACAAAATCCCGTCAAAACTTAATTAGTAACATTACGGATGAATGTATGTGTATACGAAATAGATCACCTATAGGGATGTGTATACAATTAATGGAAGATTGGAGATCGTATTACACGTTATAATCTTAAAGTTTAAAGACCGTATACGAATGTGTATACGATAAGTTGTGATTCTTCAAATTGAAGAAACCTCACCTTCTAAATTTTAATGATTTAAGATCATTTGAGGACAAAAGATTTTTTATAGGATCAATCTCCACCTTTCATTTTTATTTGATCTAATGAATGAGATTAATCCCAACAATTTAAAAAACCACGTTCATCATTTTTTTTATTCAAATATTAATATCTTTCAAACCGTTAATCGTTAAGCGAAAATAAATATATCATTGCGACGAGCATTTAACTATCTTTCTATAGATAGACACTTTGATATACTTTCGATAATTTTTTTTTTCTTATTTTTCACGTTTTTTTTTTAAGTTTTTTCGTTTTTTTTACGTTAATGAAATTTGCATTAAAAAATCATATATGATAAAACACTAATTTGAATATCACATGTGATATTAGTGTTAAATGATATATGATATTAATATCACATGTGATATTAGTGTAAAATCACATATGATATACATGTGATATCACATATGATATTACATATCATATATGATTTAACACTGATATCACATGTGATATTCAATTTAGTGTTTAATCATATACGATTTTTTTCATCCAAATTTCAGTAACGTAAAAAAAACGAAAAAAAGATGAAAAAAACGTGAAAAAACTAATTTTTTTTCCGAAAGTATATCAAAATGCCCGTCTATAGAAAGATAATTAAATGCTCGTCGCGATGGTGTAAATATTTTCGCTTAACGATTAACGGTTTAAGATATATTTAAATTATAAAAAATAGGTGAAATAATAAAATGCTTTTAATCTCAGCCATTGATTTTTTTTAAATGAAAGGCGGAGATGAGTCCCTTGATATGTGAAAAAAGTTTGGTATGTAAAATAACTCTCCTCAATTTTAATACATCTAAATTTTAATTATATGCGAAAAAAGTTTGGTATGTAAAATAACTCTCCTCAATTTTAATACATCTAAATTTTAATTATATGCGCACACAAATATGTATATTATCTGATTTTAATAATACAAATTAAAATTTCTATTTAAACTTTAATTAAAATTTTAAAATTATATGTATTAAACTTTAATTAAAATTATATGTATTAAATTATATGGTATATTATATGTATTTTAAAATTATATGGTAAGTAGGAGATTGTGTTTGGTAGTGATTCGAATGAAGAAGAGTGATAGCGTTGGTGCTGATAGTTGTACTGTTAGTGTATTTGTCTGGGAAGCGTTTTGATGTGTAGTCAAAGTAGTGGTAAATCTTGTGTTTTGGAAGTGATTTCTTAAAGCAGTCGTTGCATATTTAAGAAGAATAGTCGTTTTTACAGTTGTTGAATATATTGACTGAAAAAGAGTGATAGTTGTTGTCAGTTTATGTTACTGAATTCTGAATTATAGATTTCACTAGCAAGGTAACTAACGGTTTTTGTGCTTTTTGTGCTTTTTGTGTTTTTTGTTATGATAGTGCTTAAGTATATTAATGTAGATATTATATTGCTTTTAAATAAGCTGTTAGTTTTGATTGGATGTGTTGTTGTTTCAGTTTAGTCTTTTGTAGTATCATCTGTGATATTGTCACTGGTGATATATTTGATGCATAGTATCACCAGTGATATTTTAAGACAATTTTTGAAGTTATTGTGTTATGCTTTTTGACTTTGTGTTTTATCACCTTCTTTACAGCTTCTAGTGGCTTGAAAACTCTTTCATCTTTTATTCATCAGGATTTCATTGATACTCCTGGTGGATCGGTTTTTTGGGTTCCTAGAGTTGTTGCTAGTATGCTACCAGTTTTGTTTAGTGTTTACGATTCTGTTGAGGATTGCATTAGTATGTACATGAGATATGCTTCAGAGGCAGGATTTGGTATTAGAAAGTCTACTCAGAAAAGATTAAGGGATGGATTTGTAAAAGAGAAGTATTTAGTTTGCAATAGGGAAGGGTGCCCAAAGAAAATTCGTTTGAATACGTTAGCTCCTAAGAAAGGTGACAAACAAGTGAGGACTTCGAACTTTAGAATTACTGGTTGCAAAGCACGTGCAGTTTTTCATATGATTCCTGGTACTAGAAAATATAGGCTTACTACATTCGATGTGGAACATAATCATGAACTAGATCGTGTTGAGTATAAGCATTTGTCCAAAAGTGAGAGGAAGCTAACATACACTGAGCAGCTCTTTATAATCAAAGTTTTGAATTATAATCTTGGGGCGACTAGAGCTCACAGTTTTTATACCGGCTTGAAAGGGTCCTCAACACTTGTTCATGGTACAGAGACTGAGTTTAACAGTCTAGTTCGTGGTATAAACTGTTTCATGGGAGATAGTGATGCACATATGCTTATTAACCGTATGGAAGATCGAAATAAATTTACGTCAGACTTCTCTTTTGATTATCTTGTTGAGAATGCTGTGCTTATTGGACTCTTTTGGGCTGATCAAGTTGCTAAATTGAATTACAAAGAGTTTGGCGATATCGTCTCATTTGATGCCACATACAAAACTAACAAGTATGTTTTTGAACCTTTTTTTAATATCTCTTGTGATATTTGCATTTGCTTTTTCTACATTTTATATATATTATCACCTGAGATACTTCTTTTTTCAGATACCGATGGTTTTCGCCTTTTATCAAGAATAAATAATCACAGGAGATCTGTGACTGTTGGTTCTGGTCTTCTTAAAAATGAAACTACTGAATCTTATGTATGGTTACTGCAAGCATTCAAGAAAGCATCTGTTCGTTCTCCAAATATCATCGTTACTGATCAAGATGGTGCAATGCGGAAGGCTATAGCTGAAGTTCTTCCTGATTCAAAGCACAGGCTTTGTATGTGGCATATCATGCAAAAGCTTCCATCTAAGGTATCTCTTTGTGATATTTTGCATCTTTTATCTCCTGTGATATTTGCATCTTTTATCTCCTGTGATATTTGCATCTTTTTGGATTGTATCACTTGTGATACTTTTTGTATCCCTTGTGGCACTTTATTGTTTTTTTCATTCTATCACTTGTGATACGTTTGTTGCTTTTTGCATTTGCTGTGTAATTTGATCCGTGCTAAACCGTCAAGTTATCTCACACAAGCTAGCCACTTGTGAATGGCCAACCGTAAGAAACTTAAAACAGTTCAGACACCAATGCAATGAAGTCCAGGAGAGTATAGTGTTTCCCCAGGTCGTTATGTCCCAACGAGCTGTGCGAGAATAATCAAACGAATAGTGATCGAGAGAATTTGAACGGGAAAGGATTGTGATTGATTATACCTAAAGAAAAAGTATACAAATTACAGAGCTTAAATGCAAATTAAAGAAAATTAAAAAGATAAACTATATTAAATAAACGCTATCACTATTTGCAAAATGATGTTTTTGATTTTTCTTTTATAAAATTTAAATTAAAAACTACGTGACGTGCAAAAGAAAATGTGAAACTGAAGCAATATAAATCCTAAAAATATGAAAATGAAATTTTTACAATTCTAATGATAAGAGAAAATTTTTAGAAAAAGAAAATTATTTATAAAACTATTTATTTAATTATTATTAATTAAAAACTATTTTTACTTATTAAATAATACCCTAAAATACAAGAAAATATGAAATAAAGCTAGAAAAATGAAATTATGACTTAGAAAAATCTAAAATAACTAAAGAGAATTTTCAAAACTAATTTTGTATTTTTCTGATTATTTTTCTATTTTTTATGAATTAAAAACTATTTAAAACTAATTAAATTGCTAAAAATTACAAATTAAACTATGAAAAATCTGGAAAAATATTTTTTTAACTTTTTATATTTATCTTAACCTAGTAAAAATGAAAAATTATTTTTTTGAAGTTTTTCTGATTTAATTGTATTAAATGCTAATTAAAAAGGCCTAAAAACTGTTTTAAATGAATAAAAATAGCAAACTGACCTAGAAAAATATGAAAAATTCAGGAAAAGTCTAAATTAATATTATGAATCTAGGAAAAATATAAAAACAGTGGCTTGTGTGTAGGATATTGAAACTGCAATGCAAAGTGCTTAAGAATAAGCACTTGGAATAAGCAATTGAACACCAAAGACCACCAACTGACATGAAGATATAGTATACTAAAAGTACTCAAAATGAACTAAATACAACTGCTCTATACCACTGAATTGCAAACTACAAAGATTTGAATGAATTGGCTTTAGTGCAAAAAACAGATTTAGGCAACTACTTTGGAGATTGAAAATAAGCTACTCAAATAAGCTAAACTCTAAACCAAAAGTTGGAACCTAAACTAGACCTGGCTAACTACTAATAAACCAAGAATGAGACCCAGATAAGCTAAACTGAGCTTGTGACAAGCCCTGCAAGACCCTGCAGACTCAGCCTGTGCACATGGGCACTTTCCAAAAATGAGACCAAATTGACAAGCTGTTTTGAGGCTTGTAGAAAATTACTAAAATTCAATTAAAATGATATTAAGACACTAGACCAACTGAAGTTATAAAACCCCAAGTTTTACTTGAATTGACCCAAAATTGAATTCATGAAAAATCCATAAAGATCTAGAAAACTGGTTTTTACAACTTTGACTTTTGGACAGTTTTGCAAAGTTTGACTAATGTGAGATTTGAGCTTAATTTATGAATTGATTATGATAAGCTAAGATGAAATAGAACTGAGATAAGCTAGGTCCACTAATACTAAAGCCTTAATGCAAGTTATGCTCAATCCTTACAGAACAGATATGAATAAAGGACAGATTCAAAGTGATTTTGACTTTTAAGGTTCTAAGATGCACTTGAATGACCAAAGTGACTCTTTCTCACCTCAGTAAGACTAGAACAACTAATGCTAACCACTGTACTATCCTTAATCTCAGTTTAACCCTATGATCCAAACACTATTTAACTAACTGATTTGAACTTTTAAACTAAGCCATTATGATTTAGTTCATTCCACTACTTAAACTAAATCTAGTATCCTAATTACCACTAATTAAACATGTCTAAACTATTTAATGACCACAGATTCAAATATAAGCACAATATGCAAACTTAGTTAAAAATGAAAATGAGAATAACACTCACAAGTGTCCAGCTTATATTGCAGCTTAAACCAAACCCAATACCACTATTCTAAGCCATTTCCAGCCCATTCCAAGCTCAAGAACAACCAATAACCATTTCCAAGTCCATTTGAGCTTCAGTTGACTTTTGTTGACCGAATTCTAATTTTGATTGAAACTGTTTTCCAAGCTTACCAAAAGCTATAATAAGCTTAAGTAAGCTTGTTTGAATTGAAATGAAGCTACTTGGAGCTTTGAGTTTAAGATATTGAAACTGAATTTCTTAACAGTATGAATGAAAACATGAAACTTGAATGAACTTTGATTTAATACTTGAAAATGAGTTACAATGACTAAGTAGCTTAGGTTTAATACAATAGAGCTTAGGATTACATTTTAAAACACTAATTGAGATAATTTTATAAAAAACGACATACAAGGAAATTAAAAACTAACTACTGCCCACTCTCTTGCTTCTCTTCTTCTCTTTTATACACCAAATGTCTTCCACGTGTCCTCTGAGTGAATCCCACTTGTAATTTCAACCATTGGATGGCTTGAGATAATCTTGGCCGTTTGATTGATTTTTTGGCCCAAAAGATGGTTTTAGCAGTTGGGGTTGAGTGCAAGGAAAGGAAGCATTAAATGCTTCTTGAGTTTGGTGGAGGTGGAGTGATAAGGGGAGGAGTTTGTGAAATGGAGGTGGGGGGGGGGGGGTTGAGTGTTGCAGTCATGGTGGGTGAAGGAGAAGAAAAAGAGAGGGAAAGCAGTTGGGTTGGGGTTGACTTGGGGTATTAATAAGGCAGGGGTCAAACAGGGGGTTCAATGGTTTGGCAGGGTCCAAAGAGTTTTGGCAGGGGCTCAAAAAGGTCCAAAGGGTCATGGCTTGTATTAAATAACAAGGACCAATATGCAATTCTTGATATTTGAGGGACCAAAGCTGCCAATTTCTCAAAGTTGTTCCAAGGGACCAAAAGTGACAAGTTTCAATAGTACAAGGACCAAAATGGACATTTTCAAACTTCCAAGGACTATTTTTGCCAAATTTGAAACTTAAAGGACCAAACTTGTAATTTCTCAAAACTTTTGACATTTTTCACCAAAGGACTAATTATGACAAGTTATGATTTTAAAAGGACCTTTGGTGACTTTTCTTTTGAAATAAGTGCTCAGGGACTATTTCTGACAACTTTTGAAACTGGGGGACTGAAACTGCCAATTATGCAAACTTAGCTCATTTTTCATCTGATTTTAAACATTTTGCATCTGAAACATATAAAATGCAATTTTGAGATATTTTCAGTATTTTGATGCATTTTTGAGCATTTTTAAACGTTTTGCAGTTCAGATTTAACCAAAAATGATGAGTATTTACACACTCATCAATCCCCCACACTAAACTATTGCTAGTCCCTAGCAATCTTTTGAGAAAAACTTAATGGATTTGAATCTCTTTACCAAAAGCCATTACTTCTGGAATAGCCAAATGTTTCAGTTCAAATAAGAACCATGGTACACCGATAACCATGTGATTTTGAGCAAACCACCAGCTTCCAACGGATTTGATTTGTCTTTACCAGAAGCCGTTTGCTTCTGGACTAGCCAACTCTTAGATAAATTATCAATATTATCTTTGGTGAGCTGATTACCAATTATGGTTTTTCCATTGCCTTTACCACAAGCCATAAACTTGCGGGCTAGCCAACTCTTCACTTTTAAGGATATGGTGAGTTGAATACCATACAATTTTGGGCAAATTGCAAGCCGTCAACGGATTTGAGATATCTTTACCAAGAGCCGTTTGCTCCTGGATTAGCCAATCCTTTTGTTTATAAGACATGGCGATGATAATCCGTAAGCTGAGTAAGTGTAGAACACTTACTCCAAAAAAATTTTGGCCAAAAATGGGGGAATTAGGCGGTATAATTACATGATAAAATTTGTGAGAATTCCCCCCCACACTAGAAATGAATATTGCCCTCAATATTCAAAGTACCGGCGGTTATGCCGAAACATAGAACGTAAAAGGGAAATACTACGGCCATTATTTAGCAAGAAGATTTTTTTTTATACAACAGCGGGGGGCAACTCCCCCACACTAGGGTGGTAGAAAGTAGAAAGAAGTCAGAAATATGGGTGGAAACCCATATAGTGTGCTATTGTTTTTGATTCCTGAGTCGCTAGCTTGACTCGATCCCCGCATTCATTGGTTCATGGGGAAAGTTTGTAGATCCGGGACAACCACAGGAGGAATGTCCTCTCCAAAATAATGCTTCAACCGATGACCATTCACTTTAAAGTTTGGACCATCGGGTTGAGATAACTCAATGGTTCCATATGGAAATACTTTAGTGATGGTGAATGGTCCAGACCAGCGGGATTTTAGTTTTCCCGAGAAAATCTTCAATCTTGAGTTGAAAAGAAGGACTCGATCACCGACGTTGAAAACGCGGTTCTTGATTTTAGAGTCATGAATCTTCTTTGTCTTTTGTTTGTAGATCAAAGAGTTCTCGTATGCTTGATCACGGAGTTCATTTAATTCATTCATTTGAACTTTCCGGTGATCACCACCTGTCTGAATATCGAAGTTGGCATGTTTCAAGGCCCAGTATGCCTTGTGCTCAAGCTCAACCGGCAGATGACATGCCTTTCCGTACACTAGCTTGTATGGAGTACACCTGATGGGTGTTTTATAAGCTGTACGGAAGGCCCAGAGCGCGTCATCTAGCTTATCCGACCAAGAGGCACGGTTTTCGCCTACTGTCCTTTCAAGAATTCTTTTAATCCCTCGGTTGGAAACTTCCACTTGCCCACTTGTTGGGGGTGGTACGCAAGTAGAGAGACGGTGAGTTACACCATACTTTTGCATGACTCTATCAAACTGGTCATTGCAGAAATGAGTACCACGATCACTGATTATGGCTCGTGGAGTTCCAAACCTAGCAAAAAGAGATTTTAAGAATTTCACAACAACTCGGGCATCGTTGGTAGGCAAAGCTTTAGCTTCAACCCATTTTGACAAATAGTCAACGGCCACGAGTATGTATTTATTACCGCGAGACGAAGGAAATGGCCCCATAAAGTCAATGCCCAGATGTCAAAAATCTCACACACTTGAATGGCGTTTTGCATTTCATTTCTTTGTGAGATATTCCCGTGACGTTGACAAGCGTCACAGGTTTTGACAAATTCGTGGGCATCCTTGTAAATCGTGGGCCAATAGAATCCGGAATCAAACACCTTCTGGGCGGTGTAGTTGGGGCTATGATGTCCCCAAGTAGGTCCGAATGGCAAGCCTTGAGAATATCAATGGCTTCCTGACCATACACACATCGCCGGATGACTTGATCCGCGCAAATTTTGAATAAGTAGGGGTCGTCCCAGAAGTAATGTTTTACATCTTTAAAGAATTTGTTTTTCTGTTGGGACGACATCCCTTTCACCACAAAGTTACCCGCATGGTAATTTGCAAAGTCAGCAAACCATGGGGTAGAAGAGTCTCCACGAAAAGAAACCACATTGAGTGTTTCGAGAGGAAATGTTTCATTTATTTCCTTTTTCTCAAACACATCCTGGTGAGGGTTTTCTAGACGGGATAGATGATCAGCAGCTAGGTTCTCAGCTCCTTTTTTATCACGTATAATGATATCAAATTCTTGTAGGAGGAGAACCCAACGGAGCAATCTCGCCTTTGCATCTTGTTTTGCAAAGAGATATTTGAGAGCCGAGTGATCCGTATACACCACGCATTTGGTCAAGATTAGGTATGGCCGAAACTTTTCAAACGCATACACCACAGCTAATAATTCTTTTTCTGTAGTGGTGTAATGGGTTTGAGCTTCAGTCATAGTTTTACTCGCATAGTGGATAGGCTGAAAGTGCTTGGTTTTTCGTTGCCCCAAGACTGCACCGATAGCAAAATCACTTGCATCGCACATGAGCTCAAAGGGTAAATCCCGTCGGGGCAACTAGAATGGATGCTTCCGTAAGCTTTTTCTTTAATGTTTCAAAAGCTTCGATGCACTCAGGAGAGAAGATAAAAGGAGCATCTTTTTCAAGAAGATGGGTCATAGGCCGAGCGATTTTAGAAAAATCTTGTATGAATCTGCGATAAAACCCGGCATGACCTAGAAAACTCCTAATACCTTTGATTGTAGTAGGATGAGGTAATTTAGCAATAACATCAACTTTTGCTCTATCTACCTCAATCCCATTTTTGGAAATCTTATGGCCAAGGACTATGCCTTCTTTGACCATAAAGTGGCTTTTCTCCCAGTTTAGATAAAGATTGGTGTCTTCACACCGTTTTAGCATCTTGTCTAAATGGGAGAGACATGTCTGAAATGAGTCCCCAATGACCGAGAAGTCATCCATAAATACCTCCATTGTTTCCCCGATCATGTCGTGGAAAATTGCCATCATACATCGTTGGAACGTGCCAGGAGCGTTACATAGGCCAAAAGGCATACGTCTGTAGGCAAATGTTCCGTATGGGCAGGTGAATGTGGTTTTTCTTGATCCAGCGGATCAATGGGGATCTGAAAGTAACCCGAGAAACCATCAAGGAAACAATAGTACTCGCTCCCTGCTAATCTCTCAAGCATTTGGTCCATGAAGGGTAGAGGAAAATGGTCTTTACGGGTGGCTTCGTTTAACTTGCGATAGTCAATATACACACGCCATCCCGTAACCAATCGAGTTGGAATTAACTCGTTTTCTTCATTTGTGACAACAGTTATGCCACCCTTTTTTGGAACACAGTGAATTGGGCTAACCCAAGGACTATCAGAGATCGAGTAAATTAAACCGGCATCAAGAAGTTTGAGAACCTCTTGTTTGATAACCTCATGAATCTTAGGATTCACCCTTCTCTGATGTTGGATTGCTGGTTTGAAGTCATCCTCCATTAAGATTTTGTGAGTACAAAACTCAGGGTTGATACCTTAATGTCGGAGAGTTTCCAAGCAATTGCTTGCTTGTGTGACTTCAAGACCTTTATGAGAGCAGTTTCTCCTCCTCAGTTAAGTCTTTAGCAATTATGACGGGTAATTTATCATCACCCTCCAAGAATGCATACTGGAGATGAGGAGGTAGGTCCTTAAGTTCAACCTCAGGAAATTCTTCAGTAGATGTTTGTACTGATTTGATTTCCTCAATTGTGATCTCTTTCGAAGGGAGTGAAGGTAATGGATCTTCATTTAACAATTGCTCGAGATAAAGGATATCTCCTTCCGAATCATAAACACCATCAATTCCAGGCGGAATTGATTCATCACTAGCGAGAAACTCATCGATCTCTTCCAGAAAGAAGTCACCTCCTCAAACGGAGGAGAGAGGGGAAGAGTCGGCAATGATTGGTTTAGAAGATGTGGTGGAATCCCCACTCACAGAATTATGAAGATAACCAAGAAACTCTTGAGAGTACTCCTCTGAAGCAATATCAATTAAATCGACTCGATTAACTGATTCAGTATCATAATTTGAGGAGTACCTCGAAGTTTGATCAAGGTTAAAGGTAACAGCTTCATTACCCACACGTAACGTGATTTCTTGCTCAAATACATCAATAAGAGCACGACCCGTTCTTAGGAATCCTCTTCCAACAATGAGGGGAACCCGATGATCGGCATCGAAATCAACAACCACGAAGTCACCTGGAAAATGGAACTTTCCTACTTTCACAAATACATCCTTGGCGATGCCAAGAGGACGTGATATAGATCGATCTGCAAGCTCGAGAGTCATGCGGTAGGAATAAGTTCTGGAAGAGAAAGTTTCTTCCATAATGAATAAGGCATCAGATTGATGCTTGCACCAAGATCGGCAAGGGCAAAGCATTCAATCATTCCCCGAAAACACAAGGGAGAAGAAATTTTCCAGATCTCCTAGCTTCTGAAGCTTCTTTAACAGAACTGCCGAAAGTTCTCGTTCAAAGGGGTCTTAGCCATTTCAAACAGTTTTTCCTTATTGCTCAACATGTGTTTGAGAGTTGATGCAAACTTGGGCATCAGCATGATGGCATCCGCAAAGCTTATGTCAAAATGTAGCTCTTGGAAAATTTGAAAATTTTTTTCCATTTGATGACTGGCTTTTTCGCGGAGCTTTTGCTCATTTAAACGTGATGGGTAAGGAATAGAAGTTTTGGATTTGGGGTTTTCAACTGGAGGTTCAAAAACAACTCCAGGTTTTGTTTTGGGTTTCGGGACAACCTGAGGATGGACATTGCTGGTACCTCCGTTATTAGTAGGAAGTTCCTTGTCCTTTGTCGCCTCAGGTTCACTTTCCACTACCTTCGGGAGAGAAGAAGAAGAGGTAGTAGGAATAGCGGGTCCATGATATGAAGCACCACTTCTGGTTGTGATCGCCTTTGCATCGCCTCTGGATTAGCGATCGTGTTTCCAGGTAAAGTACCTGAGCCCGAGGGTCGATCATTTAAAGACTTCTTGATGTCTGAAATCTGGCTAACCAACAACCTATTCATTTCCTCTTGGGATTTCATGAATTGTTTCAACAGCTCATTAGATGATGGTCCAGTTGGAACAATGGCTTGATTTTGCACAGGAAAATTCTGGCCTCTATTATTTGGATTAGGGCCTTGATTTTGGAAATTTCCTTGATTATTGCCATGAAAATACCCTGGGTTGAAATTTCCCTGACCTTGGTTTCTATTGAAATTTCCTTGGTTTTGGAAATTTTGATTTTGATTTTGAAAACCGTTATATTGACTAAAATTACCTTGGTTTTGAAAACCTTAATTCATTCTATTCTGCTTTTGATTACGGTTTTGGTTTTGGTTGAAATCGGGTGGTCCAGGGTAGTGGTTAGGACGGTGGTTTGGGTCCATAGGAGCACGGTATTGGTTGCCTCCTGGATTAGAAATCCCGCCCACAACATTTGCTTCAAAAGGGTTACCATCGGTGGCCATACAGTTGTAATAGGCATGGGGGCCACCGCAAGTAACACAGACTTCCACTTTCTTAACTTCAGCAGAGGTGAAGATTGTGGAAAAGAGACTTTCTTTTGGTTGGAGAGAACCAAAGCTTGAATTGCTTCCGTGAGTTTGTCAATCTTAGCATCGGTGCTAGATTGACTCACCGGGTGATGAAGAAGAAGGACCAACACCGACTTGGGAAACAACCGGTTTGCTTCGGCAGGCGGACTTTAGACTTTTTTTCAATTATCGCTAAAGCTTCTTTTACAGTTTTGCTCAAGAAATTTCCTCCAGCGGAGGAATTGAGAGAATCTTGATCAGATTGACTCACTCCATTATAGAAAGTATCGAGTTGCATCAACTCGGAGAAACCGTGGTGAGGACATTTGCGGAGCAACTCCTTAAAACGATCCCACGATTCACTGAAGGATTCATCAAACTTTTGTGAACTTGATGATTTCATTTTAAGACTCGTGGTTTTGGAAGGTGGATAAACTCGTTCACAATTTTCACCGGTCTTCCCATGTTTTGATTGATTTAGGGGGTTGTTTTTCAAGCCAAATCCGGGCTTGCCCCTCAAGGGAAAATGGGAAGAGGAAGCTTGACAGATCTGTAGGGACATTTTTATATTTGATGGTAGATGCAATCTTGTTAAACCATCGAATATGAGCATGAGGATCATCCCGCTCAAAACCATAGAACTGACTTGAAGTTACAAGATTCAGAACCCGTTTTGAGCTCAAAATTGTCAGCCACAATGGCTGGGATAACAATAGCATCTCCATACCCGTCGATGGGTGCCTGGAGAAGCTCACATAGGACGTTCTTCCGCCATGATAGCGGAAGTAGTGTGAGCAGTACGGATCTCAGATCCGACCGATGGGGTGAAACACGGACACGCCTTCTTGAATCTTGACAAGCTCACGAAATGGGCTTACAGATCTAGAAGAGCGAAAAGATACACTAGAGTTAACTCTAAGGAATCTCAGAGTTAAGGAGAGGAATGGGAATTATGAAGGGGATTATGAAAATGGGGTAAGAAGAATATTTTTGAGTTTCTGGTTTTGACAAGTAGATATAACAACAAATCTAATTAAAAAAAAATCGAGGCAAAACAACAGTGAACATAAACCAATAATCACAAGATGAATGGCTTCTTTGAAAAAGGTACACCAATCACAAGGACACAAAGGCAAGTTTTAATCTTTGATTCGGGAACTTATTATGGTCGTATTCCCCGTTAGGTAGTACACGCCTTGGTTTGCGGTGGTAAATTTTTATGTTGTTATTATTAAACAAAGAAAACGACAAATCTTTTTGTATTTTTATCTTTGATATATATATAGAAACAAAAGGAAAATATTTTTGTGTTTTATACTTTTTTGGATGTTTTTGGGTTTTTGGATTTTTATATAAGAAAATATAGATATATATATATGGTATGAACAAGGAGTGAATATTCAAATCACTAATCTGCTAAACGAAGATAATTAGCACAGCCCCCAAGCGGCGCCAAAATTTGATTGGCTGCAAAACCGTCAAGTTATCTCACACAAGCTAGCCACTTGTGAATGGCCAACCGTAAGAAACTTAAAAGTCAGCACACCAATGCAATGAAGTCCAGGAGAGTATAGTGTTTCCCAGGTCGTTATGTCCCAACGAGTTGTGCGAGAATAATCAAACGAATAGTGATCGAGAGAATTTGAACGGGAAAGGATTGTGATTGATTATACCTAAAGAAAAAGTATACAAATTACAGGGCTTAAATGCAAATTAAAGAAAATTAAAAAGATAAACTATATTAAATAAACGCTATCACTATTTGCAAAATGATGTTTTTGATTTTTCTTTTATAAAATTTAAATTAAAACTACGTGACGCAAAAGAAAAGAAATGTGAAACTAAGCAATATAAATCCTAAAAATATGAAAATGACATTTTTACAATCCTAATGATAAGAGAAAATTTTTTGAAAAAGAAAATTATTTATAAAACTATTTATTTAATTATTATTAATTAAAAACTATTTTTACTTATTAAATAATACCCTAAAATACAAGAAAATATGAAATAAAGCTAGAAAAATGAAATTATGACTTATAAAAATCTAAAATAACTAAATAGAATTTTCAAAACTAATTTTGTATTTTTCTGATTATTTTTCTATTTTTATGAATTAAAAACTATTTAAAACTAATTAAATTGCTAAAAATTACAAATTAAACTATGAAAAATCTGGAAAAAATATTTTTTTGACTTTTTATATTTATCTTAACCTAGGAAAAATGAAAACTTATTTTTTTGAAGTTTTCTGATTTAATTGTATTAAATGCTAATTAAAAAGGCCTAAAAACTGTTTTAAATGAATAAAATAGCAAATGACCTAGAAAAATATGCAAAATTCAGGAAAAGTCTAAATTAATATTATGAATCTAGGAAAATATAAAAACAATGGCTTGTGTGTAGGATATTGAAACTGCAATGCAAAGTGCTTAAGAATAAGCACTTGGAATAAGCAATTGAACACCAAAGACCACCAACTGATTACAGAAGATATAGTATACTAAAATACTCAAATGAACTAAATAAAACTGCTCTATACCACTGAATTGCAAACTACAAAGATTTGAATGAATTGACTTTAGTGCTAAAAACAGATTTAGGCAACTACTTTGGAGATTGAAAATAAGCTACTCAAATAAGCTAAACTCTAAACCAAAAGTTGGAACCTAAACTAGACCTGGCTAACTACTAATAAACCAAGAATGAGGCCCAGATAAGCTAACCGAGCTTGTGACAAGCCCTGCAAGACCTGGCAGACTCACCCTCGTTGCACAGGCACTTTCCAAAAATGAGACCAAATTGACAAGCTGTTTTGAGGCTTGTAGAAAATTACTAAAATTCAATTAAAATGATATTAAGACACTAGACCAACTGAAGTTATAAAACCCCAAGTTTTACTTGAATTGACTCAAAATTGAATTCATGAAAAATCCATAAAGATCTAGAAAACTGTTTTTACAACTTTTGACTTTTGGACAGTTTTGCAAAGTTTGACTAATGTGAGATTTGAGCTTAATTTATGAATTGATTATGATAAGCTAAGATGAAATAGAACTGAGATAAGCTAGGTCCACTAATACTAAAGCCTTAATGCAAGTTATGCTCAATCCTTACACAACAGATATGAATAAAGGACAAATTCAAAGTGATTTTGACTTTTAAGGTTCTAAGATGCATTTGAATGACCAAAGTGACTTTTCTCACCTCAAGAAGACTAGAACAACTAATGCTAACCATCACTATCCTTAATCTCAGTTTAACCCTATGATCCAAACACTATTTAACTAACTGATTTGAACTTTTAAACTAAGCCAATTATCGATTTAGTTCATTCTACCACTTAAACTAAATCTAGTATCCTAATTACCACTAATTAAACATGTCTAAACTATTTAATGACCACAGATTCAAATATAAGCACAATATGCAAACTTAGTTAAAAATGAAAATGAGAATAACACTCACAAGTGTCCAGCTTATATTGCAGCTTAAACCAAACCCAATACCACTATTCTAAGCCATTTCCAACCCATTCCAAGCTCTGCAACAACCAATAACCATTTCCATGCCCATTTTAGCTTCAGTTGACTTTTGTTGACCTAATTCTAATTTTGATTGAAACTGTTTTCCAAGCTTACCAAAAGCTATAATAAGCTTAAGTAAGCTTGTTTGAATTGAAATGAAGCTACTTGGAGCTTTGAGTTTAAGATATTGAAACCTTCTTAACAGTATGAATGAAAACATGAAACTTGAATGAACTTTGATTTAATACTTGAAAATGAGTTACAATGACTAAGTAGCTTAGGTTTAATACAATAGAGCTTAGGATTACATTTTAAAACACTAATTGAGATAATTTTATAAAAAACGACATACAATGAAATTAAAAACTAACTACTCCCTCCTTTGCTTCTTTTCTCTTCTTTATACACCAAATGTCTTCTACGTGTCCTCTGAGTGAATCCCACTTGTAATTTCAACCATTGGATGGCTTGAGATAATCTTGGCCGTTTGATTTATTTTTGGCGCCAAAAGATGGTTTTAGCAGTTGGGGTTGAGTGCAAGGGGAAGCATTAAATGCTTCTTGGAGTTTGGTGGAGGTGGAGTGATAAAGGGAGGAGTTTGGAGCTGGAGGAGGGGGGGGGTTGAGTGTTGCAGTCATGGGGGTGAAGGAGAAGAAAAAGAGAGGAAAGCAATGGGTTGGTTTGACTTGGGGTATTAATAAGGCAGGGTCAAACAGGGTTCAATGGTTTGGCAGGGTCCAAAGAGTTTTGGCAGGGGCTCAAAAAGGTCCAAAGGGTCATGGCTTGTATTAAATAACAAGGACCAATATGCAATTCTTGATATTTGAGGGACCAAAGTTGCCAATTTCTCAAAGTTGTTCCAAGGGACCAAAAGTGACAAGTTTCAATAGTACAAGGACCAAAATGGACATTTTCAAACTTCCAAGGACTATTTTTGCCAAATTTGAAACTTAAAGGACCAAACTTGTAATTTCTCAAAACTTTTGACATTTTTCACCAAAGGACTAATTATGACAAGTTATGATTTTAAAAGGACCTTTGGTGACTTTTCTTTTGAAATAAGTGCTCAGGACTATTTCTGACAACTTTTGAAACTTGGGGACTGAAACTGCCAATTATGCAAACTTAGCTCATTTTTCATCCGATTTTAAACATTTTGCATCTGAAACATATAAAATGCAATTTTGAGATATTTTCAGTATTTTGATGCATTTCTGAGCATTTTTAAACGTTTTGCAGTTCAGATTTAACCAAAAATGATGAGTATTTACACACTCATCAATAATGATTATCTTTTTTATTGTTTTCAGATTGTATCGAGAATTTATGATGATACTGATTTTAAGAATAAATTTCACAAGATTGTTTGGAACATGTACATTGGCCCTGAGGAGTTTGAGATCAGATGGAATGAGTTAATGGTTGAATTTGGTCTTTTAAATCATAAGTGGTTGAATAAGATGTATAGGATTAGGGCATCATGGATTCCCGTTTTTTTGTTGATTCTCCTCTATGTGGACTGATGAGGACCACATCTAGGTCAGAGAGTGAGAACTCGTTTTTTTTTTCACATTTCACGTCTCCTACTTCTACACTTGTTAAATTTATGGTATGTTATGAGTCTGCAATGGAGAAACAGAGATACATACAAGAAAGATAAGATCATCAACGATTGACTCATTTCCGCTTTGTTGACGCCATTAGAAACTGAAATTCATGCAAAGAAGGGTTTACACTCGTAAGTTGTTTGTTCTTGTTCGAAAGAGATATTGTTGGCTCATGGTTATGTTCTATCAAGTCTAAAAGTTGTGGTGAAGGTTGTGATGTTTCTGTTATATCCGAGGAAAATCGGATGCCGATATTGTTCCAAAAGTGGTTGATGATGAAAGTACTTCATAACAATGAGGAAGAGCTTAACTTGTATCAAAAAGACATTGAGAGTACAAGGTACATGTCTTTTTCTGTTTTTACAAGTTTTTTTAAGTATCACAGGTGATATTATTCATTACTTTCTTTGTTAAAAAGTCTATATGATGTATCACATGTGATATATGCATGTAAAGTTCATAAAAGTTGATATTGTTTTTAATATCACTTGTGATATTGTGTGTTTTAATGTTTTTTATTAATGATTTTTTTAATGTTTTTAATATCACCTGTGATATTATGTTCTTTTTATGTTTGATATGAGGTATCACCTGTGATATATTCAATTAAAGTTCATTAAAGTTTATAATTTTTTTTTGATGAAGGTGGTGTATAACAAACTAGATGGTTCAGTTGGTTGTTGTTGTCAGCTTTTTGTTTGATGTGGTATTTTGTGTCGTCACATCTTTTGTGTGTTCAAGAATTGCAAGGTTGTTTCTATCCCAGATCAGTATACACTTAGGCGTTGGACAAGGGATTTGATTCCTGCTGATTTGAGGAGGCAAAAGGCGCGTGATGGTCAGAACAATGAAGAAATAGAGAGGCTTGCAATTGAGGCAACTGGTTTAGGGCTGAGCATCGGGCCGATCCCGACCCGAATCCCGACAAGCCCGAATCCCGACAAGCCGGCAAACACAAACCGACTCCCGACTCGCAAGCCCGACTAACATGATTCGGGACTCGATCGGACGGATTCGGGATTTGATCGGTTTTGTTTGTTGTTTTGGTTTTCGCCCGTCCCGCCCGATCCCGACAAGCCCGGATCCCGACTAACCGGAAAACACAAACCGACTCCCGACCCCGACAAGCCCGACTAACATGATTCGGGACTCGGGATCGGGACGGGATTCGAGATTCGGTCGGTTTTGCTCACCCCTAAATTGGTTTAGTTGAGTCGTGTGTTCATATGATGAGTAACAATAAAGGAAAGTTGACTTTTTTTTAAGGCAAGCTCAAAAAGTTGAAAACTGAAGTTGAGGCTGATTTGCTAACTGTTCCTTCCCGTAATGTTTCTGAAATTGTTGAAGAGTTTATGGGTATAAAGAAGCCTACTAAAATTTATGTTAAAAATCCATCGAAAGCGAGCAATAAGGGATTTATGAGGGAGCGTATCAAGGGTGGACGTGAGAAGCATTTGATAAAAGCAAGAAGTAAAAGAAGACATGCAGTAGTTGTGGGTCGACGGAGCATAACAAGACTACTTGTGTAAAACCCGAAATTTTGTAAAATAATTTTTACAACTTCTTTAACTTTGAGGATTAAATATAAACTAGATAATTTTTCTTGGGTGGCTATTGTATTATTATGAAATAGATTTAGTTAATTAGGATACATGTCATTTAAAAAAAAAGTGGTGGTATAGGTGGTCAATTGGATATGGGTTACTGCAGTTTAAAAAAATAATGGATATGGGTTACTGGATTCTCACAATAGTCGGGAGTTTTACGATATTTTGGCCCAAGTCGTTTTTAAATACCACTTACTCTCTAGCATTCTATCAACAACCGAAACCCTAATGTGAGAAGTTGAAAGAGACCGGGAGAACGACACCAATTAAGGGGGGGATAGAGGAAGGAAGGACGCTCGATAAGATTTGTGTGGTTACGAGCAAAGTTTTGATCGAGACTATGGCAGACTAAGGTAACCACTATTTAAATTTGGGTTAGTATATCTGTTTAATCTTTATATACTTTATAAGAATGTTGATTGGTGTGGTTCTCGTGTGTCATGTAAAGTTGTTTAGATTGCCGACTCGTTTTTATTTATATCGACTATATATACGTCCTTCACAACATGCTAATGAGTTACTATAGAACAAATAGTCTTAATGAAACTAATTGCTATAGTTAAGATACATAGTAAATGCCTTTAAATTTGATGAAATATAAATCAATGTATATCAATGTATGGCTATTGCCTTGTGAACATGATGGAAGGTGGAAACTGGATAAAAACAGAAGTATTTTATGTCTCTGCATTTGATCATTTGAGAAGAAACCACAAAATGATTAAAGGCCCATAATTATTGGTTTAGTTATAGGTTTATTAGACAAATACAACATGTGCTTCATATGGATCCCATGCAAAATCATAGTAGCCTACTTTAATGACTAAGGTTTTATTATCATATTTTAATTCTAAGTATGGTGTATTAATCTTCTAAATGGTCTTAACGAGAAACTCTATTGTTTCACTAAATTTCCCTATTAGGTACTTGTTCATTTTTCTATTTCCCTGAAATGTGTTCAAACACTTCTCAAATGGTACAACCTATATTTAATAATGGATATGAGTAGAATGATACTCCGTAGTACTTACTATAATAATTGGTGTAATAAAATTTAGACGCTTTATGTTTCTTATAATGGGAGCTTCTTGATGACGTTGGGACTCAATAGCTAGTAACTTGCGTGATTGAGTTTGAAGTATTGTTTCGTCGACGTGGCCTTAGAACTTGACCAATCAACTAGGACTTTTATATAATGAAAGGATGATTTTAGTAAGATCTTATTGTAATTGTAGGAGACCTTGTGTTAGCAAAAAGTGAACTTTCATTCCGAGCATTTATCAGGTGAGTTTTCATACGCTTTTAAATTGGGTTGTACTTTTATTTGGAAATGATACCATGCAAAGTTGTTTAAATGATCGTTAATTTCTACGTGTTTTGATTCTTTGATAATATGTGAAAGTTGTGAAATATGCTATATTTACATGATGAGATATATAAATGTTGAATTGTGAATTGTAAATCATGAATTATGAATAAGTTGGAATCGTTGAACCGAACGGGTAAAAATGTGAATTATTGGAACCGTTGAACCGAACGGGTTAGTAAAACTATGAATCGTTGGAACCGTTGAACCGAACGGAATTATATGAAAAATTGGTATATGTTGTATATGAAAAGAGTTGAATTGTTGGGTTATTATATGAGTTGTTGGTATTGAATTGAATAAGAATAAGTTATGACTGAATAACACTTATATGATATTTGAAAAATTGCATGATCCTTTTAAACTTCAAGTATTAAAAGTGTTTGGATTATATAATTTGTTTTGTACCGAAAACCGTGAATTCTCACTAGGCCTTTGGTGACCCAAACTCTTTTAATTTTTTTTGCAACCCGTGATAAGCTTTAGGAATCAAGAGTTTGATTGAGACCGAGAAGAGAGACGCCTCACGATATAAGGTAAATAAGAGGGTTTAACGCCCGAAAAGGCGGGTGTTACAGTTGGCATCGAGCCTTAGGTTTAAGTGAATTAGGTGTTGGAACCTAGTCTTAAACCTAGATTAAGTATTTTGCAAAAGGTTTGATACTTTATGCCCTCTAGGCTCACTAAAGATAAAGGGTGTTAGGATTTAGTAAATCCAGGTATTAAAGTGTCGGTCACCTCAAGTATTTGTAATCGTTAGAAAGCTCGTAGTCGTAGTTATTTAATGTTAAGTAGTATTTAGTTAAGTAACCCCGTGGAGGACGGACGGGTCTTTACCCAATGTATGCCCGATCCATGTTCCGCTAGGTGGCGATTTGTGTTAAGACTTTAAATACTCTCTACCTCCCAAGGTAGAGAGTTGGAGCTCATAATAAGATTTGTCTTTCTCTCACTAAAAGTTCCCAAACCTCTAACTTTCTCTCTCTAGAAAATCATCTATACGCCTACTTGTGTTTGTGTTATGATGTGTATGTGAAATCCAATATGCTACAAATGGTATCAAGAGCCATGGTTAGATCATCTCTTACATATCCTTGGATTTCTAGTGGTTTTTAGATGGTTTTTGAGGTTGAAAAAGTTTAGTGGGTTTTGCATCATTTGGATCATTTCTAGTGTTAAAGCTTGGATTTTGATTGCACTTTTGTGTTTAGGATCATCATAAGTGTTTAGGTTTTGATTTGGTAGGCTTGAATCATCGTGGTTGGCTTGTTTTGGATTGAAAAGTGGTGTTTTTGAGATTTTCTTGCTAGCGACTTGAGTCACGGATTTTTATTCTTGGTAGCGACTTGCTTTGTAAGTTTCTAGCGAGTTGTAGTTGAATTGGTAGCGATTTGAGCTTAGCGACTTGTTTATTGAGACAAGCCGACAAACAGTACACTTAGTGGATTCTCCACTACGGGTAGCGACTTGGTGAAGGTAGCAATTTGCTTTCAATTTTGTTAGCTAATTTGTACTTAAGTTTTCTTAGCGACTTGGTGTTAGCTTAACTTGAACCTTAGCGAAGTTGCTATTTAGCCACTTGACTAATTTAGCTTAATTTGGTGCTTAGCGACTTGTCAGTCAAAATTTGTAGCTTACTTGGTGCTTAGCGACTGTTGTCATAATTTTAGCTTAACTTGGCATTATAGCTTACTTGATTTCGTAATACTTAGCAACTTGGTGCTTAGCTTACTGGTTCAGGTTTCTTAGCGACTTGGTTGAACTTTTGGTTGTAATACGCTTCTTTGATTTAGTGTAACTCGCGAAAGAATCTATTTCCGCTTAATCATAGAGTTCTAAAATCCCGTAATCGTTAACATGTCTACCAACGCATCTTCGCAATCATCTCCACTATCGGGCTGAGGATGTTC